>OY292400.1:7197177-7797177 GCA_958496205.1 Idaea biselata | reverse complement strand
TTAGTATCGATATCACTTGCTTCTCTGAAACGTGATTCGCCCACGGTAATGTTTCTCAGAAAGAGACATTCGAGGCAGCTTTTCTTTTAATTCAACGTTTCTCAAAGTTTGTTTCGATTAAGTTGCTAGGTACATTTACAAAAAAATATATCTAATTATTACAGTTACAAAAAAAGATAATACCTACCTAAAAAAAGGTAGGTATTTTATACAAAAATACAAAGAACCTTCTCCATTTAATACTTTTTGAAAAGTCGACACTTTTTGATATGTTTTCGAAGCTATATATTTTTTGCTAGTACGAGTAGTTTACATTTGATTATTTTCACCTAATAAATACAAGTTAATAGAAAAATAATATAAACCAACTGAAGAAAATATATTTAGAACCAGTGAATCAAAGTCTACTAGGTGGTCCCATGGCGCCATTGCTGTATAAGGACAAGCCTTTGGGTAGGTGAAAGGTTGGTCCGATCAATGCTTACTGGTCCCAGCTTTATGTGTCGTTGTCACAATTCTCACATTTTCTATTAGGTACCAATAGTTTATAGATACCTACTTGGGATTGTTCCGTTGGTCGGTCTTGTTTATGGAAACTGTGAACACCATAGTTCTTCACAGTAGTTTGGATTTGCTTGTTTTACAGTTAGAAACAACTTTTTGGGCAGCTTTCTTGTAGGTTAAGGTAAACCGAACTATTTAACTATGTAATAGATTTTGTATTAAAATGGTTATGGTAATCGTTTTGATAATGTTTTAGTTTAATTAGCAAATTTTTTTTTTATTTTAGTTTAAATACATGATTTAATTAAACCAACTTAATTTAATTTCCCTGTACCTAGATAGATAGATATACATACTTACATAGACATACTGAATATTTAGAGGATGTATCAACCTATGGAGTTTATATCAAACGACTTAAATTAGACTTTTTTCATATCGACGAAGTTTTTTTATTGGTACAATTTGTACAATAATCATATAAACAGTTGTAATAAGTACCTACAGATGAAAAAGCAGTAATGTAGGTTCCGATCTCTCTCGTATTGTTACAGTTTTCCTGTGCTAGTTTCTCTCAAATAGGTCAAAAACAAACATTTATTTCGCAGTTCCTCGTAAATATGAAATATTTACAACGGTATTTATGCATTTTACTGTTAATTAAAATTATTCTTGGTCTTAACTAGTCTTAACCTTCGATATTTAAAGTGCGTAACTTGCTTACACGAACGTATGCAATAACCTGTCAACAAGAATCAATATAAGCGATAATTTCGGCGTGTTATTCACCTTACGTTTTACAAAGCTGCCCGATGATTTCAGTTCTGACAGTTGCCAGATGACCTCCATCCGCCTCTCAGGGCCAATTGGTGATACCTACACTAAAGTCTCACGGGCGGTTTTCATTGTCTGTTATTGCAATATTTGCGATTGCAATATTTTGCGGTGTTATGAAGTCAAATTGATATTTTTTTGTATAATAGCAGCAATCAAACATCGAGCCACTGCTTTTGCTGTTCTTAAATAAACATTAAACTTGTTTTCTCACTCGTGACATCCGCTCTATGATTAATAGAGGATTATCCTATACACGTCTACCCACTATCCATAATACCGTTTGAAAAATGACACTTCCTTCGTGTAATCCTGCAATATAAAAGAAACATCACATAAACGGCGCAAATAGATGTTAAAACACGGTTTTATTTTGTAGTTTACTTGTTTTTTATTCTCGTGGTGATTCGCCTCATTATAGGCTATAGGTTACTTTTGATCCCGATATTCCCACGGGATCAGGACTTATGCGGGTGAAACCGCGGGGAGCTGCTAGTATTTAATATTAACGCTAAGAGCTGTAGGCCCACACGTGTCGTCGTATAATACTTTAATAAAGACACTTATTCATAAATACAAAAAGACATTTTCAACCGAACTCAGTTAAGTGTCAGACGCAGCTCGTCTCCCCATATGGCTTTGAATGAGACATAATTCAGCATTATACGCTTCGTTCATAGGATCCCATTATGTTATGGTTTAATCAGATTATAAAGGATTTGATAGTATTTTGGAGTAGGTGTCTTCTTTATCTTTCCAAGATATCTTAAAACTTTCTGAACCGAACATGCTGGTTATATGATAATCTTCAAAATTCAAATGTATTTATATGTTACTAGAAGCGTCCCGCGGTTTCACCCGCGTAAACCCCGATCTCGCAGGATTTTCCAAAAACCCTTTTTTAGTGGATCCCTACACATTACAAAGAGCACACTCTCCAAATTTTATGTCTCTAGGATCAACAACGGTTTGGTCTCTGCGTTGTAATATAGATCACTCAGGACATTTAATTTTATAATTATAATAATAATTCTATACATAGAAGAAGAAGATAATATTTCTATCGTCGACGCAAGTAGCACCCATTTTCTCTGTTTGTAGAGGGGTATATCAGTTTAATAGTTTATGGTTATCTACTACATATATTAAGATCTCAAAATTGTTGGTGTTCCACATGTATTGTGACTCTCATTTAAGGCGCGTTCTAGTAACCTGACTAGTGTTTAGTATCGATATCACTTGCTTCTCTGAAACGTGATTCGCCCACGGTAATGTTTCTCAGAAAGAGACATTCGAGGCAGCTTTTCTTTTAATTCAACGTTTCTCAAAGTTTGTTTCGATTAAGTTGCTAGGTACATTTACAAAAAAATATATCTAATTATTACAGTTACAAAAAAAGATAATACCTACCTAAAAAAAGGTAGGTATTTTATACAAAAATACAAAGAACCTTCTCCATTTAATACTTTTTGAAAAGTCGACACTTTTTGATATGTTTTCGAAGCTATATATTTTTTGCTAGTACGAGTAGTTTACATTTGATTATTTTCACCTAATAAATACAAGTTAATAGAAAAATAATATAAACCAACTGAAGAAAATATATTTAGAACCAGTGAATCAAAGTCTACTAGGTGGTCCCATGGCGCCATTGCTGTATAAGGACAAGCCTTTGGGTAGGTGAAAGGTTGGTCCGATCAATGCTTACTGGTCCCAGCTTTATGTGTCGTTGTCACAATTCTCACATTTTCTATTAGGTACCAATAGTTTATAGATACCTACTTGGGATTGTTCCGTTGGTCGGTCTTGTTTATGGAAACTGTGAACACCATAGTTCTTCACAGTAGTTTGGATTTGCTTGTTTTACAGTTAGAAACAACTTTTTGGGCAGCTTTCTTGTAGGTTAAGGTAAGCCGAACTATTTAACTATGTAATAGATTTTGTATTAAAATGGTTATGGTAATCGTTTTGATAATGTTTTAGTTTAATTAGCAATTTTTTTTTTTTTTTTAGTTTAAATACATGATTTAATTAAACCAACTTAATTTAATTTCCCTGTACCTAGATAGATAGATATACATACTTACATAGACATACTGAATATTTAGAGGATGTATCAACCTATGGAGTTTATATCAAACGACTTAAATTAGACTTTTTTCATATCGACGAAGTTTTTTTATTGGTACAATTTGTACAATAATCATATAAACAGTTGTAATAAGTACCTACAGATGAAAAAGCAGTAATGTAGGTTCCGATCTCTCTCGTATTGTTACAGTTTTCCTGTGCTAGTTTCTCTCAAATAGGTCAAAAACAAACATTTATTTCGCAGTTCCTCGTAAATGTGAAATATTTACAACGGTATTTATGCATTTTACTGTTAATTAAAATTATTCTTGGTCTTAACTAGTCTTAACCTTCGATATTTAAAGTGCGTAACTTGCTTACACGAACGTATGCAATAACCTGTCAACAAGAATCAATATAAGCGATAATTTCGGCGTGTTATTCACCTTACGTTTTACAAAGCTGCCCGATGATTTCAGTTCTGACAGTTGCCAGATGACCTCCATCCGCCTCTCAGGGCCAATTGGTGATACCTACACTAAAGTCTCACGGGCGGTTTTCATTGTCTGTTATTGCAATATTTGCGATTGCAATATTTTGCGGTGTTATGAAGTCAAATTGATATTTTTTTGTATAATAGCAGCAATCAAACATCGAGCCACTGCTTTTGCTGTTCTTAAATAAACATTAAACTTGTTTTCTCACTCGTGACATCCGCTCTATGATTAATAGAGGATTATCCTATACACGTCTACCCACTATCCATAATACCGTTTGAAAAATGACACTTCCTTCGTGTAATCCTGCAATATAAAAGAAACATCACATAAACGGCGCAAATAGATGTTAAAACACGGTTTTATTTTGTAGTTTACTTGTTTTTTATTCTCGTGGTGATTCGCCTCATTACAAAAATATAACGGGAACGGTTTCGATAATGCGGCAAGTAAACAGCAATTTTCAGTTTTGGGGAGAGATGTTTGGCGTTCTGCCACCGGTTTTTGGGCGAGAAGCTTATTATCAAAACAGCGTTGTTTGGAATGCTTTCTCCGAAACAGCCGAAAATAAAAAAAAACTTTCCTAATCAATGTTAATGTTTACCTTACTAATTTAACTGCTTTCTAATGTGTATTTAGGATTCAGTGATATTTACCAGACAAAATGTTTGTCTATTCTTTTTCCCTTTGTAATGAACAGAAAACTGAAAACTCATCGTACATAAAATTTATTACACTTCTCTTTATCCGTCTGGGGTTGAAAAAATAAAATGAAACTGGGACGAATGATTACAACTTGAAGAACATCCTTCTGTTTCCATATTGCCTAAGGGGTTTAAATTAATATAGCGCCTAAGTTCTCGAATCTATCCATAATATAAAACCTTACCAGTTTCTTTCACTATTTTCCTAATGCTACCTTTCCTTTTAATTTTATGGTTTTATAATGGATAATGACTTTCCTGGTCAGTGAATTTGAATAAATCAGTATAACTTAATGTTTGTAACTCCATCCATGTAACCGGGAAATGGAGCTCCTGGATTTTTGTAAACAAGTAGTGTTTAGGTTCGAAGCCGATTGTAACTTTGATGTCTATCAAAATTTGTAAAATACGACTTTAGACAAAACCTGGTTGTTAAAGATCTGAGAATACAACGAGCAAAAAGTATTTGGGCTGTTATGGAGATGGGATAGCTAATGGACTATTATAGAAGAAAATATGTTTCTGTCGCCTACCTAATAATATTTCAATGAACTTATAAACATATTGGCAGAATATGAATAATACCTAGTATAACATTACATCCCCACAACCATTATATTAATTCTAAGTCCATATTTAAATTTTAAGAGTTCATTTTAGATAAATTTATGATTCCTAAAGTGGGTCTCAGAATAAGCAAAGAGATCAGCTTAACCACAAATACAAAGGTCTTCATCTGAATCTGAATCTTCCAACCGATGTAAATGACTAACGAAGAGCTGTATAGAATAGCAACCAATGAATTAAGGCAATAACTATTTAGCTATGAATTTACGTCTGTATTAACATAACATAACACGGTAACAAAAACAATTGCGAGCCATCGCCGCTGACAGATGATTTTATGTATCATCGATGAGTCAGTGGCTTAGGCTAACTGGTCTCACACGCTTCATAGCATTACATTAAAATGCGTAACGAGTATTGACCCCCGTCATACGATGTTGTTGCTTCTAATGCTTCTACAACTTCTACACCTAAAACTTCTTCACCTAGATTTTACTTTAATAATTTTTGGCTAGCCTGGTGTCTATAGTCATTATTCACTTCATACCAAGATACTCTTGTCGTATCTTCTAGTAGTGACGTCTAAATATATGTGAAGGCAAATATTACGTAGTTTTCCTTACATTCTGGATACGCATCAACATTCCTTAGAAGGCAAGTCGCCGAGTGAGTCGGTTCCACCCACACCACAACGGGGATAAACAACATTACCACAACGTTTTACTGCTAGAACACTTCGTTCTTGCCAGCTTAATGTGGCGCCATGGGGTTAAATGTTTAAGACCATTAAAACTTGTGATGGTACTTCGCCATTATTTAGATATATGTATGCTTAGAAATATAATCATTAATAATGAGATGTTCAATTAAAACTGTGGTACTTAATGGCGTACTACGGTACAGAAAGCAAATCAAAGCAAAAACGTCCCTGAGTTCCTTAATTGGATAACAAAGCTTTAGATGTTACATATTTTGTTACTCTAATAATATTCACCAACCTGACCTTTAGACCAAACTCTACGGTGCCATCTTTGTGACTTCACATTGTTCAATGGTTGATTAATTTATAATAAATCATTGTGAACGACTGTGAGAATGCCACACGAACAAATAAACTGAAATCCAAAAGTATTTAACCTTCGCTACTTATGCTAGTTTAGGTAGTGAAGTAGGTACCTACCTACTGTCAAGGAGAAAACTTTCCGACCGTAAATCCCAACTTATTTACATAATACTTACCTTACCTGCAATAAATTAGGTATCACCTAAGTTAGGTTACCCCAGTATATCTACAGTTATCTGCTACCATGCAACATTTAAAACATTTTCAATTCAATACAGTAACCATTAAGTTCAGTTATTAGTATAATGTCACGTCCCGTCTCGTATACTAACTCATTCTTCTGTAATATCTGTCTCCAACCTTGAATTCAAGCTTCAGCTATCGATAAGTACCTACAAAGTTTGTTCTAAGACTTCAATTAAAACGAACTATTAAACTCCAATTTATCTGTCTAATTGGTATAAAATGGAAAAGGATTAGATATGGTATTTTCGAGTTCGTTATTAAAATTTAGACTCAAACACATCGGATTTTTATTGAGGTTCTTTGCAAATGAAGATGTCAGTAGACATCTCCATTTTCTTGCCATAATTATATATGAATGCCTCTTAGAATTTATTGATTAATTTACTTAGGGAGAAATGTCATTTTATCATTTTCAATCATTTTATCCATCAGATTCTTGAATCTTCAAGATGGTGCTTTAGTTTTTTAGTAAAAGACATTGATTTCGAACCAATACATAATAGGTATCTCAATGGGGAAATATATTAAATGTTTAAAAAACACGTGGTGCAACCCCCCGCGGGGACAAAAAAAACAATACACATAAAATTTAAAGTTCTGACTGACTTACTGACTGACTGAACGCACAGCTTAAACTGCTGGTCCTAAAGACATTAAATTAGGAGGGTGTGTTCTATGTGAAGTATATATATAGCCAGAAGTAATTTTTAATTTTTTTTAATTGTATCGGAAATTATCTAGTCAAAAATCTAGTTTAAAATATAGCTGTTTTAAAGACTAATGCACTAAATTGAACTGTTGTTAATTTCAGGGCCACCGCCACGGCTGGGTTTGAAGGCGGCGAGCCCCGGCGTCGATGAGGACTGCAACAGCAACACCAGCCTCGCCGGCAGCCAGCACTCGGGGCACGATGAAACCGACGCGCACTGCGACAACTCAGGCTACCTTTGGTTCCTCGATTATAAGTAAGTACATCGCTTATTCTCTTTCATAAACGAAAAATCTTAATTCTCTAAATATAATACTTTGGCTAACATTTCGTTAAAGATTTGCTCCGTAGGGTCATCAATAGGGCAATTGTTATTTTATTAATATTTGAAACACGAGAGTTTGCTTATCAGCATTACTAGATTTTTGATTATCATGTTTAAAGAACATTACCTTAGGTTTTAAAATGAGACGTAAGAAGAACGAGAAACTGCAAACAATCATATTTTTTCTATGAATAATGAAATGACACAACCATAGAAAAGTAACATACTTTCATGTACCTAATTGCAATTAAAGTTTCTCAAGCTGCTTATTAAAACTTTACAAATCTGCCTAGATACGAGTATAAATAATTGAAAGTGACGACTATGAAGTTGGCCTCAGATAAGCAGCAAAGAAATGTTTATTAAATAATATGAATAGCTAGAGACACAACTTCAAACAAGTACTTACCTACCTAAACAAGTCATTGCAATCAAGGTACCTAGGTACCTCGAGCCACTAATTAAACCTAAGCCAATACCTACTTACAAATTGAAAGTGACGACTATTAAACAGCAAACAACCTTTTTCTATAAGTAAAGATTTAAACAAGAAAACAAGCCTTTGCAATCAAAACACCTTGAGCTGCTCATTAAAACTTATACAAGTACAAATAGTTGTAAATTAGAAATGGCTATCCAAGTTCTAATTGGACAAGCCTTCTCGAGATTTCTACTCAATACTGTTTTATGGCATAAATGTGTCTAAAAATGTGGTATTATTTAGCAACCGCTATACCCTCCATCTACTGGTGAGCAATAAGTAGGAAGATATCGTGGGTATTGCCAATAGTTCAATAGGTCGAGCTCATTACTTAGAAATAAAAATGTATCTTAAAATACCAATAACTTCTAAGACGCCGCATTTGTGTCATACATAATTAGTACATTGAAATGTTAAATTTGAGTGTGCATTTGACAGAGGACGCAATTTTATTTTTTAGATAACAAGGGGGGGTTAGTTTAAAGTTAAATAATAGTTTGTGGGGTTGTGGCTCTTGTCCCACGGCCGCCATCTTGGAAAAACGGGTTCAAATGGTTTTTATGGTTTATTTGACGAACTATAGGTCTCACAAAAAAAAATAATTACCATTTTGTATTGCAAATAAGATTATCTACAACTTTTGGGAAGTAACTTTTAGTCGTAGAACTTAAAATAAAAAGTTATAAGCAAAAATCCATGAAAATTTGAGAAACAAATTCTATTGGTCATTTATGCACCGATTTTGATGATTATTTTTTTATTCGTAAGGTTTGATGAGAAGGTGGTTACAGGTGCTTCATCAATCCCTAACCAGTAGCACACGGTCTGATTCTACTTGTAAAAGTCCAAAAGTTAGTAATTTACTACTCTCTGAGGAACTATTCTGCTCATCACTCCAAAGATCCTCGTCCGATCCATGTTTTTTTTATGGAGCCACCTTGGGCCTTCTACCTTCCGAATAAAAAAATAATCATCAAAATCGGTTCATAAATGACCAATAGAGTTTGTTTCTCAAATTTCCATGGATTATCGCTTATAACTTTTTATTTTTAGTTCTACGACTAAAAGTTACTTCCCAAAAGTTGTATAATTATTTTTTTTGTGAGACCTATAGTTCGTCAAATAAACCATAAAAACCATTTGAACCCGTTTTTCCAAGATGGCGGCCGTGGGACAAGAGCCACAACCCCACAAACTATTATTTAACTTTAAACTAACCCCCCCTTGATATCTAAAAAATAAAATTGCGTCCTCTGACAAATGCACGCGGAGCCCAAAAAAATGTAATATTTCAATGTACTAAATAAGAGGACAGTCTATCTACTCTTTCTCCATACAAACGTAGTCGAGAGTTTCCTCCCTGGATAAAGAATCTGCCATACCCCATCAGCATTTTCCACGGGATAGGAAACTACGCGGTTACATCCGCTGGGCATTCATAGTAAAAAACAACAATGACCTGATAATAAAGTTGCGTACAATATAGTAATGTTATTAACAATACAATTTTGTCTTTTCCAGTCCGATATTTCGAGACGGCTCGTGCCACCACCCATCAGTGTTGTCTTCCGTGTCAGCTTCATACAAAGGCATAGGCGACCTAGCATCCCGCTTCGAGTTTACGTCCCGCTACAACGACCTTGCCAGGGATCTCGATGCAAATCTAGCCGAGGCTGATATGGAGAGTTTCAGGACCGAGGATATTCACGCACTGCTGATGACCGCAAACTTGCCACACGACACCATCATCGATGAACGAACCCATGATGTGAGTCTTTCGTAGCGATGCTCATTTTATAACCAAGATTGGTCGGTACTAGGAGCCTAGGTATTCATTAAATTAATTAGTATAACTTTATAAATTAGCAAGATGACTTTGAGGTTTATAAATTTACAGTTTAAAACACAACATCTTTCCCTTAAATCCAAACTTTTAAAAACCTAATCAGTCTTTATTAAATAGCTATGAATAAAATATTAACAAAACGGAACCTCACAGAACTAAAAGACTCACTTAATTACAGAAGGTAAGGAGATATTGAAACAGAAATAATAATTACTTGATTGCGGAAGTTGAAGGGTATATGTATAATAAATAATATTCTTAATAATTATTTCAATTTTAAAGCATTAACAGAGACGTTTTCGATTCATTCTATAGTCCAAAATGGTGTGGAAAACTTTAGCTTCTATGAGCATTAGTCAACTATAATAATGTTCTATTGTTTTAAGCATGGCAAACAAGGTTAGTCAATTAAGTGAAACATCGAAATTGTATCACTTTTACGGCTGCCAGTGGTTTCTTGCAATATTCTTACAAATTATTGAGAAACATAACGGAGACTTGAAATGAGCTTCAGTCTGGGCAATCTAGGTAGATATTGCCCATGGACTAGTTTTGACAAATAACTTTTATTCACTATCTTAAATTATTTTCAAGGAAAGATAAAAAATATTACGTAAATATTTTCAGTTAGAAAGCGTTTAGACCTCAATTTCTCACGTTTCGTGGACGCACCACAAGCTAACTATAAATTTTACGAGGACCATTCAAATATTTACCGTAACAATGTCGGTCACTGCCGGTAAATAGCGAAGACGTTGAGATTCATTGCGGACATGACCTTACCAGCATCATATAATATACGTAATTTATAACCAGATTTAATACCTACTTTCACCATATAGACACATTAAGCTTTTTAAAACTTTTCAACAGAGCTAAGAGATACTTTTTAGTAAACGTTTGTTTCCCTCTTTATTATAGAACCCATTGTTTACCTCTGTCAAGGAAGAAACAGTTTTTTTATAGTAAATATCATTGTAAAGAAAATATACAGTATACAGACACGACAAAACTTTTGAAAAAAACATTCTACAAACAGAACTTTTGCATAGTGTTAAGGTTTCATTTTAGTTTCATATTTGGTTTATTTTTTATTTATGTTATGCGTGGGTATTTCACTAACTAGGAAAGAAAATAATAAAATAGACATAAAGTTAAAAGGATAATTTATTATTCATACTTGCAATGATAAATAACCGTGTCAAACTGCTTGATTGCGAATTTTATCTATTTTTCAATATTCCACATAACAAGCTATTGATATTGCATAGAGATAAAGAGTGGAAATCTGTCAATGAACTGTTAGACATTTTCTAGTAGGTACATCGGTAGACACATAATTTGAAGACATTGTTTTGCAAAATATACTCGTAGATTCCGAGGTCGATAAGTCTTAACAATTTACGGAAGTAATAAATATCAGCTGTAAATGGACGGAAATCTTACTGTTAAGGCCTAATGTTCACCTTACCTTAATACCCTATATTTTTAAACCTTGTAGGTATATGGTATGTTTTTAATTTTCAACCATCTAACCTTTTTTAAAATAACAACAATATACGTATTACTTTGTTACTAATTTTCCTCATTGATATATTTTAACATAATATTTAATTATTTGCCTTATTTTATGTATATATTGTGTATGTATTTATCTATTTTTCTTTATATTTTCAGTTACCTACATATGTCTTTATTTCCTTAACAAGTATGTTGGTGTCTTGCAGAGTAATCCTCGAGGCGAAATGTTCGCCAGCATCTCCAGTTCTATACTGGACAGGTTTCGTTTTGACAGCAGTATCAGTATTGGCAGTAGTTTTCAGGTTCGAATTGCAATATGTTCTCATATATTATTTAAACCACCACTGCTGCATAAAACTATCACTACATGTACTACATGTTTACGTTTTTCTCCGTCTCCATCTTTTCACCGAGTATGATTAATGATGATTATTGATTTATCAATTTATGAATCAACTTTCTTTTTTTTTCTCCTAAACGTTGCAACCTATAGCGCCATCTTCCATCCACAACATATGTTTGGTCGATCACACCACCACATCAACTGTCTGCAGCAAATAGTTCGTTTGGCTCCTCATAGATGTCGCTTTCTGTGTTTCTTGAACTTTGAAAATTGTACCCGCGGCAGATTTATGCTTTTGAGCGTGCGTAAGCTCTGAAAATTGAAATTTCTAAAATGATTGATGAAAAAATAGCGGAATATTTACCACATTTTTTAAATTGGTTTGTCTAGATCTAGAAAACATAGGTACTTATATCATATCATACTTCTTGTCTTACTAATATTATAAATGCGAAAGTACCTCTGTCTGTCAACAGACAACAGCAGTTTCACGCCTAAACCGCTGAACCGATTTTGATGATGAAATGAATGGTTTACTAGATAAAGAACCTTGGAGAAGGACATAGCTACTTTTGATCTCGATGTTCCCACGCGATCGGGTCTTACGCGGGTTAAACCCGCAGCTAGTTTAAAATAATAGATTTAATTAATTAGCTAATAAAATCTACGACAATTTAGCTGAGTCCATCTCTCATCGAACTATCCATCGATTGGCGCCTACAACATCTAAAAAAGTGAAGCACATGACAAAATAATTAGTTCAACAACCAGTTACGTTCGGGAAATTAACAGCAATTGAGTCCCAGAAGTGTCTACTCACACAAACAAATATATCCACAAGTACATCTACTCGTAGAAAGTCAACATGACTTGGCTAGCATTTTAACTATTAGTCTTCCTTACTGTACCACTGAGCAAAGTACGTTGGTCCCACGGGATGTAACTGTAGTAAAGATAAAATAGGATCAATTTGAAAGTGTGCACGTCTAATACACACACAGCATTACGTCAATCAGTTCAACCATGGTTGTTATTCCCCCACTAGCTCGTACACTTGTTCCCTCTTCAATCACGTTAGTATGTGTGAGCTAAATTTAATCGTCCTTATGTGTGGTGGTGCACATACTGCTACCATGTGTACGCTGCCAACGAAGTTTAACCATTAATTCAGATGTTCTCAAACTTTGGAACTTCCTGACACTATTGGGAAACTTATTAAATGTTATAGTAGTACTTTTATTTGTATACTTATGAAATTAATCAACAGAAAAACTTGTTCAAGAGTCTAAAAAATCTAATAAATTTCACACTGCTCTTGAACTCATTTCCAAATTCAACTTGATAATTAGACCCTTAGCATTTTTAACTTTGATAATGATTCCGTTGTTGCCCTTTGAGTGTGCTACTGTTTGTTTTACGCGCTGCTCAAGTACATAATCAGTCAGTGTAGACATGTCGTTCTGGAAAGTCGTTACAGTTAAGTATAAAGTTTGAAAAACACTGAATGTGGCTATTATTAAAATTAATATTCCCGCCGCCCCAGTCGTGCCCAGGGCATTCAGGAGTGCTGTTCTGTGTATTTTATAGCAATGAATTCAATCACATGGTGGTTCATTAAAAGACTATTTAGTTCTCTGGAACTCATTGATAATTGTGTGTGCATAAGATAAGGGACCTCTGAATACTGTGAACTTTAACAGAATCGATAGCGCCCTCAGTCATGATACGGACGCTTCGAGCGATATAGTGCGGTCAATGATTTAGTGATTTTATGTTTTTATTTGTGACAGTAGTGATAGAGAAGGTTAAAATTAAACATGGGTGTGACCGAATACGATTGGGATTCTTACAATGGATATCATTCAGTGAGTCATAATATTTTCAGCTTAAAGTCACCTTCGAAACAAATATCCTCTGTTTTCCTTACATGTTTTCAGTAGTCTGTAGATATTATGTATGAGTTCACCAACATAGTATTCTATTGGTTCTACGATATGGAAGTAATAAAGACGGTTAATTGTTTAAAAATTGTTGTTCATGCAGATGAAACTGCAGGCCGAGCTAGAGACATACAAAACACTGCACTAGAACAATTTCCTAACTTCTACTAGGTACTAACTAAAAAATATCTATCTGTGATCCATCCACAATACTACGCCTAATATCTTACTCTGCAATGACACATTTGAGTGGGCTTTATTTGTACTATATTTTTTTTACTTCTTCTTTATTCTGTGTAGGTATATCTATGAAATCCTTGGATTTAAATTTATTAGTATGATAATATTTACTTAAGTACCTGTCTTATCTCTAATGATATCATATGCCTTTCACTAACTACCCTCTTAGTTATTATGATAATGTAAACAACAAGAACCTACCCTACTTACTAATGACTATTTGCACTACAGTATTTAAAAGACATTTTACTCTAAAATACCTACTGGAAACAATGGATGCATTGTATTCAGTCTGGTTTGTGACCTCAATTGCGACAGGAAAAGGAATTAAATTGATAACAAACGAGTGTCGTTCGGTTCGGCCATTTTGTTTCGTTTATTTTGTAGGTAGGTACTATATAGATACACGTCGTGTAAATTCCCAATGTTTCATTCATTCATTAAAAATTACCATAATGATTATTCATTAAAAATTACCATAATGACAATTTTCATTAAAACTCAGTGACATTAAAATTGTAGGGTTAGAATTAATACTTAGTTTATCAGTATTTACCTAATACATACCTACCTAATATTTGTTATAATTAACGTAATAGATAGCATAGAGATAAGCTCATTTAGAACGATTAAATAGCTTTTGTGCAGTTCGTTAAACTGCAGTTCCTTATTTTTAGACTGTCTTACATGTCTTACATCCGTGTTCATCGTTTGTATGGTTAAATGTTTACGATCAAACTAGCACGCGTTATAGCTTTCGAAATCTTCTGAGAACATTCATATATTATCCGGTGCACCATATCTCACAATTTATTAGTTTGCCTATGTGTAACAGTACTTTCTACACTTGTTTAAATGGATTTTCTTAATTGATCGACTATAAAACTAACGTTTGATGCCAACAGGGTGAAGAATCCGTCGGTTCGATCAACACGATGTCGATATGCAAGTCCGAACTCCTGTTTTCGCCCGTGAAAGAGGGTGTACATGGTGTTCACTTTAGCGTTGATAGCTTGGACTGCGAGCTGCCCACAGAGCAGGACCTAATACTAACCTGTCAAGCTAACAAAGACAATTACACAATTGCTTTTGAGGGCAGTCTCACCACATACTCTGAGGATAGTGAGTGCATTGAATCAGCCGTCAATCAAAAACATGGTAAGATAGCAATAATATTAAAACATTAACTGGGAACAATGTTAATAAACGTGGTCTAATGTCGCGTTAGTTAGACTATGTCTCAGTCAGAAAGTTCTTATCACGTTAAAATACAAAACTCTAGAGAATCCGACCTTAGGTCACGTGTCATAAGAATATAAACAAACATAATCTAAAAAAGCTTATTTCATCTTGTTTACAAAGCTAATTTAAAACGTTAAATAAATTACGTCAACTTCTATTACTAATAGTGATACATAAATGATGAAAAGCAAAACCATTTTATAATCGAATTATTGATGCTATATGTAACCCAGTTCTAGCTAAACAGTGATGCAATTCAGTTACATAAATCTAGTCTGAATCATAGGCTTAATCATTTATGATATCTACGTTGTTTGCTAATGTGTTCACTAATTTTTCAGACAAATTTGATAAGCAAGAAAACATAGTATTAGATAATGATGAAAGAACGCGCAGGAATTTAGAATTATTAGAAAGATGTAAGAAACTAACCAACAAACTAACTACTTCCATGGCAAGAAGTGATTTAGGATTAACTACGTGGAGTAAACTTAAAAAACAAAGTAGCCAGTCACCTCTGAAAAGGTTCGTAAATCATAATGCCAAAAAACACAAAGAATTTGTAAATATTTAACTATTTTTTTAAATTCATAACTACTAATTTTGTTTTTTAAATTTCAGGCATCCCTCGGGTAACAACAATGAAGACTCCAATGAAACGACTGAAGCTATAAATGAAATGAGTAATTCTGTATTAAAAAGCCAAAGTTTGCCAAATCTGTACAGAAGAAAACTTATGAACAGTTCCATCAACTCGGCTGCTCTTAGCAACTCTACGGTACGTTAATAAGAAATTAAACAGTTGGTAATTATGTGTAAACGTTGACTGCAACTAATTAGTAACTTTTGTTTGCAGGTCGATTCTTTTACTACCAATCAAAGGTTAACGGGTACTTCGATGTTCATGAAAGTATATGACGTATCACAGAACCGTTCTTCACATGGAAGTCAGCATTCCGAACCAATGAGTACTTCTTCGACTGAAAATCAAACTTCCTCTGATAAAAGTCAACCTAAAATAAGTTTGGTTAAGCTATTTATGAAACAAAAGAGTATGAGCAATGATGGGATAGTGAGTATGGAACAGTTGGATAGATCTGAATGCTGGCCTTCGAGTTCAGGAGGCGAAAGTGGGGATTCTATCGGAGATCCCTCAAAAGAGTCGAAAGGTACAAACACAGAACGTCCACAATTCGATTTACCTACTTCTACGGTAGATGAGGCTTCTTCTATAGTTTATGATGAAATACCACCATCTAATCCATTCACCAATAGGGTATACGATGAAGTTTTAGTGGAAGAAGAAGAAGCTGTAGAAGGAATTAAGCTGTGTGACAGTGAATCCAATTTATATGCAACTGTTAACAAACCTAACATTAGAAGAACACTAAACGTAAATAGCCCATCAAAAATTAGAAACAGAAAATCATGTTCGTCACAATCGTCTGCAACTAGCGTTAGTATCTCGAGTTGTTCGGAATCTGACGGTACACAGATCACAAGAATGAATAAAATCTTACATAAAGAACCATGTGATCACAAATCTACGTCTACGCATGTTGAATCTACTACCATAGATAAAAGCATGCAAACATCAATTGTTCAACTTTCAAGTTTGTCCAATGAACGAGAAATTTTTAAAGTTGTCGAACCTTCATTCTTAGAAAAACTAAAAGAAGGCGATTGCGAAAAACCAGTTTTCGTATTATATCCTAATTACACGTTACCGGATATAAGCTTTTTGAACGGAAGAGCAAACATTTATTTGAATCCTTTAAAAGTAAATGTATCCCCAAAATCCAGTGAAGTTAGAAGGACAAAGATGCAAGCCAAGGGAAAAAGGCCTTTCTCTTGCAACGATGTTGAAATGTTGAAGAAAAAAGGATTAGGACATATCAAAGATTGGGATTCATTGAATTTCCTGTTACCTGTAGAGTGCAAACAGCTGCTGTCAGAGTTGCCAGAGTTAATGCAACATACCAAAGAAAAAGATATCACACCCAAATGCGGGGATAAATATTGCGGAACTTCCAAGTCTAAGAATCGACCTATGAGTTGTGATTGCAATAATTTAACTGGCAATGCTACTGCTGTATCTTCGAGTTCAAGTACAGCTACACAACCATCATCAGGTTATCGCGGATCTTCGACTATGCTAACCGATTCTTCAGCTCAAAATAGCCCAGCACCAGCTGGAACTTTTAACCCATTATTTGTGTATCGTTACGATAGCGCTACCAGTTCCGAAGCCAGTGGTGTTAATAACGATGGTCAAAGAATAAATCCAACTTTCGCTAGACGCTCGCTTTCACTAGCGGAGCAGACTCGTGCTGCTAAACAAGGAGAACTGGTGCCCCCAAGACCACCTTTACCTAAGAGCATTCTACGTAAATCTATGGACAAAACCAGAAGATCTAACACAAAACGTTACAGCATGTTTGAAATGGACGACATAATTCAAGATCCAATTGTTTGTATGACAGCTGTAACGGAGAATAAAACAAAGAGACGATCTCTTCAAGAACCTTACTATCTGCAAAATCAGAACGTAGACTACAGAAAGAATAATGATTTAGCCGCTAAACGATTATCGCAACAATTTCTTGACGCTGCCGAAAAAGATGCCGACTATAATGAATACTATGCAGATGAAGGAGTAGGAACCGAAAGCAGTTTAGAATCAGGAAAATCCAATGAACTTAAATATTGTAGACCCCATACACCTCCGATGCCTAAACCAAGAACAAAGAAAACAGAATATACAGAATTTCCTCCTCCGGGTGCATTAATTAGTAGTGCTGATTTGCAACAACTTGAAGAGTTTTTGAAAATGAGTGGGTTTAATTGTCAAAATATGGATGAATGGGACCAAAATCAAGTTCAAAAGGTAAGAGGTCAGGTGACCAAATTTCTCCAAATGAAAAGATCTCAGGAGGAGAATCAGAGGTCCACAGAATCAAGTGGCAGTAGTTGTAATAGTAAAAAGTCAGTGAGTTTTGCACAGAAATCTGAGGCTAAAGGCGAAGCTCAACCGACTCAGCCAAAGCCTATGGAGGAGCTGAAGGTTACCGCCCTTACCACTCCACCTAACTCTCCTAACATATCGGCTGTGGTAGCACAAAGACATTATCAGGTAAGGTATTCGCTATTCCTTTACCAGTCTTAATCATTGCCCATTGATTTCTGTGAGTACCTTTGGTTCTATTAATTTATTTGTGTTGAATTTTTTTATTATTTTTTCTTAATATTATTTTTTTTTCTGTTTATTCATTTTAACATGCTATTTCCATCATTTTACTTTGGCACATGCTGTACCTAAGTTTAATATAATTTAGTTTCTATCATATCACTGAAAAATAACTTTTATAACTTAAATAGGTACTTAACAGCATGCACTGCGACTAACCTATGTTTTCAGGGAAAGAACTTGGCAGAAATGCCGATATGCGAAGAAGGCGAAGTTAGCCCTGATGAATTTGGAAGTCCAACCCACCAAGCGAGGGCAAAATACGACATTATCGACGTATCACAAAAGAGAGGTAAATTTAACTAAAGAAAATTGTATGTTCCTGCTTCGATAATTTATGATTTAAGTTAATTAATTAATTAAAATTAACCTATTTTTACAGCTTTAGTTTCAAATGTAACGGATGCAGTCGAAATGTTGATTCAACATTTTTCATCAGCAACGGACCAAGCGGAACTAGCTTTCCTCGGTGATTCCAAACAATCTCCTGCCTGCGCTAAAATTGCACTTAATGCTCTTTGTCCGGCTCTTTACGCTATCTTCAGGGATGGGCTAAAGGAAAACATCGAAACTTCATTCGGAGCCGTTAACAATTCTGTTTGGCAAATGGTCGAAGCCACTGCAAGACAAGGTCTGTGTTACTTCTTCGTCGTTCTACAATGGCTCTTTAAAAACTATTATTTAATGAGACATCCTGTTTCAGGTCCCATTACAAAATCCCTGAATGAGCTGGTGTTGAGGATCAACAGTGAGGATGCAGTTACGGAAGGACTTGTCAAGTTTAACGCTTTTGTTTTGGGTCTTCTCAAGTAAGTATCGAATAAATTTCAGAATTTCTAAATATTAAATTTTCCAGTTTTGTATAAGGGAATTGTTCGCACCTATCTTGTATGTTTGTAATATTCTTTATTATTCCCTCGTATCTTCCAAACCACTCAACGGATTTTAGTTAATTAGGGTATTTTTATAACTTAGTTTTATTAGTATTCTAAGTTGGTAGTAGGTTTAAAAAAACACAGTATTTTTTTATTCAAAACCAATAATTGACGAATATTTATTTGTTACAGTGCTCAGACAGTTGATGCGTGGGTATCGTACGTGCGAACAAGAGAATCTATATTAGCAAAGCATTACGGCCCCGACTCGCTTATACTTGCGGGATGTATTGGAGAACCCCGCTGTCGGGCCCTCCTTGACACCTTACTTGCCAGTCTGGAACCTTTGAGGCTTCTTCCCTTCAGCCTTGACCTCATGTTTGAAATGCGAGAATTACACCGAAGCTTCAAGAGGATCGAGAGCGACATGCGAGCTGCTAGTAGGGTAGGTGTCGACAATAAAATTAACAGCGAATCGAAGTATCGCCCAAAAATACTTCGATATTCCGTGTACATCGTTACTACTAAATCACCTTTAGCATTTTGTCAAACTGCCGCCTGACGGAGCAACATCGCTTTATTTGCATTTTATTGTTTACCGCATGTGCTTCTGAACCACAACTCACGGCGAATATACTAAACTGGATATTTTGGCATTATGTTTCGTGCACAGCTTACATAAAATGCAAATAAAGGTATGGCCGTCTTATCGATTTCTTAGGGTGACCTTGTCGAGGACATTAACAATAACATAGTATAACGCTAATCTCAGTAAAACGCATGATGCATGACGCTAAAGAGACTTTGATGTATTTAACAGCCAACTTCGATTAACCCGCCACTAACACTGAACCAGCGAAATTTACTGAAGTTGGTGCGATCGATGCAGTCGAGCGGCCTTTCCAGCGACGATTGTCAGACAAGCGTTATAATGAGACAAAAAGAGCCTAAGAATAAAGAACCGTCAACGCCCGATCTCTTGAACGATTCGGCAAATGTGAAAACCACAGTCGAAAAGAATCGTCCGAGATCTTGCGTTAATCCGACGGCGGCTATCGGTTATGATCTCTGCCCTAACAATAGTAGAATAGAGATAGATACCAATAGAAGGTGGTCTGGGGTTCATTTGGGCTCAAAATTAATGCAGGCATTCGACAAACTGATATTTGACGACAGCGATGATTACACAGACAGCCTAGAAAACAGTAAACCGCCAGTTAAATCCACCGGCAGTGATGCGAAGGTAAAAAGCCGGGAATTTTGTGGAAACTACAATTCACGCTTTGTTACGTAGAAGATGATTTGTTGTGGTTTTTTGTTCGTTCATTTTGTCGTAAGAGCTGCAATTTATTTTGCTTTCCGGCAACGCTTTGCTTCTTCACATTTCTTTTTCGCTTTCATGTTATTTTGGTTGTGTTGAAATTGATGTTGTTTAGTCTATTCTGGTTTTAATAGCATTATCGTCCATCGTATCTGAATTGGAAAAGGAAATTGATCAACATGGTTTGACTGAAAGATTCGGATCATGATGTCTTAATATTAATTCATACTAGTATGGTAGTATGAATTAATACTAACAATTAAAAGCGGTTCTCAATTGTGCCACTACAATGTTTGTACATATTCTGCAACGGTATGGATATAGTACAATAAACTGTATTCTAGACCCGTAGAGCATGGATTTTAAAGTTAGTTTAATGCTCTCCGTATTCCCCGTTTTTTTTTTAAATACCTGTTTTATACTTAATTTATCTTCACAATAGTTTTGTTTCCATATCTATGATAGGTAGTTAACACACAGTGGATGTGTATTTTATTATTGATTTTAATGACGCAGCAACAGCTGGAATGCAGCGGTGAGGAACAATGGCGACCAAGTTCAGCCAGTAGCGGTGCAAGCGTCAACACAGGAAACGCCAGCAACAACTCCGGGGGCAAGTTCCGGAGGCTCCAGCTCAAATGGGAGATGCTTAGCAACGCTGAGAGTCCCGGCACTCCTTCAGGTAAGATATAAGAAAACATTCGCAAAGACTTACACTGACGAGTGGAGCGGAGATACTATGACAATAAGTACCTATGTAAAATTTTGCATATGCATCATATTATTAGGTTAATACAGAATACAGATGGACCTTTAGGTACCTATACTATATTTCTATAGTTTGAGTAGGTATATTATATTGGTTATTTTGTTATCCTTCCTTTTTTTTTGCTATTTTACTATAACTATACGGTGTACACGCTTCGATGGAAACGAAAAGACGCGAGTTTGTGCCTCGGCATGATTAAACTTTGCTATTTAGTTGGTTCCAAGTATAATCTCGTTCAGTAGCTTTTATTCGGAATCTGGGTTGTTTATGAACTAGTTCTCAGAAATTTCTACCAAATGAAGTGTTAACATTGCAAACATGACTGCTACAAACATGTTATTTTGTACCTATCAGCTGTTCAAATATAATTTATTTTACACCAATACCATAGCTGATAAACGCGCAACAGATGCTTTAGGAATGGTCCGATAACGTACAGGTTAAAATAACATTGAAGATGATTGAGAGTAAATAAAATTCGTTCACACCCTTGTTGATAAAATACTCTAGTGTAAGAAATTCTATGTAACTACTTATGTTTTACCTAAGATATACCTAACATCTAACAAAACCAAAAGAAAAAGCTCTAGTTTGTACCTCTCTACACTGATAAACCAATACGAGGACCTATTATGAATCTACAAATAAATGTAGATGTGTATATGTACTTAAGTATTGTTATAAGATAGACACAATATGTTAAAAAAAAACAATTTACTAATATTTAAAGCAGACGTTTGCAAGTAACAGCGTCCGTTTTTATGTCGTCTTCATCTTTAGGATTAAGGAGTGAATCTAAAGAACTATGGGTTGCATAGGTTGCACACGATCTACAAGTACCTACCTAGGTCAATGTCTATGGTAAGATATTGGTGATACCTATTAATTAATGATTGTACCGTGTTCTCTCAGGAGAGACGTCTCCCGCTGCGGCTCGCGGCTCGAAGATCCCGCGCCCGGTGTCGTCGCCCGTTCGCCCGCAACCACCCACATTACAGTCGCCAGCCAAAAATACACACCGGTAAGTAAACATTCTTTCAATCAAAGACTTTCAAACATTTGTACAAAGCGAATCGGACAATACAATACTTTTAACTACTGAAAATGGAGAAGAAAGTAGAATATAATGATTTAAGAAAGTTATGATAATGGCTCTTCTAGAGTTAGAAACGATTTTGGTTTTAGTTCAAATCCTAAATAGTTTCCATTGTACGTAAGTAGGTACAATGAAATCGTAAATATATTCTGGTGTAGGAAAGTCTAATTTCATGAATTTCGACTAATTGACGCAAACAAATTTGTAATAAGTTTAGTATTTATAACTGTTTATATGTAGGGTCGCGAATGTGCAAAGACTTCAAAAGTTCATGATAATAGAACTGCTCACAAAGTAAGCCTTTGAAAGAAGGGCCAGAAAGCCATTAATACATTTTAAATGAAGAATACCTACGTGAGTACACTGAACCCTGAATCTTGACGCGATGTGTTTTAATAGTTAGGTATATGTAAATGTAAAACACTAAACACAATTACAGCGTAATGTTTAAAGTCCCTTTCCTGTTGAAGTACCAACATTGTAGGTACCTACATTGCTCAATCGTTACGAAGAACGGCTAGTTAAATCCATTTAGTACAAGTAGGTGAGGTGAGCAATGCAATGTAACGAATGACACACTATTTGGGACGTACAGAAGGTAATAAAAATAGATTACCACTTTGGAGTTCCAAAATTGTTATCATCTTTTAGACTTATTTAAGTTGAAACGGTAAATTCGGTAGATACTTGAAATTATAACTTATTTTTTCGGTTTTTGAACTGGAAAGAGTTTAATTTCAATCCAACCTCGGGAAAACAGAAGACAAATCTGTAAAGGATTACTAGTTGTTTGTTAAGTTTTTTCAGTTCATTATGGCTATAGGAAGATTCAGGTTTTGATTGACTAAGCCACGGGAAATTCCGTGTTTATTCTCCTTTTCCTTTGACAATGGACTCACGAAGTTGCCAGTTGTCAATCATCTAAAAAATCCTTGTTCTTTTACAGCGGTATTCCAGTTCCAGTTCGTAAAGGTATATCGCCAACTACGACCACTGCTCGACCCGCTACTGCCAGAAATTCTGCAGCAGGGAAAAGGCCTCCGCAACCAGCTAATAGGTGAGCATACAATATTATTAATATTAAAAAGATGTAATGTAATGAAAAGTAGCCTTTTTTAATCAGATAGTAGATATCTAGGGCTAGCTCCGAAGAAATGTTCATCAAAATCGGTCCCGCTGTTTTTAGAAATTGGGATTTGAAAACTAACTGACATATATTTTGAGCATTGTATTTTATAAAACAGAGGTGTTGGGATAAAATATGTATTGTAAGCTTTTATTTCAAACTTTGTAAACTATTTTCATTAATTATGCTTCATAATTGCACAATTACAACAGAGTAATGACCGAAGCGACAACGAAGAAGGCAAATAAGCCACGGCCACCAAATCTAAAAATTGAAGCTGTTCCTAAAAGCACAACAAACGCTAAAAAGTCACCGTATGTACCTACCTACATTATGGTTGAAAATTATAACAACCTTGACTGACATTGTGAATGCAATGCTATTAATATTGCTAACAAAATTGTCTTGTAAACTATACCTGTGCATGGCTTATTAACTGTGGAAAGTAAAACTGTAGAAAAAAGACGGTTTGTAAATATTACAAATATGGTAATATCTAGAAACCTAACATTACCTTTCATAAATATTCCTCTAACCATAAAACTGAACGTAATAGCCGAACGTAAATTTATTATTTCACTATTCTATCATCCAACTATGAAATTCAGATAGCATGTTTACGATCTATCAATAACGGAACATCGGTACCAAAACCTTCACAATTTTTAAACAAAGCAAATTTTACGTGTCGGTATGTGAGGGGTTTCAATATGAATTTGAAACACAATTATTATCAAAAAGTCTTTTTTTTTTAGTTCTCAGTCACTAACTTGGTAAACTCAAGACAATAGTGTTAAAATATTCATGGGAATAGTTAATGAAACTACTGAACAATATTCTAATTAAAAAAAACACCAAATACTGAACTATTATTTCACTTATCGTCTTTTGTGGCCCGTAGTTATCAATCAGTATGATTACATAATTTATGATTTTCCATTAGAGGAAAATATATCACAAATCGTAACCTACTCCAGTGCAGATCAAATATATTGAATGTTCCCTAAATCTGCTCTATATCTATGAACACATTTCATATTCTACAAAATATTTCTAACGTGTGAGTGCATGTACCTAATTGAATGGGGATTGGAAGTTTGGTGTCTTTAATACTAATAATTAATAGAATTTTCAATTGTTTTTCTTTCCTAAAAGTACTGTTAATCTCTGTAGAACATCTCGTGTGGACCAAACAGTCCACGGTGGAGCGCCCCGGCCTTCGTCTCTACCATACGGACGCGCGGCACCTCCCGCCGCGCCTCGCCGCGCGGCCTCGTCTTCGGCCGCCAGAGCTCACCATACCAACTCTCAGCCGAAGCAACATAAGTGAGTATCACTAGTATATTATCTTTTGTTTCACATATTACTTTGTTAGGTTTAAGTTAGTCAAATCGTGCCATCGAATTTTATAAAAGAATTTTTATTAGGTACCATTTTCGTTTAAATAGCACCCGAGGTAAATTTGTCGTCCGTTGTGCTTCTTGTCTTCCAATATCCAAGGTCCAACCAAAGACGTCATTCCGAATATCTGCTTTGCAGCCATGCGTCATACGAATTTAATCATCACCAATTAAATAGTCATACGTGCTTTTATTAGCCAATATCACATTTACCGCCTTTATAATTCCTTTATTACTATTAAGGATTATTTCCGTTTCGTATTATCGTTGAAATCGTATGAAATAATATACCTACTTCGTAAACTTTACTTTTGTTCAACTATTTTTTTCAACATGTCTTCAACATTATCGGATGGGATTCTATTGTGTTTTAATTAATTGCAGCACCTAATATTGGTGTAATGACTTCGAAAATACTTACCAGAACACAGGTTTTTATCTATCTAATTTGTTCTAGGTATGTGAGAACATTATGGCACCGCCTACCATCCGATTCAGGGCACCTCGCCTTCAACGAGGGCGAACGGCTTCGGCTGATCCTTGAGGTAGACGACCAATACATACTCTGCTGTAGGGGAGATCAGAAAGGTTTGGTTCCACGTGATGCCGTGCTCCTAGAAGATTTCTGATATTGGCAAAGCTAGCACGATTGGCGGCCTGCCTGGAGGCCTCTCAGACTGAACAGCAAGAGAAAGAATGCTCTATAACTCAGTGGCTTAGTGTAATGAATGATAGTTTACTAGTTTGAAAGACTTTAATCGCATGGTGGGAGACGTTATTGCTCAGTTTGTTCGTGATCGTTGTGTGGACATGCTGTTCGTATCCGAAGACTCTGTAAATAGTTAATTTTGTGTATGTCCTAGTCCAATCGTATGGAGGACTATCTCTGTCTTATTTATGTATAAATGTTTATCTGTTGCCTTATTCAGCAATATACAATACCGAATCTTTATCACCCCTCAATCGAAACCATTTTTTTATTCTCTTTGTAAAATCTAGTCTTAAATTAAGGCACGACAAGGTCTTGGACTGTAAATAAATTATTATAAGAATCATGTATTGTAGGAATATTTACTGATAACTGTACTCATACACAGAGTTGACAGTGAATATTTTTCTCAATCCGATGTGATATAGATTACTATTAATGTTTTATTTTTAGGGACATAATCTCATAGTATTCTTAAGATCAAGCTCCTTAACTCTAAATTAATAGAAATTCGCTGCTGTCGAGAGAAAGACCTTCCTACTTTATGTTTATTATGTAGAAAATTAATAATTCAATATGTATGCGTGTCTAAAATATCCTTATCCCCTATGATATTAATCTTAATCGTGTGAATATTATATGTATAATCACACCGTAGCATTTGTATAAGTATTGTTATTTAGATGTTTTGTATTGCTTGGTAATTTATCCATCAAAATCTAATGGTGCAAAACTCAATAGAAATCATTTCATTTTTACGTTGTACAATAATTTCTTGCAATAGACAAAAAAATATTGGAACAATAGCCCAAAATGTCTGCCACAGATTGGTTCTAATATTATAATTAACATTAACAGCATGTTTCCTACCCTGAGCACCTTCCTTGTTAAATCTGTGGTGATGGGGGGAAAATGTATAGTTTTTGGGCGGTATCATCCATTTTTAATAATTTTAAAACTTTTATAAAAACCGTTTTGATATTTCCAAGGGATTTCTTTGGTATTCTAGCAAATTGCGGTCGTCTAACCTGTTCACATGCTAACTGCATGGCCTCTACCTTAATGCCATTCCCTCCAGTGGCCACGCCAAAGGCTCTTCTAATATCAAGTACTGCTGTTAACTTTTTGGTTTACTAATAGCATGTGCCTATCCAAAGTTCACATCCTTTACACAGCTCTGTTTTAAATCATGTTGGTATTTACTTATATTTTGGTTTTTACTATAGAGTCTTGCCATGATATTAGTGTGATTAATAAATTCATATCACTGCTTCTGAGAAGTAAAGATAAACATTATTTTGGTACTTATATGTATTGCTCAAGGAATCATAGCGTGGCATTAAACTTAACGATATAAAGATATTAATCCACAATTAGGTACTCAAAATTTGTTAAATGAATAATTGAATTGTAAAAATTTAAATGTACTTGTACATATTATTGAAATATTTGTAGTAATAAAACCTATTGGACATAATTTGTATGAAACCTTTCGGACGCACGATACAGTTCCTTACGTAGCCAGTCGTGCTATTAATAGTCACATCGATGGATTTGTAGCTCATGTAAAAATTATATAAGACGTTATTATACCTAATGATATTGTGTAGTGTAACATTACGGAATATCACATTAAAAATTAAGTAGGAATCGTCTTTCTCGAAACAGCAGTCGCAATAATTCTTGCCAACTACGTTCTCTGATCAAAGAAACAAGAGGCTTCGACATGATAAATCTCATTAGAACTAGGCGGACGTAAGTTGACACAAATTAGAAACTGTACAATAGATATAATTTACCGTAGAATAATGATGTTATCGAAATTATATTTGACATATTTATAGGTAATCGTAACTAGCCTCCGTGTGTCGTAACGAATGTAAGATAAACATTTTCATCGTCGTATTAGAATAATTCGCGCTTTGTGACTGAATGATGTGATGTGGCCTTTTTGTATGGTAAAGTTATATTAGTGACTAGCATCGCCCCACGGATTCACATTACATGTCAAAAAAATATCGGCATAAATTGGCCTCTATGTTATTTCCCGAGATGGTATCCTCCAATCAAGGTTTACCAAGATCGGTTTTGTATTTTTAAATGAAACAAATCAAGCTTTACCTTTTTGTAATACTAGTGTAGATATTGTGATTGTGTGTGCGCTTGTTGCATCAGTCGGAGTAATCATTGTAATGTCGTTTTCATAGAGACAAATAGCATGAGGGCATGCTTTACAAATAATTTATAAAATAGTAGATATTGGAAACTCCTGAGCCGTTAAAGTATTAATCAAAAGCATACTTTATTGTAGGTACTGGAAGTAACAATGGGAGCTTTGCGATAGCTTCACGATCGCTTGGCAGTTAGGTAGTGTTTATCGTTTTCATTAACCTTTCTAGAAGTTTGATAGTTGTAAGTTTTTATCAACAGTTTGTATTGAATGTTAAAACGTTTTTTTTTATAAAATGACATCCTGCGCGTTCGTTTTAAGGTGTTGTTGGATACGAGGTAGTGGTGAGTCAGGTGTCCTTGTAGGTACAAAAGATTAAGTTATTCTGTCGTTTTTTTTCATATCTATAAGTTTGTATTTATAATTTTACGATCGGGAACAATGTTTTAAAATTGAGTTTATTGTTTATTTTTATAAAAAAAAAAAAAAAAAAAATGGAGGCTTTCGTTACGATGCGAAACTTCAAACGAACGACTGAGAAAATAATTCCGAATATTTATTGATAAGTTAATATCGAAAAATCACTTTTATTTATATTTCATTATGTGTGTTTCGAGTAAGACATTCATTAAATGTATGTATTGTTTTTATTTTATTTGTTAAGTGCCATAATTTAATGAATTAACATTGATAAAATATTATATCTAATGCATAACCATGTACACCCAATTAAACAATATTATAATTATTAATGAAATCATTGCTGTTTTTATACTCAATCCCAATCTATAAATTATATTGTAGTACATTCCTACCCATACCTAATTATTATTTCTAAGTTAGATCTGATTTTGTCATGAAATGCGAAATTTTGGGTCAAGAGCGTTTGAGAAGAAAAAAAAACCCTTCATATCATTATCGACCCCCAAGGCATATATGGGTAGGTATCACTTCACTAACTATCTGTTGGGATAATAATCTAATGTCTAGCTATGTATACCTAAGTATAATAGGAAATCAAGTTTGACTGTTATTACAGGTTTTTATGAAATTCTATTAGAATTATACGTTCAAATAAATTCGTATACCTAGAATTTACGATTAAGTAGGTTTATCAGTATCAGTACTTACCTAAGTATATCAAAGGATTCCTTAATCTGTACCCAATGTAATACGAGTACGTTAATCACCGTGGCACAAACAGAGCATATCTTCGAATTTCGAAAACCCTTTCTTTGTTCATATATACTTCACAAAGAACACACATTACGAAATTTCAAGTCCCTAGGAACAGTAGTTTAGGCTGTGCGTTTACATATACTAATCAGTAATCACTAATCAGGCAATAAGCGAATAAAACACTTTGTTTCTTGTTATTTAGACATTTATTTTGCATTTCCTATATTTCACTCAACACAGTGACGGTATGTTTTATAACCACGAAACAACTACATACGTAATAGTTAATATAGTATATCCTATCATAATCAATTTGCAAGTGCGATTGATTCAGATTCATCTCTTAAGAATGTTATAAACAGTAGGCATTGGTTTAGTTAGAACAAAAACCATTTGTTATCAACCTTCATATCGTGGTTTTTTTTCAGATTTAATGAAATGAATTCGTTTCTGTAAAACAGAAAATAATTTAGACTAAATTCTTTTAAATTTTAGACAGTTTATTTTAAATATCCGTATTTAAAAAGTTTTAAATACCAACAATTGCTGAACCGTTTTTGAAAACAATCTAACAATGATGAAGCATTACCAAGACGATTTAAAGAACACGTGCTAAGTAGGCACATGTTTTAGTGAATTTAGACCACTTGACAGAGGTGTGCTTAACACTAAATTTGACATTAAAATATTCGTGAATAAAGTGAAAACAAATGTATACTTCATTAGAAAGTTCAAATTAGGTAATACATAGATAAAGCTTTTCTAATTAAAGAGCACTATTTGTCTTATTATTATAATATTCAAATCAGTGCAATTACTATTCCTACAATACGAATTATAATAGTTGTAGGCGTAGGTAAATTAATTTTGCGATTTCAATTTCGGATCTACGATTTATCTACGTCACTTTCACTGACACCTACTTTGTCCACGATTGTATTGTGACGCATTGACACAATGAAAAATAACCGGAATTCAAAAATAGCCCGGGTTAAATATTTAATGAATTTTAAATACCACAAGCAAGGCCAACTTTTAGTATAATTAAGGCCTAATTTAGTGCTTCTACTACATGTAAGTAAATACTTCATATTTGTTTGTCTTTTTGTTTGTCTTAAATAAGGAAAAGCAACGTCTAATATACTTACTTAGGTACTCGTAACAACAACCTCCATTTTACCACAGTGTAAAGAATACAGTACCGATGCTACCAAAAGATGTTTGAATGAGGAAGAACACTAACTTTTTATCCCGGCAGAGGTCAGTAGTCGGATGATCTTTACTGTCAAACGTTTGTCAAACGTCAGATGTTTTTTACAACTCTCGGCGCCAAATTGGCCATATCGGTCTGAGACCGAAAGAATAAAAAAAAACTCGGCGTTTCCATTGGTGGAGGACCATCATCGAAAAAAAAAAAAAGATCATCCGATGCCAGCGCCTCTGCAAACAGCTTTGCGCGTGGCACCCCATTGAATAATTTGTAACAGCAGCGGTAGAGTTTTGGTTCATTGACTGTGCTGTCAAAGAGTCAGGGATCTATTGGTTTACGTTATTTTCTGTGATATGTTCAAGGTTTCATTTTATTTTAATAAATATGGACGTGACGCAGTATAGCTCTGTTTATTTGAAACCTGACCGAGTTTTGGTAGGTATTTAAATAAAACGTACTGTATACTTTTTATACACGACATCATAATTATCTAGAAATGTTAATTTTAAGGTGGCATAATGGCAATGGAGTCGCCTAGTGTAAATGAAAAAGAATAATTATCTATCTCCTATGCAATATGTGTGTGTTCTAAAAATTTTCGTGTCAGTATACTTAATAACCTAATTTTCATAAAGAGTCGATTAGATTTTTGCTTGGTACAGAAAGATAAGAAACGATATTGTTTTCATAAGGCGGGGTTTCAGTCACAGCTCAGATTAGTTTCTGTTGTATGGTTTCAATAGACACTGAAAGCAGGGCGCTGTGTGAGCGAAGCTCGGCGCGAGCATGCCGAGCTAGGCGGGTCGCGGGCACTGGCCGGTCGAGCTATCGACTTGCGTCGGTTTCTCTCATTGTTCCGCGCAACCAGCTCGTCTTCGTCATCAACTGCGTGGTACTTGCGACGAGGGGAGAGCGTGCGCGGAGTGCGCGGCGCTCGCGCTGACAAACAACGAGACTTCGGGCGGTCTTCTTCGGACCACTGCTGCGCCGACATGTAGTAGTGTTCCTGTACAAATTATTCGATTTTAAGACACAAATCAGTAAATAAGTTACCTATATGTATATAGGTCAGGCTTTTCAGTAATTTGGTTATTTTGTTATTGTCAGACTTTATTCGAGAACTAAACGTTCGGTAGGTACCTAACATCATCAGCTACCATACTTTACAGGATAGGCTGTTATTCAATGTGCACGTTTAGCATTTCAATAAAAAATACAGCTCATTATTTTGAGTGCTTTGAAATTTAACTATAATTCTATAGTCAATGGTATTGTAATAACCAGTGTGTTAAAAACATCTCCCACAAGTTATTTATTATCAAACCAGTGCGGTGGATTGTCTGTAATTTACTAATTTATCAGATGTAACTCAATTTATTAATTTTGTTAATTATTACCGGAGTATAGATATTATGTACACTACTGTGAACTAATAGGTACGTGACCAAATTTAAACAGCTGATAAGGTGATTCTAATGGTAGGTATATAAATAATCAATTGTTACTTACCCAGTAAATGGTGTATCTTTTTAGCCAAATAAATTAAAACATTATCCGTCTAAAAGTGCCGGTGCGGGTGATGACAACGGCTTTGTCTACTTTATGAGTGTGATCTGTGAAACACTTAAGTTGGCCAGTTTTTAATCTTGTTCAATAACAATTTTTTAGCATCAAGACAAAAAACAGACCATGTATTACAAAGCTCGATTTAACGAAAAGTATCTCCAACTAACCTACCGAAGTTATATACTTATTTAAAAACGTCTAAGTAGGCTACTATCCAAAACTACATTAAAAATATTTGTTTTCAGGTAGGATTTGACGGTAAAGTCTTAAATTAAATTAAATAAAACAATTAAAGTAAGTAGTGTTAAATTGTATTAAATGTTTGATACGAATAACTAAAAAGTTCCATTGGTAATTTAATAGTTATTCTTTGAAAAAATTCGCTGCGTTAAGGCTTCTACACTATAAGCTGTAGCGGCCGGTCGTGTCTAATACCGGGCTTGGCCACAAGCTGTGCCTGCCGCACAGGGTGTAGGAGCCTTTACGGAACTTTATTGAACGTAGGTACATATCAATTTAAATAAAAAGAAGTAGGTGTAGGCTAAATAATATTCAGTACTTACAGCCAAAAATATGTTTTAAAATGTCTCTAAACGCGACACTATAGTTTTGTTAGGTATATGAACAAAGGTCCACTTGCAGCATAATTGAAAAAATACATAAAAACCATTTTATGAAAACTAATAAAATACAATATTTTTGACTGGGTTTACGGTTAAAATCGTGTTTTAAATATTCTTCAACTGAATTCAATTATTACTGCAAGTTCTAGTTCAGCAGTGTAACGAAAACAAGCAACAAAACATAATTTACCAATTAGAAATATCAAATCAACTTTATAACAATAGAATTATGCAGCAAATAATTAGTGACAGAAGCTGTAAACACTATCTAAATACTAAGACATCTTAATAAATACATTACAAAACATTTATTTAATCCTATATAATCTGGTCAGTCAGTCACATCTCCACCTGTTCTCGCCACAGCAAAGTTATTTAATGCGCAACAAAACATTGTGGGTGACTTTCCACCACCTTCATCTTATTTCACTTGCAAAATGCAATAAACCTCTACAAGAAAATAATTCAACTTGAGATTGTTTTTTTTTTAAATAGAAATGTGTATCACCCATTACGTAGAAACTTAATAAAGTGCGAAATATGCAACACGTAGAAAAATTACTTAGAAAGCCCAACATCAGTCATATTGAAAACAATTGTTGTAGGTTATGAACTAATATGAACCTATGTCTACCAAAATACTCACGCTGTGACAAGAACTGCTTATATATTTATTACCTCTTCATCCCAAATAAAATTATACCGAGTGGCTACAATATAACATAGCAAAAGTAACATACAATATTACGTATTAAAACACGGAACAAAGCTTACACTATTTAAAATTAACAAAAGTTTCTATAAATATATAATTTATATTAAATATCAGTTAACCAATATAGACATTTTAATTTCTTAAATCACATACTAATATTGGTGCTACTATAGCTAAATACTTATAGATACAACATTGGTTTAACGAAAAAGCAATTAAACAATGTGCACATTACAATATTATGATTACATATTAGATGGTAACCTAACATTTAACAGTAATATAACCAAAATATTACTTTAACGCCAATAAAATGAAAATGACTGCTTAGAACAATTTTTGTAGATACTTATGAAATAGCACGATAAATATTGTTTTAACTATAGCCATCACTGCCACAACAACTCACTAGATTAGACATATTGGCACTATTGTTTCTTTGATTATATTTCACGTTAAACCGAAACCAGCTAAATAGAATATTAATTTCAATAGAATTTATACGCGTAGTATAAAAATTAACTCAATTAACTTACAAGGTAATTACAGTGGTGACCATATTGTCCAAAAGGATATGTTGAAAATCATTGACATTATACGAATCAAGGATCTCGACAAAGATACAAATGCAATTTTATCACTCAAACTGGGCACAACATCAGATAAGATACTAAAAAAGTTTAATTATACAAAAATGGACTTATGGTTAATATAAAAATGTCGAAAATCTTAGTTTTTAACATTCCTGTCGATTCAAATTCACGTCAGACTTCGGAGGCTGCGTCGATGGAGGTAGTGGACTCTGTGACAAATAAATAAAACATAATTAAAATAATAGTGGCTCAAATAGTTCAGTCCAAAACAGGGTTAAACACAGCAAACAAAAAATAAAACATGACAACAACGCACCGTAAAAATCAAACTGAAAACATGTTAGGAGCACGCTAAAAGAGCAATATCGATTACCTATTTAGTAATATGTATACAAATACTGAGGCTGAAACAAAAAATGAAGAAAAGATGAATGAATGACAACCATCACCAAAAACTAAAAAGAACGAAGCAAACATATTATAAGAAACAGTATTAGACCAACAAACAGAATCAAACCTCTTGTCGTGACTGGCCTTGGCTGTCTGGTAATGGGGAAAGCCCAATCTGCTTGATGTAGTCCTTGTCGTCAAATATTTTGATGTCACCACCTCCTGGTTTATGCTTTACGTTGTCCAGAGATCCAACTTTACTTTGTGCTTTGAATTCCAATTTTTGATTTTCAATCTGTTTTAAAAATTTACGGATGGCTACTATTAAAGTATTTAAAATATATATACTACTTATATAAAAATAACAATGTCAATGTATGTATCTAAGTATGTCTCATATTCTATGGTGTAGTATCGTGCATAGGTCTTTAAACAATGAGCTCTGATTGCGTTGCAATTTCTAAATTAATTGACATATCCAGGCCTGCTTAAAATCCAGCTTTATTTTTCTTCATTATAACTATAAAGTTTCATCACAATCGGTTCAATAATTTACAGCGTGAAAGAGCAACAAATCTTTCGTTTTCAAAAAATCGTTTTTCTGTTGAATCAAACATATCATAATGTAATGTAGTTTTTTCCACATTTTTATTCATATTCATCGATTTTGTATGGGTTGCGTGCGTTGGTGTAGTATTCGTGTGTTGTGCTTAGGTATATTATTTCTATTACGTAACCGTGCCTCAATATGAAACAGTATGTAACTAATATCGATTGGCATTCGTTGCGTTCACTTTGAAATAAAGTGTCATGGGTAGTGTATAAATTTTTCAGGTACCTAGTTAAATATTATTTAACGAACATAATTTTAAGATGTATATGTAAATTTTGTTCTACCTTGCATCTCCTAAATATTATTATGTTGTTCATTTAATATTTGTCTAATTTAAATTGTATTATCTAACATTAACACGTGTTGTGCGACGTTCATTTCAGAAGCAATACATTCAGCATGATCGACAGCCGCAACAGTCCTCTAAAATCATCAAACGGATTCTTTAGCTGAGAATACACAAAACCGACCTTATTCCACAATTTGTGAAAAGCAAAATGCTTATGCGACGCTCTCCACCTTGGCAACGCCCATTTAACAAACTAAAAACAACAACGTTTAGGTACACCTTCGATTACGTACAACCAGGAACTTGATACAATCACATCGATTATATTGACGTCATCTTATATTATATAGAGATACCTTTAAGCATTGAACTTTGCGGACATAATATGTAGTGCAGATTCAGTGAAGTGTTCACACAAATTGTATTGAAATATTTAATTGTTACTCACGGTTCTTGTTCCGTTATTTGCAACTGTTGACTAAAGGAGAACATCATTATATTTAACCTCTAATATTACTGTTAAGCCCTAGGATCGAAATACGACACAAGTGCGAATACTTTGCTGTGTAGAACTACTTTATTTACTTTTACCTACATACCTACGTAGTGACAAGTTAAGCTGTTTACGTACTGAATTACTTCTTACATATTATTTGTGCTCATGATATTATCACTACACTTTGGTATCTATATGCTGATCAATTTGTGTATTTCTTACTCACTGTTATGCAGTTCCAAATTCAACTAGACCCTTACTATTAAATGAAGAAAATATTTGTTGTTATATCTATTAGTAGGTGGAAGATATTCACCTTAACTGCTCCGCCACCAGGTTTATGGCTAAGATTAGCCGTAGAAGCAATCTTCGGCTTTGCTTTCTCCTTGAAGTCAAGTTTGACTGTCTCAATTTTCTTATCACCGCCACCAGGCTTGTATGATGAGTTCTGCAGGGATCCAACTTTAGATTTGACATTCCATTCCAGTTTCGTGGTTGTAATCTGTAATTAAAATCATCATTCCGTGAGGCATGGTATAAGCAATACCATAAGAAAAGTAAACAGGGCTAGAAAAAAGAGAATTACAAAATTACCTTCTTAGTACCGCCACTCGGTGCGTAAGCATCATTTTTAGCCGCAATCTTCGGTGTTATATTCCCAAACTCAATTTTTCTGTTTTCTATCTTGACTTTTCCGCCACCTGGTTTATATGTAGAGTTATCCAAAGAACCAATCTTGGATTTCACTGCTTTGATATTAGGAGATGGTGCATTGCCAACTTGAATCTTGTTCATCGGTACTTCTAAAAAATATTATTATTATATATCACATTGCAATCATTGATCACTTGTTGCTTTACAAAGGATTTAAAGGATAATAGGTAACTATAATATAAGAGATAGCAAAAATGCTGAAGAGTATAACTGCATATTTGGTCTTATATTGTCATGTCAATTGATAATGTAGCTGATAGATATGAAATCCTTAAAACAAACATAGTGTGGCAAATCAATAGAAATCTTTACTTGTAATAATTTCAATTCTGCAATAAAAACACTATTATATTATTCCAACACTCGATTATATAGAACTTACTTTTCTTCTCAGACGAGAGAGGATTTTCAGGTGTTTTGGGCGTTGCACTTTTGCTCGATGATCGTGACAAATTTGGTTTAAGGCTGCTGCTAGACTTCTCTTTTGTTGGTAACTTTGTGGGAATTTTCTTATTTGGAGATCCAGGAGAACCATTCATATCCTGAAAGTATATTTCACCATATTGTAGCATAGGAATTGTAAGTATTAGGTATTATTCTAAAATTCGTCATTAGTGAACTTACATTTCCTTGGGTAGATTCATCAACGCCGCTGTCATTGTCTCCATCTGTAATATATAAAGATTTCATTTTATCACTGATATCTTTTCTTACATCACTGGTACACCTATCAAACTTTTAAAACATAAAATGGTTCATTTTCAATCATAGTACCTAATCAAGTGAAAAGTGTAGTACGAAATGTACCTTTAGGACGATATTTAGGCGCTGAAGCAATTTTCCTTGGTATTATTTTCTTTGCATCTGTGGAATTCATTGAAGTGTCCAATTCTGTTGGTTTTCTCGGAGTTACAGGAGCATGTCTTATTTCCTGGACCGGTGATTTTACAGGTGTTTTTGTCGGAGCCGTTAGAGGTCTCATATCCCTCATTTGCTCAGGCGTCTTCGGTGTTTTAGGACGTTGAGGTTCTGAGGTCACAGTTTGTGATTTAATCGGGGCTGGTGGACCTTGAGTTACGTTTTTAAGTTCAGGAGAATCATCACTTCGAGTTAAAGATGGTGAACGATCAATAAATTCTGTTTTAATCTGGTTTTTGGGTACATCATTTACGTGTTTCAATCCAAAATTATTATGGGAAACGACGTCATCATCATCATCTGGTTTCTTTTTTGGCGCCAAATTCGATAAAGAGCCCATGAATGATTCGGTCATTTTTGTACCCGAAAGACGTGATTCTGGACGTTCAGGATTCTGAATATCTCGTCCTTCATTGGAAGCTTCAGATCGAACACTTTCTTTAGATCCACGAATATTGTCTCTACTTTCCAATTTACCTTCTTGTATTAGACCAAGACCTGGACTGCGACTTGCAAATTCATCACCTACTCTGCCACCGATAGCGCTCACAGACTTTCTTCTATCATCTTCTGTTTTAAGCGGACTTGGAGCACCAGGTGCTGCCGCAATGCTATAGCTTCGCCCTTTGGCCATTCCAGCCATCTCCATACCATTTTCTGATTTAATGAAATTCTGTTCATTTTTATTTTCAATTTGAGTATCCAGGTTGGCTGGTTTGTTTTGGTACAAATTTGCTGAATCTGGACCTCTCAATGAGCCCTGAGCTGGTTGTTTTACAAGTTGAACAGGAACGCCGTTTTTGACAGAGTTGTTGGACTGTTGATAAATTTGTGGTCGAGCCGCGTCTGGAGTCGTTGCACCTACCACCGGTGGTTGCCTCGGACCAAATTGCAGGTTATTTGGTGGAAGAGCCCTCTGAGGCGCCTGAGTCAAAGTCGGAGATTGAGGTCTCAGTCCTTGTTGTGGCACAACCGACTGTGGGCCAAAAGGGCGTAAGGGAGGCGGTCTGGCTGGTTGAGTTCCAGGTGCACCGGGTTGACCTGGTTGGCCTTGTGGCCTCGGTTGTGGAGTTCCTGGTCTCTGCACAAATTGCTGAGGCGTAGTGACTGGACCCCCAGGTTGAAATTGTGGTCTTTGTTGAACTGGTTGTGAAGCTCCCGGTCGAAGTATTTGCTGCGGAAAGGTCGATCGAGAGTCGACTCTATTCAGTGGACGGACAGGTGGTTGTGCTTGTGGCACCCCTGGTTCGCCTTGACCACTTTGAGGGCGATCTGCTGGAGCCTTCATAACCAAAAACAAATTATTACTATCACAATATTTAACAATTTATTCAAAGCATTTTCTACTCAAAAGTTTTACTACTAAGTGTTAAGATTTAAATCCAGATTGTAGTAATTATTATATTTCTAAGATTTTGCTCTAGGAACTCGTTATGACAACGTTAACGCGATAATTAACTTTAAACTATTTTCAAGTAGGTAACTAATTCGTTGTTTGTTATTCTTTGTTTTAGTCAAAATAATTTTGTTAAGTATATTTATTGTAGGTATATTTATTGAAATTAAAGTATTTTTATGTATAACGCTTTTAATTTTTCGTAGTTCGTTACATTGATTTAACTACTCATATATTTCAGAATTTAAAAATCTCACTAAGAAAACTGAGATTAAATAAAAACCATTTTCTAATTGGAGTCGTTATGAACTTCTAAACGTGGTAATTTTTATACTATCGTTACAAGTTCTTGGGAAGTATGCCTTACCTACTTTCAAATTAAATTTTAATGAATTGAGTCACGATCGAAACAAAAACGCTAAATTGGTTTAATATATATTTTATTATTATATATTTAGCTTTTCTACTAGTAGGCCCCTAATAACATTTCTAACGTCAAAATTATCTGCATAAAATTATAAAAATAGTTTCATCTAATATGCTGATACATTTTAGAAAATAATCTTAGTTTAATGATAATGTGACTCATACAGCCGGAAACGAAACATGTTTACTAGTTCTGAAACTCAATTTCGTAGTTTGAGCGAGTTCCACGCAACTAAACATCAGCCAATAGACTAGACAGTGTACAAGTTGTCACAAACTCGGCCACTGGGTCAACGAGCAGTACTCGGAAAATATGACCCGTTCAATGATGATTTCCATAAAACGTATAAGAAAAAAGGAAAAATATTGTGAATTTACTTTATCTACTATTATTTACGAAAGCTTGGCACAAAAAAGGAAACAATAGAATTTAGCATTTGGGTATGATACTGCCCCGCTGCTATTTTTATCATAATTTACTGTCAGTTTGTACGAAATATTTATGATTTTTTTTCTCTTCTAAATAATTGTTTATATTTAGGGTAATTTTATTATAATTTACAATAGATAGATAAAGTGACAAGGGTGGGGAATACATTATACTTAATATAAGTACCTGCATGCATATGCCCTCTTACTAAATGGATACCTATATAAGTACTTAGTTAAAGTAATAATATCCTTCCTTATTCACACATGATATAAAACAAAGTCGTTTTTTGCGTGTATGTTTGTTTGCTTTTCTGCAACGTCTCCTTAACTCGCAACGGATGTCGGTCTATGAGGTTTAAACCGTCATTTAGAGAATTTCTTATGGAAGGTTTACATATTGTTTGCATTCATGTGAAGTCAGGGTGGGTCGCTAGTACTTAATAAAATCAAAATCTATAAATAACACAAGACGTCACAAAAGAGAAACAGGTGATCATATCAAGCAGGCATTAACGGTTTCTTTGAATCCGTGAGAAGAGACGACAACGCTCAAGTTAGTGTGAGTCACAAATTGGAATCGTAATGCGTAACAACACTTCAATTGGAATAAAAAAGAAAGAGAACAGCAAATAAAAAAAGATGAGTAATATTTAAGAGTTGGTATGAACATTTATTTGAGCGGTTGCGCCTCGTCATAAAAGAGATAGTACGCCGGCACGTTAATCGAAATTTTCATCAATAATAATAGCAAAAGCGATTGGGTTTGTAGTACAGTACTGTTCAAAATAAATCGATAATTGCCCTTACAAATCGGATCGCTCCAAGGGAACTGACATTGAACAATGAACGGCTCGTAAAATGGTGACTACTCAGAACTTATCCTAACTGAAATAGATACACGGCACGCAATTGAGCTTTTCAACGCTGCCTCAATATGACTTAGGCTCATGTTAGGTACGATCCCCGCAGTAACAACGGAAAATTACAACAAGAATTGAATTTCAAACAGTAGATTCGTGTGCTTTGAATTAATTTTACTTGTAGGCAGTTTGTAACTTAGCAGACACTATTGTGCGTTTGTAAGGTTCTGTAAGGCTCATTATTTTACTAACAAGGCGTAATAAATATACAACTATAATATTAGTAGGAAACATAATGCTTGATTTATGTAACAATGTAAAAGCAATTTGCCTCTATAGAAAACACATAAATATAGAAGCACCTACAATGTTGCCTAAACTTGAATTATACGGGTGACTTTAGAATTTATATCTTTGTATCGCCTATAAAATTCAAAAACATGACTTTTAAGCTTTTATATCTATCAAATAATGTGGTAACCATATAAAAAGGTTGACGTCCCTGATCGCGTGTTCTATGAGCAAAATAAATAGTTCTACATCGGTGCAAGTACAATTTGTGAATATAGTAAAATTTACATCAAAACACTGTAAAATTTGGCGAAACCTCTGTTAACTTTGGCGTAACATTGCATGGCTGTGCTGTGTCTGTCACAAATACTTATATGTAAATCTATTAGTGATTTGCAAATTAAATTTTCGTTGAACAAAGTTCATACTTTGTGTTTCATTAATCATTTTTTCGTAAGCTTGTAAGAAAGCTAAGAACGTAAGTTGTATTCTCATCTAACTTTTACGGAATCTAATTTTCAGTCACGAATGGTATCTATAAGATAAGTAATACCTGCTGTAATGGGTGTCTCATAAAGTTGAGCTGACTGGAGCCGTCCTTTTATTATAGTTTTGAGAGTTTAGCACGGAAACTAACAATGAAATAACTTAGTTGTATTTGGTGAAAACATTGAAAGCGATAACCTAAGTAGATTAGTACTTTAAAACTTCTAAACGTGTTCTATGTACTTCAGCTATTCTGATTGTTTGACGCAGTGCATGGTGCATCGTTTTGGCACTCAGTGCTCTCGTGATCTACACGAGGCTTACCCTGCTTTCGTTGTTGGTCTCCATGATCCTTTAACACAAACTAAAATGTTCGAATCTTCGAAATATCGCTACTGGAAAGTACTTTTCATAATTCTTCACCAGCGAGATGACACCTATGCGATCTCCTTGAAACTATAAAGTCACATTTTATTACACAGATGGCTTTGAAAAAAAGCAATATTTACAACAAAATATGCGACTGGTGTGCGTTGCCGCTAGTTTGTAAAATGATGGTGAAATGACCATGACTACGATCTTGTAGTTTTATTTTTTGAGTGAATACAATACAACTTTTGAAACCCTTCTATCCTTCATTATTTTAAGTTTAGAAGTCTACTAATACATAATACTTATGCATGCAATGTTTTGAACAATTGAACATAAAATGAGATTTAAAAAATAAAAAAACATAATGAGTTGGTTGAGACGTCATCACGACTTATAATGTGAACTGTCGATATAAATACGCAAGTACTTAAAATATACCTAAGTACGTACGTAACTAAAACGATAATAAAGAGTTGATAGTTCCAATAGATTTCTTTATTCAAGGTAACAAAAGAAATGATAATATTTTTTACTAAACTGAAACAATAACCTATTTTTATAAAACAAAGAATAAAAGGGAGGTTTTTGTATCGGTACTTATATAGATAAGTTACAATAAATAATGAGAATTACGATTATGATTATTGATTGGTAGTTTAGTTAGCTAACTAAACACAGCGGTTAACTCAACACTTTTCAGAAAGTTATTAAGTTATTCGATTATTTAATATTGTGCAAGCAGGCATGTACTATAATAATTATGTTTATGATTAGGTACGCCAGACAGTATGGGAGTAGGTAAGAAAAATAGCAAAATATTTTGTTTTCTAGGTTATGACGTAAAATTTAGCGATCTTCTAAACTCAGTTTCTTATTATTATATTTAGATTTTCAGATTCGCCTGTTTGTGTCAAATAAATAAGGTTTATTATGAAAATTTTACGCAGAACTAATATATTTACAAAGTTGTGTGTTGATATTGAATTTTTATTTGTAGTTTTAAGAATAAACGAAAACAAAATGGGTGCCTATCTTTTACTGCACATTATATTTTAAGACTGGATAATAAATTTGAATATACCAAACTCATCAATTTACCAAGATCTAGCTTATATCCGCCAATGCAGGATTTTTACTTTTATCTATTTGAACGAACAATAGTGCTAATTATAATGAACATTAAACACTGCGTTTTAGTGCAAGAATTTATTGTCATCATCATATAACAGATATAAAATATATGTTTTGTTTGATGTACCCAACAGTAGGAAGGTAAATTACTGTGACGTTAACATTAGGCGGAATTGTTTTTAAGTTTCAGGCAACTAGTAAGTGGAGGTCCTAGAAATACTGTAGCCACGAGAGAACGTTCCTAAGAGTCCCTTATTCTTTAAATTATTTATATCTGCATTTAAATTTGAATTTGGGAGGCAACCAGTAAAAGGTTTCAGGTTGCCTCAAAAAAACGCACACCGTAAACTCTTACCTACATGTGTCATACTTTTTTTTATTGCGTATAGGTCTCCACTTGACTACAATCACACCTGATGGTAAGTGTTGATGCAGTCTGATGAAGCTCGCCCCCCAAATTTATTCGCCGGGAATACAGTTTTATTGTCATAAGTCACGTTTACATTTTAGTAAAGGTTGTTAGAACTGGTGATTAAGCATTCATGAAGTTGGCACTCCTAGACTCGCCTACAAAGGGAGGGCCTGGCCTTGTATCAGTCTAAATCTTTGACATCTTGTCCTCCATAACGCCATATAGTCTGATATATGGCGTTATGGTGGATAGTACCAACATGAAGGTACCCAAAATATATATTTTTTAACTCTCAGTTTATGATCTAAATTATGGATTATCTCTAGCTATCTGCATACCAAGTTTCATTGCAATCGGTTCAGTAGTTTTTGCGTGAAGGAGTTACACAATTACTTTAAATCGCTTTGAGCGGTAAGGCCGCCTATTTGTTCAAGATTTGCTTAGTTTTAATTTATTTTTGTTATCTATCTATTCTTACTTACACACATACTTTTACATTTATAAAATTAGTAGGATGTAGGTATGGGTATTTTGACACGTTTTCTACATTATTTTTACTTATGTAGATAAGTATTGCTTGTTACCTTACTTTGCAATTATTCTACTACCTCATCGAATGGCATCAACATAACTGCAGTAAATGACATTATAATGCCGTTGAACTTCATAAACATAAATGTACTCCCACAAATATTACTAGAAATATCAGAAATAACATCAAGACCAGATCAAAGATCTTTCGTAATTAACGTGCTCAAAATAGCTGTTTTAATAACATGCATGATATTTAAAAATTTCGAGGTACACGCTAATATTTGGCTTGAGATTGGATTTCCCCATTTGAACAAACTAAGTTCACTAATCTGTGTAAACAATAGTTTATTGATGTCTAATTATTCCTCGTACCTTGGAAATTTTAAAATACTTACCTACTACAATGGAAATTTTCTTTGCGAAAACACTCAGGGCTTATAGATTTTGTGGTATTTCCATTAATTTTCTCATTGTTTGATATAAGGTTAGATAACGTGACAGCCGGCATGTTGACTATTTGCAAATAGGTACAGACAGGTTCAAAATTATTATTTACACGGGTCTAGATCGCGTTACAGATAATTGGGTCTTCTCGCGACCACGCCCGGTGTGACCTGTTTGCCGAAATGTCGTAATTAATAACAATGATTATCTGTAACGCGATCTAGACCCCCGTCTAATAATAATGATGTAGGTACGGAAATCGTGTAAGTTTAAAAAGTGTGAGGTTCAAACTTATAGTTTCCCATCACAAGGTTGGAAATTCTATGTATCTACTGTTATTACAACTTAGTATTTTTCTGAATCAAGTACTTAACATAAAATCTTGCACTTTAAAGAGAAGCGTCTGTGGTCAAGTGGTAGAAAGTCTCATTAAAATAGATGATAGATCCCCTACTGCCCGTGTGTAGGTATAGGGAATAAGGTATGAAGTTCATAACGTTTTTATATGAACATATTTAGCGGTAAACTACTTTAAACTCGACTGTACGTCTGGGTTTTTGTTTTCTCATTACAGAGCGATAAATTAATCCAAATGGGCTTTACTGAGTCAACGAACCGAGGTATCGAAGTAAGTAAGATATTTAATATTTGTGTCGTTAAGCTATTGATTTTCAATTAACCTTATGAAACTATAGATTCTATACGCGAACTAACATAATAATCACCAATATAAAAAATACCAAAATGTCAAAATGCCGTTAATTTTGACGATATGACAGTAACTTATTAAACTACATAATATAATTCATTTTAATAATAGTAAATCTAAAGAGCTAAATATGCTGTAAGTAGGTGGATTATAGATCAAAGATTTTCCTTTTGCAACCTTGATTATTTAATGTCGCAGAAAAATATACTCATTTGTTTGACCTCCCTAAAATAAGGATGTTAAAAGACAAAATAATGGTGGAAATTATTCGTTGTTATCACTATGTAAATAAGAATGTTGTCTCTTTTTCAGACTCTCACATACAGAGTTGAATATAAAAAAATAAATATCTAGGTAGGTAGGTAAATAATACGGTTTTTGCACATCATTAAAATTACAAATAAGTAAATGAACGACCAATGTACCTACATAATACTTATATAGTGTATACTGTACAATACCTACATCTTAGAACGTTGTAAAGATGTTGCAAGAGAATTTCCAACGTCAGAGTACAGAGTATGTAACGTCAGAGTGACGCGGTGTGCTAGAGAGTGCTCTTGCCAACGTGAGTCAGCAACGTTATAAAACCAACTGGCCAATCTAAACATCAGACATTCCGCGACAAACCACCGGCAATAACACATCAAGACGCACATATTATCCATGTTTATAAATCAAGATAACATCGTGTCAGGATTGCAAAATATCAGTCTAAAAGAAAGTAAGTGTTGTGACTTTTGTGTGGAAAATGTTTGATCTTATTTAGAAGTGAAAAGTAATAATTTTATTAAAGTTCGTTTCTCGTTTATTTTTATTATCAAAAAACATTGGTCTTAAATTACAGTTACGTGTCCAAGTTCTATTTTGCATTGATAAAGTAGTATTCAAATATGTGTTTTTGATAGTGTTAAGTTGTATGTGACCTATCAATTCAGTCCATAATATTTTTAACTTAACGTATAAGAGTGATAAGGTTGTACACGGAATTCAATGTTTTTATTTGTTTTTTACAGGCAATATGCAACCTAAAGCGGAAAGACCTCCCGTATGCCCTAAGGCTCAACTGCCTCAGCTCCACCTTACTCCCTCTGGTGGGAATCAGAAGAGAAGTGACAGTATATCGTCCCCGAGCGGCGCTAACAACCCCTGGCTGCTGAAACCTCAGCACGATATCCCTGCCACGCCGCCACCCACGAGGTCGCAGTCGGCCTTTTTCCCGCAAAGAATAGGGTAGCTGAACCTTCTGACCCAGAATTAACTCTTCATTTTAATGGCATCATGCCATTTTGTTCCATGACGGGCTTTCTACAAATCGTACAAAAATACGCCTCGCATCGTTTATAAAGAACTACGCAAATCGTCAGTTACGGATCGGGGGACTTCAGGAAAATTCGTGAAGCTGCAACTGTGTGACGTCAATTATGAAGTGAATATTGAGACTGAATGTTTTGAGAGTGAATTTGTTGTTTTTGCATTTAGTAAATTAGTCTTTAGGAGATAAATACGTAATGTAATAACAAATCAGTTCTTGGAAAAGAACGTAAATTTTGTAAACCAAGAGACAACATTAGAATCAGTACATTTTGTCTAGTGACTAGTAATGTAATTTAATCATAATTCATAGGAAATATCTATAAGTGTTAATCAAAGCAATCACAATAAACATTAAGAATAAGGGAAGGTATAATTTGTTTGCTTTATCACCATTTCGATTGACGTCATTGCCTAATTCTAGTTCAGTTGGAAGTTTTTATGTCACCGTGTTTTATGTTGTAGGTAAAATACCTACATAGTATTTTTATAATATTTCTTTAAGAATTGACGTACTACTTATTTAATATGGTTGGCCTGAAATAAAAAACGGGGTAATGAAGTGATTAGTGGTTAACTAAGTGGTTAAGCATGTCGGATTGTTGTAGGTAGGTAAACGTACGTAGATAATTATTTAAAACCATGACGATGTCCTCTAATTGAATTTTGAATAAGTGTAATCGTGTAATATACCAGAATTAAAGAAATATACGGTTAATCAAAGGTTGGATAGAACATAAATAAGTACAAAAGGAAACACCGGTGACTCAGACACATCCAAGTGATTCATGCATCTAACTTATTATTAAGCACCGGTGTACGTACAGAAAAGAAAGCCACGTTATTTATTCACGTGTAATTGTTTATAAAAGCTAGTCGTATAATGATACAAATCTTTGATATTTATGCTTTTTCGCGTAAATCAGGCATACGTGCCCCAGTCGAATAAGTGCCCCACTGGCGAAACTCAGGGATGCGTTTTGAATTTGCCGCAAATTCGTTCATAATAAGTTAGTGACACAAGTATGGCGGAAATGTAAACAACACAGTGCCGGTTTTTACTTGTTTTTTTGTGAGAAAAAGTGAATAAAACGTTTGTATGACTATGTAATTTTCTTTTGGATCTATTTACACGTCATGTTAAAGGATTTTCTCGGTAAAATTTTGTTTATTTAAAGTTTCATTCCAGATTTGACCTCTTTGAACTTCAGCTTGGCCACAATAACGTTTCGTTTAACCCAATATTTTTAATTGTATTTAAGTGGGGAACGTTATACTGAACTTTGACTAAAGTGCCCTGATTTTTTCCGGGTAATATGCCCTACCTGGAAATTGTTTTTGAATGGATATTTTTGTAAGTTTCTTATTAAATTGTGCTATTTCAGAAAATAGGGAAGGATAAAGCTGCAGACTCAAGGAAATGGACTGAAGAAAACATGAGTAAAGCTGTGGAAGACGTAACCAATAAGAAACTGGGAGTGACGACCTCTGTGGGGTAAAGGCCCTACTGCAATGCAGAAGGTTGTGGGTTCGATTCCCGCCGGGTGCAAGTATTTATGCTTAAAAATAAATATTTGTTTCTGGTCTGGGTGTTTTCTATGTATGATATGTATGTATTTACAAAAAGAAAAGTATATTATGTAGTATATCTGTTGTCTAGTACCCATAGTACAAGCCTAGTGCTTAGTTTGGGGCTAGATTGCGCTGTGTGTAACGTCGTGTATTATTTATTTATTTTTTAAAGTGAACGAGGCGAGTCGATTCGCCTTTATAAAATACCATCTCGAACCCTTGTATAGATTCATATTCATTTATTGCTTTCATGAGTATTACAGATGATTATACTCTAAAATGTCTAGACTCTTACTATCATACCAAAAAAAAAAGTGACTCGATTCAATGTGTTTAGTATTCTGGTTGATTACATGAAGACTGTACAAGTCATGCCTAGAAATGTAACAAATGTGTTGCCAAAAATAAAGGAGAAAGGAAAGGAAAAAAGTCATCATAGTGAGAGGCTTACCGGGGCACTTATGTATGACGGATGTATCCGTGTAATGTGCCCCACTGTATGTTTTAAAAAACGTTGATTTTAGTTATTTTAAATTACATCTAGGAAGATTTGTTAGTGTTTGTTATGCCAATTGAGTCAGAGGCAAAGACTGATTCTTTTTATAAACAAGTTCCTTGTTAAAAAAAACTTTTATTTCGAGTTTTCGAATTGTGGGGCACGTTTGCCTGGTTTACCCTAGTTAGGTAGGTAAATAATGTTTTACTTTTTAATACAGATCGAGTAAGTCCTTTACATATTTAAATTTCTAATTGTTAATTTGCTAAATTATTTCGAATTTCACTCGATTTTTAACTTAACGAAAGTGTGTTCCTAATAACAAAACTATAGAATCAATCAAATAAGAGAAATGGACTCCGGGGTCCCGAGAGGGATGCAAACGGGAACATCGCTCAAATGATTAGTAAAATAAGAAAAATAAATGGAAATATGCGTAACATAATTTAGTAGTAAAATCATGAAGGTGTCTGGGTGTGTGGGAAGGTGTTTGCCAGTAGTTATAGAAATAAATCTATCTATACCTAGAATAAAAAAGAGAGTCTGTACTAGGCTGCAAATAAAAAAAAATGTCTAAGTCACTCAGGAAAATCAGTAGTATATAATTTGTATATTAGGTATGTCTATCTATGTATATAAAAAGTCGTGTTAGTTACACTATTTTATCTCGAGAACGAATGGCGGAACCGATTTGGCTGAAAATTGGTGGGTAGCTTAGAACCACGAGACGGACATAGGATATTTTTTTGCCTCCAAGGCGGAACTAAGTTCTCCGGGTCAGCTAGTAGTTTATAATAAGTCAATTCGTTTTGAACTATTGGAAAGCTGTGTTTTAAAGGAAGGTCGTGGCGTACTTTGCATGGAAATCCAACAACAAAAAATCAACGAAAAACTTGCGGCCACTCACTCTCGTATTGAGCCAGCCACCCGCCTGAAAACTCCTGATTTTTTTACTGGATGCAAACTAACGTGAGGGAAACTGCGCTGCTAGTAAGTAGTAATTTAAAACATTGACCTAGTCTCACTAATCGTATATCTTTATAATAATCATGGAAAAACAGGCATCACATAATATTTACTAGCCAATTTTTTTTATTACCTTTCTACTTTGAAAAACACTAGTAAATCATCATGAATTATTATCATTACGAATAATTTAATTACAACTAGCTGACTGTTGTCGTTCTTCTGAATCATTGCCAAATTACTTAGAAATGTCCTTCCTTGAATGCATGTGACGGTATTCAATTCACTTTATCGTCTTCAAAATGTATGTTAACAAAGTACCTACTACCTTTATCTTTTCCAAACAAAACTTTACGTAAATACGTTTTATATCTACAATAAAGATTATTTTCCCAGAAAAAAGAAACAATAATTATTATCAAACATCAAAATAAATACATTTTCAGTAATTAGGTAGGTATATCTTATCACTAGACAAGTTAATACCGCGTATATCAATACTGTAATTAATTAAATAATGGCTGATCGATACGCTATCTAGATCTCAGGTGATTGTAAGTATGACGCGCTACAATCGTCACAGAACTATTAATTATACATAGTAACTCGAACAAATCGTAAAATTTCCTTTAAAATATAAATAATAAGTATTCTTCTTTTACCATTTGAGGTAAGGAAGCCTAATAAAAAACAAACTCATAGATGGCGACGTTTTTGTAACAGTTAAAAATCTATTTCTAATATTGGAACATCACAACATAATATCTAGCAATTTAGTATCTTACTTCCTTCCTAGAGACCACAATTTATAGGCATAATGTTCTTACATAGGTCACTACACGATGAATGTGATTGATTATACTTCTATACCTAGGCTCTATATGATTGTATGAACACGATCGATAGCAATAACTACGTACTTACTGTGGCGATGTATTTACTTTTACAACGTTTAGTGGTATCGAACGGTACGACTGGAATGTTCGGGGTGTGTTTGCAGGAAGCCTTATCAGTGCTAACGTCAACAGTTGAGAACACTCACCTCGCAAGCGATGTTCAGGAGATTACACACTTACTATGTTAAGGGCAAAGAGCAAAGAAAGAATTTAGAGAAAAAGTATTTGGGCACGTTCCGCTATGGACGCCGGCAAAAGCTAAAGTGCCGATCCGGCCTCTATCGGCTACTGAAGTGCGCAAAGGACGTTTAAAATACTAGAATAGGCTTTCACAATTCAACCCTTGGACTACTACTCCCCTACTACTAAACCTAGGATGTTGTTAAATCTCAACACAGTACTTAAATTTTGAAGTTTCTACACAAACTGACCATGATATCTTTGAAAGCTATAAATTATAAATTTCAGCAAGAATTTCATAAAATCAAATGCATTGAAATATGAATGTAGAGACTTGTGTTATTGAAGTTTTAATAGCAACTTAAATTAAAATGTTAAAATGAATTGTAAACAATGTTTGTTTTTATTTGTTTACAAACTCTCATCTAGAGAAGTGTAGCTCAATGTGAAAGTAAACCCAGTCCTGCGCCCTGAAAGCTATGCGCGCGCAACCTCACCGGCGGATTCCCCACACAGCCTATTTGAAAACCCATTGAAAGGAACTAGTTTATGTCTTATTCTAATCCATCCAGAAGGTAAGAGAGGGGAAACAAAGAGTCAGATTCGTAGAGCCGCGCAGGCTGTACCTCGATTTGGGATTCAAGGGTTGTTTATTATTTCATTATGTTCGAGACCGGCTACTTTTTCTAGAAGAAGTATTTTTAGGATTAGTACTATAGTATAGTTTCCAGGGAATATAAGACCAGCTAAATACCATTACAAGATTCAAAATATATAAAATTGTGTAATAACTAATAAGGGGTAATAGAATACGTCGTCATATTTTAATGAAAAGAATCCATGGACACAATTGTTAACTGCTCCGTTTCAAATTATAGATATCTGTATTATGACAATTGTAATTTAACACATGATCACAAAAAAGAAAAACCCCCATGACTTTCTTGTGGCTCCTTCTCGTCGGAGGTTTTAGTTGACATTTCAAAATCCTCATGTATTTTTAATACATCGCCCTTAAAATGAATATAGATTTTTTTAAATTTGAATGTAGGTACATAATAAAAATGAGTGGGTACATAATACTAATTTAGTACTTTCTACTTTACATCTATGCTAGGTAAACTTATGATCGAAAATGAACCATTTTCCTGTTACATAGGTAAATACACGTCGGCACTTAATTAAGAGTAATTCTAGCATACCTTGAAGCAAGTCTGACAACCGTGATGTCCTTATCCATTAATTAACTCGTACCTGTAACAAAACCGACAAGCACTTAGTTACAGTTAATAATGTTAACAGTACCTATATTATGCATGTAATAATGTACATTAGGTTTATGTCGCAGGGATTTGATGAAAACAGAGATTTTGATAATATCTCTAAGTGATTTCAACTGTCACTTTGTTTTCGTCATTTCACTGAACCAGTTTAGGGATATGATCAAATCACTAGATTTGTTTAGCAAAATTTGTAAAAAAAAATGTTGGGATTTTAACATCCTCTGTGCTTTGATGAAATAACTTATTATGGATTTTATTAAATTTCTATTTTCATCATATCCCTACGACATAGCTCCGAGTAGGTATATAGGTGAATAGAATTACACAAACGATAAAACAGAATTTAATTATAATAAAGTTTCCCTAAAACAAATTTAAAAAATAGTTAGAAAAAACAGCAGAAAACATACTCGTACATTTAGTAATTTAGTCTATCTATGCTCGTATGCACGAAAATAAATATTCTTTTTCGCATCTGTCTGTCTGTTCATTTGTTTATGTTTCAGTTCGCTATGCAAATAAAAACAACGTGCTGAATCCATCAAAATCTAATTTACACCATTCTAATAGATCGCCCCTGGAAGCTCTATTTTCTGGAAAGTTCGTTTTACCATACTTTTATGTGTCGAAAAGAAACTGAGTAATTAACGATAAGCTTGAACGCCTCAAGCATCTGTCAACATCCCGGCGAGCTTCATTCCAGTAATTCCTGTTGATTAATTTTTGCCCACTTATTCATTAGGTAAAGTGAGTAGTTAGGTAGGTATTCTTTGGAACTACATATTCTGATTTTTAATATCATGATTTAATTTTTTCATTATCATATTGTAATTTTCAATACCAGCATTCGTGTCCGAAACATTGCAGATAAATTGCAAGAACGCCGCTTACGGTGGTACGGTCACGTTTTACAAAAACCGGCTAGTTACGTGGGGAACAAATGTCTTGCTCCGGCAGCGGCAGATTGGGAAGACCCAATAAAGGCTGGTTAGACGGCTTAAAGTGCAAATGGCCTATCATTACGGAGGATGCCGAAGATCTTTCGAAGTGGAGACGTAAAAGTAGGAAAGCGGACCCCGGCCTCTCGAGAGAGATGCAACCGGGAACATCGCCCGGATGATGATGATAATTCTGATTTTCAATATGATTGAGAATACAGCAGCTAGTAAACGATAGGTAGGTAAATTAAAATCTGTTGTCAAATACAATGAGTGAGGTATACAATGAGGTACCTTACTTATCGAAATATCTGATATCATTGTATGTAGGTAAGTAAATCTATGGAGGTTATAACAATCAATACAAAGATGTACCTAGTAAACAAACGACGCCAACTTGGCCACTCGTTCAGGAACAGTAGCCAAATAGACAGATCTACCTATGTATAAGTAGATAGGTACTAAAGTGTGGGTCCCAACACACTTACATATACGTCATAGTAGGTGTGAAAGGTACTTAATAATAAATTAGATGATTAAAAAACATTGGTTTGTAATGGAAGCAGGGTTTAAAAAGGAGTGGTGGTCTAGGACCTACTATTATTTATTCTGTGGTACAAGGCAAAACTACCAAAAACCAAATAAAAATCTCATCGATGCGATTCGACTTAGAAATTAATAATTATTACGTGTCGAAGGTATTTGATCAGCTGACTTGTTTTGAGGATAACTATTCATTTTCCTTATCAATGTTTTTTTGATATAGCAGCATTACAGAGATGCAGCCTTACTTTGTAAGTAGCCAAATACCTACCTACCAAGTAATCAAGAATAGGTAAGAGTTACCAAACTGAACAGCTAATCTGTTCAGTCCATCCGGTCCTGCTTGGTTCAGGCAGATGTGTTTATTGCTTTAGTGTTTGATACATGATACGGAATTTTAGGTCCGGTCAGGCCTTCAGGGTATTGAGGTAAAACAGCTTCTGTATAATAACCTACAGTTGTGCAATTTAATTGCTCATAAACACAAATCAGACAGGATCAAGTCCCAAGTTCAATAAAATCAGGAATAAATTGCATGTAAACAGTGCGTCGTATCATATACAACCGATACTCTTCCCCATCAAAGGCCAAGTTATTCTTACTGAAAAGTCCTTGAAAATAACGGGCCTCGTTCCGAACCAGGAAGCGAATTCGCGATCGCGTGTCTTATTGCATTACTTTATTGCCTCAGCCTTTGGTGCGTGTCGCCTGGAGGCGTCTATCTGAAAAATGTGTGTTTCTGGTTATACCGCGATGCCGTTTTATCGGTCAATCAATAACCGAATGTAAAAACTTTTAGTGGGTAGGTAATACTTAGGTCACCAGTTTTGAACGGATTCTAAAAAGAACTGCGTAGATTGACTACGAAAATTGTATTGTTATGGTATCGAATGGTTTATAAGTATCAGTAAAATAGGGGTAGGTAACATCGTAAATTCTTTTTCATCATTTTCCTACTAGGTAGTGGATACTTAACTTTTATTTATAGCTGTCTTGTAATCGATGTTGCCACTTTATTACCTATTCGTAGAGACTGGTTTTTCACCATTTGCTCGGAATATTGCTATTGTAGATAGACTTGCAGTGTTCCGCGGTTTCACTCTCGTAAGACCAGATCCCGTTGGAATTTACAAAAATCCTTTCTTATCGGACTACATCGCATAAAGAACACACAGTTCAAATGTCAGCCTTCTACGACCAGGGGTTTGGGATGTGCATTGATCCATCAGTCAGTCAGACAAGATACCTAAAGCATCTTATAGAAATTGAAGATAGATTATTAGTTTTTTTTGCAAAACAAGCAATTAATCATACCTACGAAAACTTTTAAACGAACTAAACGAATAATGCACAAATCGGTGGCCTTACCGCTTAAAACGATTTCTTCCAGGCCACTTAAGAATGAAAAAAGATCTGTTTAGTTATACAGGTAGATCGCGTTGCGGAAATAGAGTAAATAGTTAATATACCTAAGTTTTATTTATAAGTTTATACATAACATGTATTATAGCATACATGCACAAATTAGTTGTGACTGTTTTAGGTAAAGTAGTGTCCTTCGTGTACGAGTTACGACGAAAACTTTACACTAAACTTCTAATCGACTAAATACAACTTCTAATCGACTAAATACAGTCGATTAGAAGTTTAGTGTAAAGTTTTCGTCGTAACTCGTACACGAAGGACACTACTTTACCTAAAACAGTCACAACTAATTTGTGCATGTATGCTGTGTCCGTCATGTTTTTGAGCTTTATATGTTCCAAATATCAAACCTGCCTAAGGGACTATAAAAAGCTAAATGGGTACGTGTCACTTGCTTACGCTAAGTATACGTGTATAGTTTTTTATTAAACTTAGTTTTAGCATTAAATGTTTTTATGATTACATTACGTACAAATACATATACTTTACCTAAACAATATAGGTAGTTAACTACGGGTTTAATACAAGTAGCGCCATCTACAAATTGAGCGATAAACTACGAAGTATAGTGCGGTTGGTATTATTCGAAAACCACTACTCAGATTCGAACCACAATTTTTCCTTCACACCGTGGTGTGGTGGTGCGTCGCATCGTTAAAAACGTAGTGAGGAAATTTTCCGCCAGATGGCGCTGGCATTCTAATGAGGTGAATGATTTTTTTCCGACTTTAAAAAAGGAAGTTCACAATTCTGCTGTGGTTTAATTTAAAGGATTTAATAGAATTTGTGAGAAACGCAAAAATAGGTACCCTTAACTAGCATCATTCACTTAATAAGTCGTAGAAATTATGGACTATAGAACTGGAATCGTCTCTTACAAGAAGAAAGGTCGCCTGATAGTGATCCATTTCAAACTCGTCTCTGACAGACGAGCTTCACTAGTTCCAAAGTAAAACTGTTCGGGAAATTACTTACACACCTTTAAAAAAATATGAATCAAACCACCCAAAGATCTTTATACCCACCATCTAGGTAATCTAAGTTATGGACGTATATTTTACTTCAAAAACTGTGTAGGTAAAGATCCGATACTGACGACAACGAACAAAGGAAAAGCTGTCTACGTTTAAGGGCTGTTTCAACCCCTAGCTGTTATTAGCGAGGGTTGAAATGACACTGATACCTACCTACGTACTACGTCCCACCACCCCGCCCTACTTTTGAAAAGCAAGTTCTTTTTTGTGATTTATTCCGGTTATTTGACGACGGGTTTATTTTTGTCTAGACAAGTAACACTGGATCTGTAGACAACGAAGGTATGTAGTTATAACAAATTGAAAAAAACAGAAATTATATAATTAGCTATAATATGACATTGATAGATCTAGATTTAATTGGTCTAAAATTTCAATACAACTTGAAATCAACAACAATAACAACGAGAAAGTCAACTGCACCAACAACATCGAAAGATGACAACGGACTCTATTATGGCGCGCGCTAATAACATAATAACAAACAGTCGCAAAGTCAGGGATTCGATTTGAATAAAGTGCCATGAGTAAATAAAAGATGTAGGATATAGGTATAACATATACCTACCTGTGTGATAAAATTTATATCATACGTTGCGTACCTACGTTTAATGTAGTTAGTTAAGTTTGTGGCAAAGTGGTGGCAAATTAAGAAATAGATATAATATACAAAGTATATACATTTTTGGAGTATTATACAAAGTTCTACTATAATGTGTTCCACTGAGTACTGAGGTTCTACTTGGGTTCTACTATAAAATCGTAAAATTTGCATTTTAGTTCCTAGAACGACTAATAAATGTCAAAAATCAACTAGCAAGTTAATCATACTGACCTTCGGGTGTCGTCATCATCCGCGACCTGTTACATCTTACATCACCAACATATATAGGTACCTTATGTATCTACCTACAAATTTAGGTAGGTATACATATAGCTAGTAAAATTTGGAATTTATATAAACAACACAAACAGATAGCGTCGATTGATCTAAGCTCATGGCTTATGCATTTAGATTGTGAAATTGCTATCTAATTTCTTCGACAGATCTGCATTAAGTTCAAGTGTTTATCTACCGCCCAGAATTCCCAAACAAAACAGACAGACAGACAGACAAGCGAGTGATCTTATATGGGTTCTTTTTTTTTTAACCTCATGACTCATGCATTAGGTACGGAATCCTAAAAAATATGTAAGTAAACATTTTTTTTATATCTCTAAAACTCTCAAACATAATTTATAGGTAGGTAGGCACTTCATGTACAATGCACTTGTCTGCTGAATATAATTCCAAATACTTGGACATCAGCGTCAACATACATTTATTTTAACACAACGTAGCTATATTATGACAACTGTCTGTTTGTATAAGGTATACCATTACTTTGGGTTTTGGGCCCATTGTTCAAATTAGAAAACTTCCTACTTGCCCACATCGTTGTAAGCATGTGAGTTACCTAACTCTTAGCTAAGCTAACTAACTCTTGAGTAGGTACTTATTAGGTAACCCACATAGTTAGCTTAACTTTACTCAATTACCACACACATAGCGGCTATGCTGATAACCTGGATATTCTGATAACTTTATCTTACTGGGATTTGGGATCAACCGGAATTTCGTCAAGGTGTTACGCTGACGCTTCTTTAAAGGAGATAAATGGTAGAGACGTACCTAATAAATCAAAAATAATCATTTTTAAACAATGTAGGTAAAGGTATGTATCATTTTATTACACACGATAGTTGAGCGTTTAATCTCTATCTCACCTGGTGGTAAATGACAATATGGTCTATGATATAGCACGTTCAAAAAGAAGGAATACGGCAGTGAAACAAGATCTGACCCTTCTTCCTTAGTGGCTCAACCAGTCTACGTATCGACACACACACACTAGTCCGGTTGGTGCTACAACTTAGGCCGGTGGGCCGCGGTCGAAGAAACCGCACTTTTAGTCGTAATTTACAACGAACAGGGGATACCGTACTCTTATTCCTTAGGACTGGGGCTACAGGGTGCAAAACATCGTTTAAAACAAGAATTGTGATTAAGATGATTAAAAACAACGATGGGTAAGTAGTAGGTGCATTTATTTGTCTTGTACCTAATTCTCTGTATTATCCATCTACTTATACATCCTTAGAACTGATGTTACACATCCCATTAGCATATCCATTTGAAATCGTCGCGTGCGCAGTGTTGCGTTAATTCGTATGCGACCTCACGCATCTGCGTATCGCTTATAGGGCCGACAGACAAATCTCACTTGGCAACATTGATCTCAACCTCTTGGCAAGGCATCTTCTTCGATTGGGTTTACTCACCTACCTATATTTTTAATACTGCACTCAGTAGTATAGTACATTGTCATTAGCTAAATTGTTGTTGTTGTCATCCTTACGTACCTGATAATTGGTGGTAACTGGTCTACCGGCGCACTTACCCGGCCGAACTGCGCATATATGTAGGTACCTACTGACGCTAACGAAAATTTGGATTGTCTACTATATACCTACACTAACCTAATTTGTTTATTTCTATTTTAGGTACTTATTCCGCTTCTATCAAATGCATTTTAATTGACAAATTCTATAAAACCATCCACGCATAACAATCATTTATAATGAAGACATAATGTTAAACAAAACGTTTTTGGTCCAAATAATGCAATCGATTTTGCTTTAATTTAGTTTTTATTAGGTAGACAAATATTTAATTGGCGATGGCGCTACAACGTAATTGTGGTCTCTCACGCAACGTCTGCGATAAATTGTGCTAATCGTAACAATTATTGACTTGATGGTTAAATTTTGTTCGTGGGCGAAGTTTACAGCGTTAATCCAATACAAATCCAGGTTGGAATACGTCCGCATAGTCTGTGACAAACCTTAATGGAGATCCTAATTGTCAACCATTTTGGTTAAATGTATCTGCCATTTTATAAAATTGCGTCTAATTTTCGTCCCACGCTGATTATCTTCTTAAAGGTGATTCATAGTAAAACAAATCGATTTCCGAATACGGAAAGAATTAATACATCTTATGTAGTTATATAGGTGTACAGGAAACAAGGTAGGCCTTACCACTCTTGCGCATATTATTGAGCTTTTTGACAGTTTCACAATCAGTGAAACAGTTTTAGTCTAGAACAGTAACGCAACGATAGGAAGTGTGTACACCACACACGAAACCCGTCCGGCAATTTACCAATCACCAACATAGACTAAACGTGACCTGTTCTATCTGATGGCTGATGGATCAGAGTGATAAACTGATGCGCAGGAGGTGCATTAATTTCAATTGAAACTCATTAATTCGTTAACAGTTGTGGTTTTGTCAATTTTTGTGAACGATTAGTATCTTCTAATCAATGGGACGAAATTTGGTCAAGATAACTGAGTAAGAACATTTGTATTTAAAGCCGCGTATAGACGACAGACGGAAAATTCATGCGGTTCGTCCCGAACAATACCTACAGACCTGAGCCCTTAGCCGATTAGCACTCGCAAAGAACTTATGCGGCAATGATCGCACACACGTCCAGATAACCCGAGGCATGTGTGACAAACCTTTAATGGCGACTCACGTATCATCATAATCATCATCATATCATAATTAAATATATGAGGTCAAAAAAAATACTTATGTGAAACAGAATAATAAGAAATCTAATAAGGATCTAATTTGCGAAGCGGTTTAAATTATGTTTAATGAGATTCTTTATAATAGCCGTTGATCAAAAGGATAGCGTACCTTCGGAGATGCTATTGTTCGATTTACAGTTCATTAATCAGCGACTTTGCAAGGTCGGGATCATCTCCCGCCGCACCCACAGGGTACCAGTAGCCCCTCCCCAACACAAACAGCGATATATCATCTAACGCAAAATGTGACTGTCATTCAATACCCACGTCAAAGTTGATTTAAGAACGACAAAATGGCGACGAAAAATAAGATGACAGAATTTCTGATTAAGAATAGTAAACAGTTAAATCTGTTCAGTTCATCTGGTAACGCAGATCTGATTGAATTGCTTCAGGGCCTTGAGGCCGCTTCTCGACACGAATTTATGTCCGATCAGCCGGAACTGAAAGTTAAACTGACCGTACATGACAGCCTTTATAATAATGGGTATAACTACTAAGACGTAAAATATAATGATTAATTTTCAATCAAGGTAAATGACATATAAAAAGTGATTTTATTATTATTGAAAACAATCTCATTTAAACTCTTAAAATAGACCTGTAAAAATGGGAAGTCCTTTGAAGTGTGGATCCGGTGCATTAGTTAAAGAAATAAATCTCGTCGAATGTCTCTGCTCTGTCAACCATTTACAAATAACTATGTTGGCGGGACCAACAACTGTAACCCCATAGATTTTAATGGAGTTTAATTATTTGAACTGTTCCAAATCATATAAATTTGTGACTGAATCAACCGGTTATTCAATTAAGATAGATATAACAAATTTATTATGATGTTTAATGTAGCCTACGTGGCCTAGTTGTGCAAATTGTACCAACGCCATATTCACTTCGTGTCATTAGTTTGGATACAACGCGTGACTGCTTCTGAATACTTTCATTGTTTTAGCATGTTAATTACTATAACCGACAAACTTTGTTCGTTCGATAAGTAGGTATTAAATTACAAAGTTTTAGTAACCTCGAACTATTTTTTGTCTCTTACTTCCTAGGAATATGTCCTCAGTGGTTAATTCTAAACTGAGACTTGCTTAAATCTACGGCTTACAAACACGGACTTGGTTTTCTGACTACGTTTTCCACATTTCAAACATTAATATTGCAACATGCAACTAGAATCAAATACACAATTTTGAAATGAAATAGCTATCTAAACAACATAAAATGTCGTTCTTGGATTCTTTTTTTTATTATTATTAATTAATGCATTTCATTAGTTAAATCAGCCAAAATGATTTGATCCAATGCAGCTGGCACAGACAATAGTGTCGAGATCAGCATAGCATGCAGCTTAGAACAATAAGCGCGTGCCCAGCAGAGGGCAAAGACACCGTATTATCGCACTAACGAGAGTAAGTGACTTTAATTGTATTTATGGCACTACATCACACAATAGACGGTGTCGAGGCCTCTATTGTTTACTGGCTGTTACTTACGAATATGATTTTAGTATAATCTAAATTTGATTTAGATATACTACTATAAAGTCATTATTAGATACAGGAACAAATTCAAAGCCAATGATGAGACTAAACCTAGGAACATCACATTACCCACAATTAGTTGGCGTGTTAAAACAATTACAACTAATTTTAAGTAGCTTACTTATACCTAGCTTAACGTAATTAAAGTCACAAAACACTTTATCAATAAAACTATCACAATAAACAATGAACTACATCGACTAATAAAGTTACGTGTATAGCTTCATCATTTTTTAAACGGTGTTGTGAGAAAATAGAGGTCATTCCGTCGTAAAAGTATTTAACATTGTTCTAACGAAAAGAAACCATGGGAAAGCTCGATGGCAAGTTAATTACCATTTTTATTACTCGTTGATATACCTTCCTAGGTACTTGCACGTAGACATTTAACTAGTGAATTAAGTCCCTTTTAAATCTCATCGTGTTTCTTTTACATATAAATGTCACTAAGTCGTGTAGTAAAATTGTGTGACACGAAAATACACATCCTAAATTACATTAAATTTCAAAATGTAGACAAAAAAATGTATTGTTACTTAACATCAAAACAGATTTATCTGAAAAGGGGAAAGAATTTCTCATTAACTAATAAAAAGCTAAAAATATATTGACTTAAAACGGCAATTCATCTTCTATCATTAGTGGAGCAACAGCCACTTTTTACGGGATTAGACAAAAAACTCAAGTTCCATAGAAAATAAATCAAAATTAATATTGTAAAGTTGGGTTAATTAAAATATCGTCATTACTAGTTTAGCATGAAAACTAAGACCCATGGGGCTACCTGTATCAGGTACGGTTGTAGGAAGCATACGAAAGTTCACAGCAAATGGTACCTACGCTACGTTATAATTATTATTGAGTACCTATCATATCTATCTACCTATTTAAATCAGGTAGATATTTCACGTTTACAAAATGCAATGCAAAATGCAGGTGACTTTACGGAACCAAATGTAATAAAAAGTGCTGCTTTTATTTGCAAACTTTCATTCAATTTTGTTTTTTCCACTCCATTTGCTCGAAGCTTGCATATTGTTAGTTTATATTTTTTGTTTTCCATTGTATTTCATTTTCCGGGTGGACTAGCTTGGGATGTGTGGTTCTTAACCCTTTTTTGTCACAAAATATAAGAATAGTGTCAAGGCAGCCTTGTACTGAATTCAAGGAGCTAGAATTTATTGTAAGTATTCTTAGAAATCACACCTACGAGTGGTCTATTTGTGACAGCGAGTACTGGCGTACGGTCAACACACCGAATTTGTCACAGCTTAAAAAATATCAACCCCAGTCAATATTAAAATAAACACATTTGCTTTGAAGGATGAAACTATAATTAGGTAAAGTATACATAGATCGCTTTAACTAGTAACCTTCGAATGATAGCATTGTATGTAGTTTCTCCCGCATACTTTGGTGCCGATCCCGTAATTTCTGATATGTCTTTATAATGGATGTTTACGTCTATGTTTATGTAAATTGACAATCTCTGTGGCTTGTCGGGCAAACGCCCTGTTGCGATGCAAAAGGTTGCGGGTTCGGGTCCCGTCGGGGACGAGTATTTGTATAGATCTGACGTTAAATATTTGTTACTGGTTCTAGGTGTTTTCTTTATGTATAATAATGTGTCTATAAACAAATATTAGATGCAGTATATCCGTTAGCTTAGCACCCCCATAGTACAAGTCAATTGCTTAGTTTGCGGCTAAAGTGCGCTGTGTGAAACGCCCTAAAATATTTATTTATTTTTATATTTAGAAAAGCTCACGAAATCGAGACTTATGTGGGGTTAACTGCAGTGTAGGTATCGCTAGTTCATAATACCAGTAGGACTGTTAAATAAATAATGAATGAGAATAAACTAAAAACACCATAACCCGATAACAGCACCGCATAAGTTATTGTCCCTAATGCAGCTTCCAGGATATGTCTCTTTTAAAACCCATCGAAATTAATTTCTTCCGTTATTCCATAGCTGATGCTGTCAATTCAATTTATTGCATTTCAACCTATTAATCGAGAACGATAAGAAAACAGCAATATAAAACCATATTCACAACTAGGGCGTTTCTATTAAATCCAAGACCATTATTCATAATAGTCCCAGGAATTTGGGATTCCAAGAGAGCAGATTGATGATGATTGTCATCGCCTACGCCATCTTTAGGATGATGATCCTCATTTTTAAATTAAGTAAAATAGGCACGACAAAGTGATTCCTACCTACTCATCACACGAATAGAAAGCAGCGGTGTAGGTAGCACCCGTATTTATGATTACAGAGATAAAAACAAAAATAAAACAAAAAAGTTATTCCCGTACCGGGAATCGAACCCGAGCCTCCTGGGTGAAAGCCAGGTATCCTAGCCACTAGACCATACGGGATATGGTAGATGCGTATAAAATTCAACACAACATTGCAGTAACAGTTTTTTACTGTAAAATGAAAACCTAGAAATTACATGTCTAGGCACACCTAGGCAATACATAACTAAGACGGTATCATATCTAAACACAAAGCAAGGACAAATGTTGAACGATAACAAGATGTTATCTATTTTCGTTTGATGATTAATGTTTTTCAAATTTTATCACAATTTTAAAACAATATTGTAGTTATATGTAGGTACCTAGTACCTACTATCCTTTTTCCACGCCTCTAAAATAAACTCAAACTTAATGCTTAGAAAATTTAAAAATGTAAGTACCTATCTAGTTGTTTTTTATTACCCGACGACTCACAAATGTGAAGCAAGGAAGTGTTATGATTTTAACGACTATCATTGTATGTACTGTACATGTTTATGATAGCGCCGAGGCGCACCAAATATAAGGTAAAGTATGGGTTTGGTTACCTTAAAATTATTATTTAAATAAGTTCTTAAAGTAAATAAGTAGGTAGCTAGATTATTACTTATAAGAATACGAGTCCAGGTCGCGTTGCAAATTATTTTAGATTTAAATGACCTCGACGTTTCGGCACCAGTTACACCAGCCGTGGTCGCGAGCAGGCCGTAGTTCTAATAATAATAAAGGACATAAATCGTGTAAGTTTAAATAGTATACCTGTATAATGTTTGTCCTGGTGCTTGGTGCTCGTCGGGATTTTGCTAGCCACTTCTGCCATTTTCGCTGAAATCACTGCACACCTGAAAAATGCATAGCAAATCTTTTAAAGGAAACTTATCGGCCGAAATCTATCGCTATACTTATTTAAAAAAATCGGTATAAACTGATACCTACGAAAAAGAGAGAGGTACCGACTTATCTTCCAACATTATTTTTACTGTATAAGTATCTACTAAATATTGATAACCATAAGTAGGTACTAATGATAAATAGCAATTATTTACTATTCGTTGCGATTAGCAAAAACAATAGACACATTTTTTACTTGATTAGCGTAAGTAGGTGTAGATATAGCGTATAATTCTCAAGGTAATGTTTGCTACAATAATTATCACTTGGTTTAATAATATCATTTCTCATTCGAGCATTGTTCCCGGTTTCATATCCCTCTCGGGAGCGCGAGGGGCCTGCGTCAACACGGTAGGTAAATCTTATTGACCATATCTACTGGAAATAGATTTGGCAATGTTTTTTACGGCTAGTCGCCGGCCTGACACCAACCCTCGTTGGGACAATAATGATATACCATTGGTTAATCTAATCATTGACATTACTTAAGTTTAAATCCTTATTTTTGATGTAAGTTATAGTCATACAAATAATGATAAATGCATTAAAATTATTTTAAGCAAAGAATGTTATTTAGTTGTTGTATTTTTTAATTAGAGCAGATACATCTACGAGTAGAAAAATACGAGTACATATAGGTTCTATTCTGTGTTCTGTTCTATTCTGTGTTCTGTTCTATCTGTGTTCTGTTCTATTCTGTGAATTATCTAACTAAGACTATCAGTGAAATCTTAAAAGTGTGTAGGTACTTTTACATAAAACAATATTTACCAACGTGCCTATTTAGTTTAGGTATGTACGTATTGTACATACTTACATTATTTATGTAGTTACCTACCAATATTGATATTATTATGTTCGTAGAGAAAACTATATTATAGGGTAGGTACATATTTAAAAATCATTTTTCATATTACATACATTAAACTAATGAAATATGAAAAACCGTTGCCTACAGGGTGGTCATTTGTTCAACCGACTAACCATCAAATTTAATTAAAAAAAACAAGTTCTTAATAAAAATAAATTAACACTAATCACTTACTTTACACCTGTATCTGTAATATATCGGCACACGATATCAATGCACTCAATCACAAACGTAAATAAGATAACAGTAAGCGAGGCGGTCGCTTCACAAGAACCAAGATAAACACTAGCCCGCGAGAATTGTTCAGCCCGCGTTCAACCGGACGAACCGGTGTTGCCAGATCTCGCCGCTGTATTTACCAATTTTAGAAAATGTTATAATATAATTTGCGATGAAGTTTATGAGATGATTGTGAGATTAGTGTTTCGAATATGGCAGTCATTATAAATTACCTAAAGATGTTTTTCTTAGAATAACTTTTAACAAAAACAATCAGTTTAGTTACGAAGTTCGGTGCTGCCAATAGCTGTAATTTTTCGGGATGTATTTATTTAAATGATAGATTTACTACCAATAATGATGAACCAAAATTGAACATCTAAAGTCTCATCTGGACATTTTGTAAAGATGGGCTGCAAACAGGAGCCTGTATTTCCTGCAGGTTAACACCATAAAAAATATCAGCAATGAAATGTGTAACGCAATTATTAAAATTTATGTTTTTAGGGTTTCGTAGTCAACAAGAAATCCTTATTTAAAAGTGAGAAAGTTTGTAAAATGATTATTTTCCCGAATTTTAGGGAGAAGAAATGAACTGGCAACTGGATTTGCAGCTTCACAGCGAAAGGCTCCCCGAGTTTAGCCGAATGAATAGCGATGTCATACGAGCAGCGGTTGTATCGATGCCGGGAAACATTTTCCGCGCCATTTTCCCTGGCTTGAGCGCGAGGGGCGATTTGGCAAACGAATACCCCAGCCAGCCGATTCAGGTACATGCCCCCGTTTCATGATAGGTAGGTACTTCTATTCTTCATTGGTAGGTATATTACATTATCATCTATTAACTTTACTTATGTGCCGTGTAGCCCGGGCTTCAGAATAGGGCTACCACATCTCTAACCGTGGGTGTCGTAAAAGGCGACTAAGGCATCTAGGGGAGACTAGCTAACCGCAAGTTCTCCCCGCGCGGTGGCGGATAAACTTCTTGGTCCCTAGGAGGATTGGTGTCAGGTAGACGGCCGACGGTAAATATATTGTTAAATCTATTTGCAGTAGGTATGGTATGGTCAATGATGACTTACCTACTGTGCCGACCCCAAATAATTTAGGGTTTTAGCGAAGCCCGGGCTCTGGAGAGGGATGCAACCGGGAATATCGTACAGCTAGTTGATTTCGTAAAACTGTTACAAATGTCATTTGGGTTGAAACAATAGAAATGTTTCATGTTTCATTATTTTCCCAATCTGACAGTTAATTTTAATGGATTTTTCTAATCAGCAACAGCTTTGAAACAGGGAAGATGAGCAACAATTATACAAAATCACCTCACTGATGAGAAGATCTATTAGGTAGGTACTTACTTACAGAAAATACTCGTATTTACTTATAAATCTACCTAGGTACCTAATTTATCTAGGTAGCAGTACTTAATCGTTATCGTAACGGATGCTTTATTTACTTCTATGCAGGCCCCACACATAGGTATGCAAATGTGATAGGACATTTGTAATTGAAAATGCAAAGTTTTACCTCATTTGCGGTTTTATAGGTGTGTCGGGTCGGTATTTTGATTCGAAGGGGCACACTTCGAATTTTAGTGCGTTTTTAGAAACTATTTTTGAAGATCAATTCAGGTTAATGTTAAAAAGATATCTCATTGTAATCGTAGGTACTTTAGTAGAATGTTTTCTCATAGATATTACATATAGGATAAGGGTTTTAAATTTTATATTTTCACTAGCTGCGGTTTCACCCGCAAAGTTCCGATCCCACGGAAATATTGGAATAAATAGCTGTTAATTCAAGCCTGTGCATACAAAGTTTCATTGCAATTGGTTTAGTTGTTTTTGCGTTAAGGAGTAACAAATATAATAGGTACCTACTCGTTTTGTTACTTACACATATTTTTTTACATTTATTGTATTAGTTAGAAGGCTACGTCCTTCTTTCTTAACTACTTATCTACAATTCTAGTTTTTCTACCTTTTACCACAGCTTTTACTTACCTATTGATTTACGTAATATAAAGACAATAAGTGCTACGATATAAATGCCAACTCATTTAAAAAAAAACATTATATCTACGTATACCATACCTAGCTAGGTCTATTGTGTAGATCTAAATAATCATGTATATACCTACTTATTTGTTGGTAATGAACGATAATGAAGGGTAGCTGAGTAGCTGTGTGAGCGTCCCGGCATAGAATAGGACTACGCTACCTGCCTGCTACCTGTGGGTTTCGTAAATAGCAAGTAATGGATCTGGTGGAGACTAGTAAACTTAGAGTTCTCCCCGCGCAGGTGCGGGGTAGGAATGGTTGGTTCTATATCTATATGCAGCTTCAAAGACAAACCTACTGTACCCACCCCAAATAATAGATTTATAGTTTTAGCAGACCCTGGGCTCGGATGAGGATAATGAGGGGGTAGCTCATAGAAGATCGTTAAAGATCAATAATTTTGAAAGATATTCTAGGATTCATATCGTAAAAACTAAAATGGGTTCGGGTATTTTTTATTTCCCTTATCTACCAATATTCATGAAAAACAAATTAATTGAAGACTACACCAGACTGTATCTTTAACAATTTATTATAAAATAAGTGTGGTATTTTTTTGTATTTTCGTTATTATAAAATAAACGTACTTATATAAATAAATAAAAAGTAATAAAATTTAAAAAGACACGTACAACGTGTGTTTACAGTATGTTTAATTTAATCTTACTTAGTATGTACAGTCAATGGTAGAAGGTTGTACAAGGTGTGCTGTTCGTATAAAAAGGGGAGTAGTCCGCAAGATGTATGTATACGGGGTGTTGCAGTAACGTGTGACCGCTCGATGGCTCTAGCCCTCCGCCGGCGCCTCCTCAGCAGCGGCTCCCGCGCCCCATCCGTCACACATTTTTCGGAGGAAAGCTAGAACATACAAAAGTCAGTTAACTCCATATACAAGTATCCGGGTAAAAAGAACTGTCGGAAAGGACCAATCACAGCTGAAGTTAGGTAATAAAGTTAAACCTCCGCTAGTCCACACGCCACGTTAGGGGAAAGGCTACCTACTCTTTTCTTTATACAAACTTTACAAAGGTAGTCAACTGTTTCCTCCCTGGATAAAGACATTAGAGAAAATATGTTTATGCCATAAATCCTAATCAGCCATGCCCCTACGTTTTGGTTTTCTTCATATTCTAATTTTACAAAATGGCATTTCTAATCTAATTAATTTATGAAAAAAAAAAACGTAGGGTCATGGTCATGGCAAATATCATAAACATATTTGCTCTAAAGTCTTTATCCAGGGAGGAAACAGTCAAAAACGTTTGTATGGAGAAAGAGTAGGTAAACTTTCCTCACAAGGACTACCTACTCATAGTTCTACTCAGTGCTATATAAATTCGAACAATACAAGCCAAAGTCCTTTACGTGCCGTGAGTGCGTTGCGGCTTATATGCAGACCAATGGAGTAGACTATTGAACATGGACAATAGATTCACTTTAGGAGTTTGTCGTATTTGTTCATAGGTCCAGTTTCTGGTTGGTGTCTTTTCTTTAAATTTATTTTAAGATGGAAATTGTTTTTTAATTGGATGTTATATCATAAAAATATGTTTTAGGATACTTTAATTAATAAAAAAATATTTAGTAGGTACTTTACCTACTTACTTCAAAACTACAAAGAATAACCGATTTCAAATTGAACCATAATACAGTAAGACACCGTCCATAAACTGTATTAGAACATTTCTTTTACCTAATAATTATAAAAAGTCAGAAGCTTGCGTTAATTTCAGGACCGTGATTGATCTGTTCCATCTGTTATTTTAGAATCGGAAATAACGAACAAAATAGTCCTAGACTTAGGCACTTTTAACTTTTAAAAACTCGCCACATCGAAGAATGAGACGACAAAATCCAAGCCCATTTTCTGCAAAGTTTTCAAAGCCACAACCAACATTACTTACGGCAACTCGTCCAAAATCCACAGAGGAACAACGTCGGATGAAAAGAATGATAGAGATTGATTTATGAAATGAAACGTTGAAAACATTGTTATGAAATATCAAACACCTTAGCGTTACACATAGAGGCCACAGAATAAGCAGTTTAAAAGAAGAGCGATAGTTTAATCCTCAATTGTTCACTTACGATCTTAAAACTAAGATAATGATGATGTGATGTCTTCTACGCTATGACCTTCTTCAGGAATGCTGTAAAGGGACAAACAGGTAAGACAAAGGAGCACTCAAAGACTTGAGACTTGTGACCCTCATGCCCTGGTTAGATTACTTACTTATTTAAGTATCTACTAAGTGACGTGATTTCTAATCAATACAAAACTCTACTAATTCCGTGTTGGTGTTCATATTATGTAATATTGTTCATGCTTGGTGTTGTATCTTTAGGGTATCTTATCAGCTCAGATTCCATTCAAATTTAACCCCTTATCTTTTTTCTAAAAATTAAGCTAAGCTAAGGGTAAGTTACGAAAGCCTGAGGTAAAATATTACCTCCAAAGGTTTGCTAACGTTTTGTTATTTGCAAACATTTATTGTCATTTATGCATCTTGTCCTAGTTCACTACGAAACAAATAACTTTTGCGGGGTTTGCTTTGGAACTCAAGTGAATTCAAATTAAAAACTAAAATGTAATTCCCACAAGATATAACTATTTTTCTAGAAAACTTATTAGGAACAGCAAAATAAATATTTGACAGAGGAACAAAATTCGTATGGAAACAGTACTGATAAGACTTGCCTATAAGTAGATAAGTGGGTTGTACGTGGATAGTAAGGTAAGGCAATTTTCATCTATAGGTAGTGAATATCAAAGGAGTATCTATGTATACCACAGGGTGCATGGTGCTCGCATATGCATTTACTAGTAAAAACCGAATGGTATTGATACTTACGTGCGTAAGGGATCATGCCATCGTCATCTTCAGCGTCCATGCAGTCCTTTGTGACCTCCGCGACTTCACCGTCTTCTAGTTTCTCTCCTGTGCAATAAAAAAATCAATTCAATCTGTCTGTTTTCTATTCATGGTTAAAGTCATGGGAAAATCGCTATCCAGATTATCCTATCGGTCTCCGGATCTGTCTGTTCTATTAATGGTTAAAGTCATGGGATATTCGCTATTCTCATTAGGCTCTCTTGGTGTCTTACAGCCCTTTACGGTGAGCCCGTTCTCTTTATGGGCAATTTACCAGGTTAACCATAATACAGTTTTTTCGTAGTTTAAGATATTTATTTCTCAAAAGAGAATATTTATTTAGCAATCTATCTATACTATTCTTAAGAGAAAACATAAAGTATTAAGTCTAACTAACTTTTATTAAATAAAAATCGACTCTAGAATCTTGAAAACAACAATTCTCCCAGATTTATTAGTTTGGCTTCACATCTATCTGTCTGTTATTCGAATACTAAAAAGACTTAATTATAATATATAGTATTACTTGTGTTGAGGTAAAGTACCCTTCCCAAGCCTCTTCGTAAAGTTTTCTGACAAAATGACGATTTTTTTAATATGAAAGCAAGTCTATACAACGATTGTTTCATCAACATATCTCAATTTAGCTAATACTTGGATTAAATAATGTATAATACAAATAATAAAGAAAGTATAAAATTACTAAAGATTTTTTATTTTATTTATTGTAACGTAGGTAACTCGATGCGAAGCAACAAAAATACCTCTGAATAATTAATCAAATCATTGATTCCTACACCTATTATGGCCGATAGCCAAAAATTCCTGTTTTACTTTTTATTGTGACTGGAATAGTTGCCAACATTTTGTTGACTCGTTCTAGTTTTTAGAGAGTTCTCGTTATTATATTTAAATGTATCTGTGAAAGACGGAAGCCGTCGCTGCGACAGCCTATTGGTTTTACCCCTTTGGATATTTTAGTGATTTTACTCAACGATTTAAAATTAGATTGTATTTTGTTAGATCGTATTTTTAAGACTGCCAAAGACCCAAAAGTATAGTACGAAGAGTACAAAGTTTACGCGTCTCAATTTCTTATCATCAGAATAATAAACTGTTCATGTTTGCTGTCATACTCGTTCATCAATCAAAACAACACTTATCGTAGCACTGAAATATTTCGTAGCATTCCCCAATTATTACTTTTTACACACACTTTCTTAAGTACCCAACTGTTGTCAACTTATTGCGAAAAGGGCCCACCTGTTAAGTTTTTACAATATACATACATCTTACCACACCTTACGTGTACCACTTTAAAAATGCACTGCTTTTTTTCAGAGTAATATATTTGGCCGCTAGACACTAAAGATATGGATATTACAGCCTCTGTCCGTATGTATTTCACAATATTACCAATGGATCTCGAAAATGGTTGTCAATTCCAAGCACGTTTCAGAAGTGAGATATAGATATTTCTTTCGTTTTCGCGATGTTGGATTGAAATTAAACTATCTGTCTGTTTTAATCGCGTGGTGTTTATTAGTGTCAATTCCTGAAGAGACCTCTAAGGTCTCGAAACGTTGACCATTGAAACAATGCAAAAAGTAATAAACACCACGCGATTAAAACCGAAAAGTAAGTTTTTTCATGTAAGATATACGTTACCTAACGCGAGAAGCGTGTGTGTCAGTTCAGCGCCAAGCATGAGACCGTTCTCGTTCTTGTCGTACAACTTGAGACACTCGAGGAAGTCCTCGTAGCATCCCTGGTCTTTGTCTTTCTTGGCTTGGCTGTAGATGGGAAGGAACTCTTCGATCTGAAATGTATACAGTGTCGTCTTATTGAATTTGTTAAAGGTTACAGTTAGTGCTACGAAATCGTAGCACTAACTTAGTATTTCTATGAGAACGAGATTTTTTTGAATCGATAAAAGTATTTCTAGAAAGGAATTTTGATCTTTGTTTATTTACTTATTCATTATAAATGGAAGATCTCATTGATCGGTGTCAATCTATTAAAAAGTTGTAGAATATCTGTTCTTTCGTCATTATTAGTTAATCATGATGCAATTAGACGTTGTTATGGCAGATACTATAGTTCCCAGTTCACTTCCATACAGTTATACTATAGTAATTTGACTATCTTTGTGTAAATACCCAGTAAGAGTCTATTAGAACTGGCATTAAGCATTAGATAGATTAAATTTGGTTCGGTGTACACCTCATTCTTTGCGATTAAATTGATAACTGCGTATTAGTTTTGGCCCTACTCACGCCGTTCAAAGCTTTTTAAAGGACATAAGGCTTTAAACTACTAAGGTACTGGACATCTAGAACTAATATACATATAACAAACTGACCGTAAGCGACTTCTCGCCTTTCTTCTTGGTTCCACCGAGTTTCTCGACGGTGGCCAATGTGGGGTTGGAGTTCAATGCCCTCAAGACATCTCCGAGGTTGAAAGCATCAATTTTGTTGCTTCCGTCGAAGTCGTAGATCGAGAAGGCGAAGGATGCCCCTGAATAAATATAAATTTTTAATCAAAATATTTATTGGAAATATTAGTCCCTAGTTAAAACTAGGACCTATCGCCCTGTTTATAAGTAAGGGGGTATATGTTAGTAGTAAGCTCCTATATAGCTCATATAGAGTTGATCTTTTTAGATCTGTTGTAGATCGTGTCTTCGATAGCTTGTAGAACCTATGTATATAGAAGTGTTCTGTTCATGTTCTAGTCTAAAATAAATAGGTTTATTTTGGATAGGTACTACGTATTCGACCTCAAGCTTCGCATCAGGTGAGGTGAGGTGAGGTCAAAAGCAAGAGCAAAGTAAGAAGTTATGAAAATTAATTCAACTCAACTCTTATTTTGAAATATTGTGTAAATTGTTCTCTTTATCTTAGTTTGACTATAAAACCGATTTCATTAATGTCGAAGTAATAAAACGATAAGAGTTCCGAATTGCTTGTTTAATTTCAAAATAATTTAAACTGAGAATCAGCGAAAACCGGAAATCACTTCAATACTTATTGACTTTGTTTTATTTGATTGCTTTTATATCGATTGTGAATTCTCTATTTATTTAAAGATCTTGAGTAAATATTAGATCTATTTTGATAATGATGAGTTGCTATGACATAATATTCTGGAAAATGTTCAATCGTTTCCTTGAAATCGTGGGCGGACATTCTTCGCTGGGAATAATACCTCTACGTTTTCACCGTTCGATATACATGTTCACTGTGAACTACTGAGTCACATTCTAATTATAGATCAAATTGAAACTGTGCCGCTTGCCCCGAATTCATCTCACCAACCTGAACAATTCTGATTTATTTTATTTTTAAACGATGATATAAAACTTGTTTTATTTTACATAAAATATACTAATATAATTTATTACGATATAGTTTTTTATCATTTGCGTCAGTTTTATTTAAATAATCACCTACCGCGATTTTTAATATTAAGTTTTAATTTCTTTTTATTATTTAATTCCGTGTTATATATCTTTTTCAGCTTTTGTTTACATTTGGTCTATCATGTTTAATAATTTTGATACGCAGCGTCATTAATAAATAATGAAACAAACAGCTGATTCAAGTTCAGCTCTACTTGACCTTGGTAATGACAGCTGATTGATTATATCAAGCGTGCTAATTATGGCAAAAATCCGCGAAATCTTATTTGTTTTCTTACACGGCTTTTTAAGTCCATATTCCCACGCTAAACGGGCAACAGTCCTGCAATGAAATCCGAGTGGAGTTTCTCTGTTTGGGCGGGCGGCGATAGCGGATCACGTGACGCAATGGTTTAATTATAGATCGCACCGCGCGCGCAGCGTGGCCGTGCCACTGATGCCGCAGCGTCGCCGCCGATCGCCGTCTCTCACTACATGCACACCTTTTATGAGAAACTGAGCTAAACATAGATGTTACGATGTTCACTCTCTATTCATTTTGTTAATCCATCAATGAAAGTACGTCAATTACGTATGGAGTTTGACATTTACTCGTGTTAGTTAAATATTAGTTTTAATAACCAACTAGTCCCATTGCTAGCTGTACTTAGGGTTAAAATAATAGTAAGTTACTACTCACTTTCAATGTCGTTCTTGCTGAGGTCGCTCTGAAAATTACCAAAAACATTTCATTAATCCATGTGTCTGCTATGTCATGCAATGTGTGTTAGTTGGGTGTGTTCTTCTTTAGCTCTGGAGTTTCAGGTAGTGTATGTACTTGAAGTATGTACAATACCATCTTCTTTCACTGGTTTTAGCACAACACGGTTTATTTGTTCGATGTGTAGGGTTAATCCGAATCGCTCGCGAGATTCCGGTCAGCGGAAACAGTCACGAGGTCTATCACATTTATTTATCACAGTCCATATTGATCACTGTAACACCTTTTCACAATTTCACTGCCGTCAGTGACTCACCATTTTGTGTGGTGTTAGTTGGTTCCCTCCCGGTCTTCACTGGCAGACGTTCAGACAAGAAGTGGGGCTTGGTAACTTTTCTCGGGACTGTTTTAACTGGCTTAGATGGCGCACCCGTCTGGATATTTGAGATTAGCCCAGGAATCTTCGACCGTTCTATTTTCGGTGGCGAGTTGTTCTGTTTCCACCACGCTTTCAGCGCTACACTCGACTCTAGCGGAAGCGAGATGACACTATTCACTACTTTCCTCTCTTAGAAAGATCACACAAACGTCAAATACAATGCTTATCTACATTTACGCTAAACTATTTCTATCTGATCTGTGTATCTTCAGAAACCAAGTTCTATTCAAAACGAAAAGGTATGAGGTCAAATTTTTACAATAAAATAACTAAAACGTGACAAGGTAATATGAAATAAAAAAAGTAGATAAAATAATAATAAAATGAGAAGACTAGGGATACAACTATTTATTTAAAATAATAAGGCAAATCTGCAATTTGGTTAACAAATAAAAACTGTGAAAAATAATAAGTTTTCACTAAAATTCTTCATGGTTTGCATCAAACGTGTACTCCTTCCATCGGTTGGAATTGACTACGGCTTCGTTGACGGTATTAAACTTCCAGATAACATTTCTGGAAGGTGAAGGGGATCGACGATTGTCCACAAAACTGGAGGTGCGGCGACGAGCAGCGGGTGACAACGGACACATGCCTTTTAGAGCACCAGGTGGTTTTGGGCCCTTTGATAAGAAAAACAATTGTAACTTAAAATAACATCATCCATTTAGTTTTACAGTGTTATTTTAGAATATTTCTACCCGGAAACGAGGTCGCAGCTTAAAATTTTAGAGGTACCTGCTTACCTACATTGTAACGGTCACGTAAAACTAAAATATAACTATGTATCATTGAATAGTTCTTGACTGAATGGCATTTTAAAATCTACAATTCTAATCTATATCTATAAAATGCTATGGATCAACGCATAGCCTACATTAAATCACTGATAGTAGAGACCTGAAATTTGGATAGTGTTATGATGTACCTAGGCATTCGATTAGTAAGTCTTTTTGAAAACTCGCACACTTCGCGGGTAAACCGTGGTGTACCTACAGCTAATATCCAAAGTATATAATAAACAATGTACTCGTTAGTGATGAAAAAACAACATAACATTCGTAACGTGACGTGTTGTCGACAAAATTGTGGGAGACGTAGGTACTTTGATGTAACATCCGTTGATATATTGAAGCTACAAGTGCTTACAAATACGTATATATGCAATACGTAGTTCTGTAATGATCATTATTTTGGCATTTGCTGCAATGATGCAAATACTTATAGGTAGCTACTACTTATTTACAAGAACTAAATTCGCAATCATGTCTAGATAATTCCCTATTCGTCTTCTTATGCCAAATAATGCCGATGATTTTAGAGTTCGTAAGCTAGACGAATTATTATTGTACTAGCTGCGCCCCGCGGTTTCACCCGCGTAAGTCCTGATCCCGCGGGAATTACGGGATAAAAAGTAGCCTATGTGTTATTCTAGGTGTCCAGCTATCTATATTCTAAGTTTCATCGCAATCGGTTCAGTAGTTTTTGCGTGAAAGAGTAACAAACATCCCAACAAACTTTCACATTTATAATATTAGTAGGATAGTAGGATAGGATAGTAGGAAGGAAGTAGGATAGGATGTAGGTATACCTATGGGATGTTCTTATTTATTTTAATGAAAAAGCTTACTCTGCGTTTCCCTGGAGCCTTGCGTCGCCACCACCCTCTAATACAAGATAAAAACCGAGCTCCTTGCAAACGACATCGCCGAGCAAGTGAGCTCTTACGGGAACTATTTACACCGGACACTGTTGCTATGTCTTCTGCGATATTCTGTACAGTAAACACATTTATAAACAACTCGCTCAGTCCCGCGGTTTCACCCGCGTAATTCCTGATCCCGTGGGAATATCAGGAATCAAAAGTAGTCTATGTTACTCTCCATAGTGTAACTTTCTTTTAGTGAAAGAATTTTTGATATCGATCTAGCAGTTAATGAGTTTATTCATTACGAACATACGACACAAACACAAAAATACAAATCTTTCCTCTTTATAAAATTAGTGTAGATTATAACGTAATCTACACTTATATTGTAAAGAGAAAAGATGAGTGTAAATATTACTCTGAATTTGATGTAATATGCAAAACTTTATAGTTTTACACCAAATAGCAGAGTCCCGCGGTTTCACCTGAGTAAGTCCTAATCTCTCAGGATTGTCCAAAACCCCTTTCTTTGTGGATACCTACCCATCACAAATAACACACCCTTCCAATTCTATGTCTCTAGAACCAGCGATAATTAGGCTGCACGTTGATATATCAGTCAGTCTGGACTTTAAATTTTATATATTTATCGATAGATAGTAGGTATGATGCACTTAATTCAAAATAAATAGGTATAAAGCTATATCAAAGATTAATAATATGTAATATATCATTAACTTTAAATGCCATTAGATTTCGGAAATGATGTGTTAGAATTATTTTTTATAAGCACGTATATTTATAGCTCTATGCTATGACTAATGTTTTTTCACTTTCCAGTGTAGAAATGAAATGTATAATAAAAATAATATGTAGTGGATTAAATTAAACATAATGTGACAATATTGTAGAAACATACCTCCTTTTGTTCTCTTTGAGACAAAGTATCCTGGGAAGTATTAGCTGTCATTAGTTCAACTTCTTGAAGTATAATCTCTTTAGGATCTTGTAGCACTGGGAAACCATCTTCATCAGAACATTGGTCATAATCTCCTATGGAAGAGCCAAAATTGAATATAAACTTATCTACTTCATGAAATAAAACTATTTTTTCGGTTGTAATCGCTTTGCGTTTATTGTACAACCCCACTCAGTCTACCTGAAGAGATTCTGTAAATACCTCAAAACGTGTCGGGTTTTTAAAACATGCAACGTGATCAAACCCGGAAAAGACTTTAATTTCATAATCAGCATCGCATCAGAAGGAAAAACTTTATCTACTTTACTTAAATTATTCCCACGTGGCTAATCAAAATTAGGCTATGGTAATTGATAATTTAACTCACGATTTAATGTTAAAAATGCGCTTTCAAATAAATTAATATCATTTCGAGTGGTTTCCTTTTGCGCAGGTGATTCTTCGACTGTCTAAAAATAACATTTTTAGAATTAGTTTTTCACTAAATCATACTTTGAAATATGATAAGGAATAAAACGTATTCCAACATTTGTGGATGTGTTTACTTTAATTTCCTCAATTACTTCGGGATCAGCTTTGACATCTTCACCCGAAACTATGTCGTCTATAAGAAATGCGACATTCCGTCCAATATCTTCTACAAATGCATCAACAGCAGACAAAGACTCAGAGATGTTGCTATCAGAAATCTTTTCTACGACAATTGTTTCTTCAGTTTCCTTTATCTCTTCTGTGACATCCACAAGTAGTTCTTCCAGTGGTACAATAATATTAGTAACGTGAGATTCAACAATGTTATTAGTAACTTCGACAAAAAAATCTGTTTGTGAAGTATTGTCAACAATTTCAGTATCGTCACAAACAACAATATGTTCTACTTCGCTCATATCGAAAAGTTTATTTATAAACATTGACGTAGATTTCGTCAGCTCATTCGATCGCTGAAAATAATGTTTAAATGAGTTTGGTCAACTTTAATTAGATAATAATTTGTATTGTTCTAAATTATATTTCAATTGATTTCGACTCACGGTTTCGATTTCTTCGTCACCTTGTCCGATTAAATCATTCACGATGTTAATTTGTGGATCTGCTGAGAATAAATATGCAATGAATATTATCTATTCACAGCTTGCTCAGTCTTGTATTGACATCAAAATACTTGGACTATCAATTTGTAGTTGTTAAGTAGTGGGTACCCATTTAAGTCAATAATACACCTTTTGCACAAAGAGCTTTCTTTTTGTAATGATGTGATTGCATTCGAATGGAGTTATGAATGCACTCGGCAATTTCAGCCGCGCAAGTGAAAACATGTAACTGAACCTTTTGTTCCTAATTATTACTCAAATTATGTATGTTTGAACTGTGGTATGTTTATCGAAAATAAATCAATTAGTCCCGATTCCTTGGGAATGTTCGAAAAACATTACTTACTGTATTTCAGTTATGTTAGTCTACGGCTCCAGCTATCGACATTAGTAATTAAGCAGAATCGGTTTGCAGTTCCTTTTTTTTTTTATAAAGGAATAACAAATACAGTACGAACTTTAACAAACTTTTGCATTGGCGATAACACAACGGCTACCCACCAGAAATTTAATTAAAACAACGTTTATTTCACTATAGGTATTAGTATATATAAATTAAATTTGTTAACTGTACACAACACCATCCAGCCTCATGATAAGCTATATAAGCTATAGTTATAGTGACTTGAAAACGGATAAAATTTCTACTTATAATATTTCTCTTTCGCATGTATTTATACATATGGAAACACCCAGACCAGAAACTAAATCTACGCATAAATACCTACTTGTCCCTGGCGGAAATCGAACCTGCATCCTTCTGCATTGCAGCTATTCGCTCCACGCACAACAGAGGTTGTTAAATAAGATATTAGATAACAGGCTCCTAAATAGGATTCCCTAATAGTTCTTGTAAGACTGGCTAGTTTAGGTAAATATCTAAACTAGCCAGTCCTACAAGAACTCTGCCCATGTTACCTGAGCACAGAACGTGTTTAGTTGCAAGTTTCTGTGGGGTCGATGTAGCAACTACATTGGCACCCATTTCAATCTTATTTTCATTCACGCTGTCGCCTTTCGATGCTACGAACGATAAATCTTCGTCGAAAGTTTCGCTTGTGTTGCTTCTTAAATTTTTGAGCAATGATAGACAGCGCCATGGTTGACCTAATAACGCCAGATAATTAAAAATTATATTTTTTTAATAAATAGAGAGAATCAAAGGAAATAACTTTTCGTGAAATACAGTTTATGTAACAGAAATCTGCAAAAATGCAAACATAGGTACCTAATAAGTTTAAAGTACCTACTACCTAATTATCGGTGTCTCCTTGCGGCCAAGACTATTGTAACAGCGTCAAAACTTCAAGGTAATGGGTATGAGGCATACTTAAGGATTAACCATAAGGGTTTCTTAGAGTCTTTTTGACTATATACGAAACCCTAAAAATACGTGAATAAGATCCTAGGTACCTACTAATCTAACTTAAGTGTTTTAAATAAAACATATACATAGGCGTTGTAATCAATAAACTTTTTTCTTCATTTCGAGTTTTTGATGAGCGATTAGATCGTTTGTTCCACAAACACTGTATCATTTGCGAATGGGCTAAAACCGAGGGTAAAGTATATAGCTACCTGACTCTTTAGCAGCATTAGCGATTACGTAGGCATCGTCCAACACTTGAGTAATAAGATGCATCGCCAGTAAAGCTGCAAGCCGAGGATCGGGAGCTGTTTCAAAGTCTTCATCGAATAGTGCTGGAGCGAAAGTAATAACAAAACTTAGATTTTTTTTAAAGTGACGTAATGCTAATAAAACTTAAGTAGGACACCTGCTACTAAAAACAATATTTCAGCGCAAAATTTATATTCTCACCTTCCAAGTTTGTCATTTCGTCAATAGTAAAATTATATTTTGTTTTTACTTATTTTACGAAATTAATTTTTTGACAATGTAGGTATTTTGACACGATATTGACATTTTCGCACATTTTGATTACGAAAAGGATACAAACCTCTTTTGTAAGTAGATTTTCACTTCATACTTTTGAAAATAAAACTTTCTTTAGTTATTATTTTTTTAATTTACCTTTTTTTTCGCCAGAAATGGCCAGTATGTCCATGGATAAGTTTTTGGAATAAACCTTATTTACATCGTTGTTTCTTTTTAATGCTTTTTTTACTGAAAGAGGCCAGTGGTTTTCCATCAGAATGAGGAGGAACACTAACTTTTTATCCCGCCAGAGGGCGTTGATCGACTAATCTTAGGTTTGAATTAAGAACTGTCAAACAGTTGATTTTTACAACTCTCGGCGCCAAATTGGCCATATCGGTCTCAGACCGAAAGAAAAAAAAACTCGGCGTTTTCATTGGTTTCACGCAAAGCTGTGAGCAGACCCCAGCGCCATCTGCTCACAGCTTTGCGTGTGCCACCCCATTAAATAAAACCTAATAATCAACAAACTTGTTGCCTATTTATTTATTTTTAATTCATTTATTTTTACTGAAACTACTTGTACTATTTGTGTATTCTGTGCTGAAACTGGCCGGTATGCTTATTGCTTATACCTCCTTTAAAATAAATTAATATAGTCCTACATCTTGCTATTTTAACAACGTATTATTCAATAGCAACGAAGCTCTCCGTGCTTTGTACGAGTTTAACCTCGAGATATTTTTGTTCAATGGCTAGAAAAGTAAACATAGATAAATAAAAATATCATAACATTCAATGTACTTACTTGCGTAGTAACTACTAACTAGGTACCGAAAAAAATCCTCAGAAGACCATTGAGTTATTATTATGTAGGTACAAATACATAATAACTCAATGCAGAAGACTTACTTTGCATGAAGACACTAACCCGTAGTTGGGCTGGATAGATTTTATGGATGGATTTTATTTATAACAATCTATGCTTTAAATAAAGCGAGAGAGGACAAAATTTAAAAAAAACACTGAAATTTAAAAATTAGTAATTAATCAACATTCCAAACATCAAAAATCATTAATACTAGGTATTTGGTACATTAGTCTGGTAGGTAAGTCATGTCTTTGTAGGTAGGTACCTTAAACAATTTTAACAAAGCAATTTCAAAAAAGCAATTTTAGTGAGTCAAACAATGCAAATGCATGACATAAACTTTAAGAACTGCACGAGTTAGCTGCATAAATTTAGAGCTGTGAGGCCTCTCTTCAGAGGCCGGCCTTCACAAAGAGCGGTGTTGGTCTAGTAGTAGATACCCCATCTTTAATTCCGAAGGCCGTGGTTTCGAGCCCTTGCTGACCGCGCACCCATGAACTTGGTGAAAAGCAAGGAATTGCAAGTCCAATACAAGATATAAGTAGGTAATAAACCAAAATAGTAGGTCTATGAGTCGTATATAAGAGCCCATACAAGACATGGGGTTTAAATTGCTGACTGTACCTACTTGGTTACCGAAACTCAACGCGCGAGTCCATTTCGTACATGACCGATATTTTTATTATTGCTTAATCTACCATTTTATGTCTGTATTTTAATTAATAAGAACCTATTACGAAATTACTTTTGCTACTCTCCGCCCGCCCTGTGTAATAGGGCGGATTTTATTGAGCAACATTTCCCGTTACGCCATTCTCACAAAGTAGTTTAGATACTTGTCCAGTGTGTCTGTTTTTGCTATCTGGGTTACACAGCTGACTAACCCGTAATAGTGTAGACAGGGTACCGATTTACGGTTCACTCGCAAACGAGGCGACAATATGTCTGTGTATTAGTAAGTACCTATATACCCTACCTACATATGTATACCTTAAAGTAATAATGTCTATAAAATGGTGACTGTTTAGCGACACCGCCGCGCCCCGGTCGTCTTCTATTTATAAAGTAAATTGCCTGCTACTACGTTGGACATTGATATCCACGCCAATCTCGTTAAAACAATGTGATAATTATAACTCTCCAAATACTAGAAGACACGCCTATTTTTGTTAAATGTTAGCTCGAAGCATAGAACAACATTGTATTTGAGTAAAGCTACAGTAATTAGTAGGTCCCAAAGTGTTCGTCTACCTGATGATACCTACCTGTATCAAATACCTACCTATATATTTCTTGAAACAAAACCGGCTGATTGTTTGTCATCACAATTTTACAAACAGTGGAGAAGAATACAGGGTTTCAATATAGTTTTAGAAAAGTTCACTGGAGTCTACAGTGGATCTATATAGTTTTTTCTTAGAGTTGCATCGTTGCTTTTAAGCGTGTTTAAAAGCACCTAGTGATTAATTTCCTTCTCTACCTGTTGTGAGTTATTCCGCTACACACAAATACAGATGAACCAGAGAATAGTATAACAATAGAAGAGCCTTTTTCTAAAAAAAAAAAATTAAATATTTTGACATCAATATTAGATTATTTATTTATTAAATTCGACAGCTTTTACTTTCGCTCTTAATTCAAGGTAGAGTGCGTTTCATCTTTAAATTCCTATGCCGTCATGTTGGTAGCAAAACAAAAAAGTGCAAAATACAAAAAAAATCATGTGCTACCTTGAATTAAGGGAGATTTGTATATAAAGAATGAATGAACGAATCTTCCTGTACTCAAGGTTTAGGGTATAGCAAATTCAAGATATTAAGGCAAGACTTTTTTGTTTTGCTACCAACATGACGGCATAGGAATTTAAAGATGAAACGCACTATAGGTAGGTAGGTAATATCACAGGTAATATATACCGTCACTTTTGTAGCCATGAAAAATCAAAGAAGAAACGACTTGTTTCATATGACACATGACTGGTAAAATAAATCGTTTTGATCATTTCAACGTGCGTAATGGTTTGTTTAGGTAAACTATTTCGTAGCTTGTTCTGTAAACCTACTACGAAGAGATTTTTTAATTAAACCCATTCAACAATTAAATATGGCTGGATTGAGAATTAATTACTTGAGAATATAATATACACACGGAAACACTCGAGTTTTTCAGAATGGAACAACCTGAAAAGGTTAGCAATCGGATGTTGTTGTAGGACTATTTCCCCCCTTTAACAAAATCTGCCCATCTGTGTACAACATTAATATAGCAGAAATGGAGGAATTGATGTCTATCGGTACCTGACCCAAATAATCGCAGCTGCTGGAGCAGCGGCCATTTTCCATTACCATGACAACGGGAGGCTGCCTTGCCTCTCTCTCAATCTGCGCGCACATACAGATCAATGCTAAAGGCTGAAATAGGGGTGCTACTCATTTTTCAGGCACATAACTTCGAACTACAGCAAATTACAACTGTGAAGAGAGTGAGGGTTTGAAATTAACTTCCTTGTACCTGCCTATCATCATCATAGGACGTGAATACCTACAGATTGCACTAACATAAAAACTAAAAGAAATTTGAAGTGGAATGAAAAATTTCTTGACCGAGCGAGCGAAGCGACGACATGTTTCAAGTCTGGCAAAATTTGCTTTTGTCAGTATGTATGTATGTTATGGTACTCCTCTACGGATCGCCGATTTCAATGTAATTTGGTATCTAGGTTGTAAGAGCATATAGATATTTTTATCAGTAGGTGTGTATGTTGGTATACTCCTCTACGTGTCACCGATTTTGATAAAACTTGGTATACAGGTTCTGTGTACATACAGAACCTTTTTGTCGTGGGGGATTGTGATTGGTGCGTAAAAACAAAGTACCTACCTAAATAGCTAGATTGATTCTTCGTAGATTTTCCGTAGATAGAAAACGTTTCTCACCCCTATTATCTCGCGACACGATTGCGCAGAACCTCACTCTCTCCCGAGCGTTCCTCTTGTAAGTGCGCGCCTTCATTTCCGACCTATATGCCTACCTATTTACTTACAGTTTACTTTACATAGTGCAAAAACATGCCGTAGCCCGTGTAGTCCATTATCTGAGACATGTGATTTTATTTGAATGGTAGGTGCCACTTATGTGGATTAAATTTGTGTCGTATACTTGTTAATAAGGTTTTAGAAAGGACCTAGAAAGCTGCTAAATGGGTATATAGCTACCTAGGATATAGTTACCTAAGTAGGTATACATAGGTAGTTATATGTTAACTATCCATTTCTTTCAGCCCTACCCTAGAACAAGATGAAAAGCAATGACATAACAGAGGATGACTCAAACACCGACGATGTTATTCCCATCCCAGTCCAAATATTCCTCTGGAGACAGACCACACCTTTCGTGAAGCCACGACTGGGAAAGGTCCATGATGCAGCTTGCATGGTAAGATAGTTCTTAGAAACGCAATTGGTCAATGAAATTAATGTTATCATGTGTAATTAAATTTGCTTTTATTACTGTGTGCCGTATATGTTAGGAGGCCGAAGGCAGTATATGGACATCCAGGGCACCTGTTCTAAACTACAAACTAACTAAAATGTCTCAACCATGCTTCAGCTCTGTTTTTTTTCCGAAAATGTTATAGCAATTATTGGTAATTTGTTAGGAAACATCAACATTCAAAACTAAAACTAGCAAAATTTCCAAAAAAAATATTGACTATTTTCGATAAAAATTAAATAGAGCTGAAGTACCTACTATTTAAGGCATTTTAGTTGTAGAATAAATGCTCAGGAGCCATAGAATCTTCTAATTACTGGCATCAAGTCTCAAGAAAGTTACATTTTTTATAATAATTGTTGGTAGGTTTCTATACTAACTCATTGTCGAAGAGTCTTAAAAATATCTTTAATATTTCCAACTATTTTACTACCTTCTGTTCCGATTTAAATAAAATGAACTATCTTGAGGCGATTGAAGTGCAAGTAATTAGCAGAATAAAGCCCCAGGGCCTGTATTCTCAAATAAAATATCTCAGCTCTGTACAATGTTATTCGAAAATGGTTCAACTACCTCGTATTTTGTAATTTTGCTAGAAATCACTAACAAACACTTCTAAAGATTTAACAACAATAATTATAGTTGATTAGTATTCTAAAAAACATTGAACATGGCTGTTGACAAATGCTTTAAATGTTAAAATTAATGTAAAATTGTATAAAATTTAATGTTTAGTGTTTGATTAACACAATACCTAATAAATACCTAAATATAGGTTGGCTACATAACGAAGTTTTTAAGAACAGGTACCTACATTATAATAATATTTAATGCATTATACAGGATGTTTCGAGGATTTAAAATTTGAAGTTGTATCACTGAAAAAAAACAGCTGTTTTTGTAAATAACGGCAAAAACTAAATAAAAGGACACCTTTTATGGCCAATGACCTCAAACTCTAAAAAACAGCTGATTTTCGTGCAAACTTTAAACTCGCAATTTTCGAAAACTACTTCGAATTTCCAAAAGTTGTAGAACAAAAGTTGTTCGCCTAGATGTCTAGAACAACCTCCTTTCGGCTTAATACCCCCTTCTCGGAACACCGTGTATATTCCAGAAATAAATCTAGTAAACGCTGGTAGCTAACTTACAAAATATACGTACTACCTATTACATTATAATGTACCTACATTTCCCTAAGGAGTTGTTATATCTAGGTGAATATCTATGTAGATAATACCTATCAACCCCCACATAACAAAAGTCCTATGTACAAAATACCTCAACATGTCATTGTTTTTAATCACATGCAGATCTGCCAGCGAGCACCTGGACACCATGTAAGTATCTATGACTGCTGTATACTTGCTTTATTGGAGTTGGCTTGAGCTATGTGTCCATTCTAGGGTGTCCATTTTGTGTAACACACTATAATCTTCTTAGTCCATAAGTAGAAAATTTTAGGTAGGTAGGTACCTACCTAAAGCCGCGGTTCCATTGGGCGTTCCGATGGGTTCCGAAGACACTTGCTACTTGATTAAGTACTGACGATTCAAAACGATCATGTAAATATCTTATTTTGACGCACTTACCTACTGTAAGTTCGGCAGAACGCAGAAGTGGACTTAAGGCTTCGATCATCGTCCTCAAGTAATGTGTCAAAAAGTTTCTTTTCTTTTTCTTTTTCTTTTTTAATTATAATTATAATAATAATAATTATTCAAAACAGTAAATATTAGGTAATGTATTATTATTACGTTACCGTTTTACGGAGCGATGGAGCCCCGGACCTGTAGTAGGCGTGCGTGGGGCCGAAGCCATCAGGTGAAAACGAATTAGGCTATGGAAATGGGTTGATAGTGGATTAGGGGTAACTATTGGGACTATGGCGCCTGCCGTAACAATGTTATACAAACACGTAAAAATGTCATTGTATTTGCTTATACAATAAAAAATAAAAGAAATAAAAATATTGTCTGACGACTATTCATAAATTATACTTACCTACGCCAATAAGTTGTACCTACCTAAAATGTACCTTTCAGTACCTGGCTTACAAATATTTGTACCTTCTTCAGCGTAATTGTAGTAGGTACAACCCCCAGCAATATTTTATTGTTTGACGACTATTCATAAAATATACTTACACCTTACAGCAAGAAGTTGTACCTTAAATTTGCCATAAATGTACCTTTTAGTACAGCCGCCATATTGAGGTCAATATGGCGGGTGTAACTTTAATTACGAAAAAAGGTACAAATATTTTTAAACCAGGTACTAATTAGTACATTTTAGGTACATTTTATTGGTAATTAGTATAATTTGATTCGGTGTGGTACACCTACCATCTTGACTCTCACATTTTTATCCCGTTATTTATATATTTTGTTTCTTCACCACATTTCGCCAAGGCGTTCACCCTAAAACTGTGAAGCCCGTTTGTGCCAAACAATACTGAAAAAAAAATGACATGACAGTTGTAAATATATCAATGTCAATCAGCTGTTTTTTGCATTCTGCATTTTGTAAATAAACACAAACAAACAAAGTCATACTAATTTTTCCAATTATATTATAATTATTAAAACTGTTTAGTAAAACATGTAAGATGTAAATTATAAGTTTGTATTATGTGTTCACGCTGCTAGGAACTCAAAGAGGCTTGTAAGGTAAATAAAACACTAAAATAAAAACAAAACCACTGAATACTTTATGCAATTGGCTTAATTCTAAATAATATTGTTATTTTCAGTCATTTGAGAAGGTATTGGTTCAAAATCTACGTTTCGGGTTGTCCATAAGTCTCACAGAAGCTATAGAAGCGATACCGAGATGGCGATTGATTCAAGCCTCTTTGCCTCACGTTATGCACTCGTTAGCTGCAGTTTTGCATACCAGGTATGTATCACTACATATACTTGAGTATAGGTACCCTTCTAGGTATACTATGTATACGTCTAAGTGTGTGTATGTGATAAATAGGTAACGGTATGTACCACATTTCACTAGAACACTACTTAGCACCAATGGGTCTTAGTAGTAGGGCACAGTGTATTTGTCTATGTTCCAGTATGTTAGACAACATCAACACTTACCATTAGGTGAGATGGGTAGTTGTCCAACGCTCATCTGCCTTTTATAAAAAGGAAATATTTACCAACCTATAATATTTGTTAGATTTACTTAACTGTAGTGTAGATCTAGATACTCATTCTGAGACTGGAAGATTTTATATACAAGTGATTTTATATGCACACTCCAATTCAATCCTGAGCAGTTCAAGAGCAGTGCTGCTTTGACTAGACACTGCACTTCACATCCATTGATTATTCTAATTAAATTACAGTACTTATCAAATTATTACATATATTTAATTTCTATTCCCAGAGTAAAAGACAACATGCAGTCTCTTGGGAATGTAGAAACCAAACTGCTCTACACACTTCACTGGATATTACTTGATGCCTGCGATGAATGTACTGATAATGATTATGAAAATGGAATATTCCATGCAAATCCTTTCTATTATCTATTTTCAATACCTGCTATGACAGTAAGTTTTTTAACTACTAGAAGTAAATATATTGAATTCAAAATATATATTGTTTCCTCTAGCTAGAGTATTCTAGTTTAGCACATTAGCTGCCCTTTGTTGTAAGGGTTTTAAGGGTATCACGCATGCATGTCACCTCTAAAAGAAGCTAATACAAGGGCAGCAATTGTGCTGGATGGTAGTTTTGATCAGGCCAGACTGAAGAAGAGACAATCTTGATGGTCTTGATGGACTCTTTAACTTTGGCTTAGGACTAAGGTCCTAAGGTCTTATTTGGAAGTGTTGTAAAAGAAAATGTAGTCTTATAATCCAACTAATATTATAAATGTGAAATTTCGTGTGTAATTTTGTGTGAATGAGTATGTTTGCTACTCCTTCATGAAAAAACTACTGAACCGATTATGATGAAACTTGGTAGCAGATAGCTGGACACTTTTAGTATCCATATCCCACGGGGTCGTGACTAACATGGGTGTACAGTGGGGCGCAACTAGTTAAAAATTTGATTGACTGGATAGATTAAATAATTGATGACTTTATTTTTAGCTACTGTACCTACTTACTTACAAATCGATTCTAACTCTTTATCTTCACATTTCAGCTGTTTGTATTCCTCTTTGCACCTCTATCTCAACATTTAAAAGAGTCGGATTTCACCAATAATTTTCGACTTGAAAATGGATTGAAGATGTGGCAAGCTCTATGGGAGTTCAGGCACCCTGATGCATCATGTTTCACCACCCTGGTTAAACCTAAGCCAAAACCACTTGGTGGAAATTTTTGTAAGAGAAATGTGCATGGTGATGTGTTCCTGGGAAGTGAGTATAAAAAATGATAAAACACTATAATGGTACCATTGATATAAAGTATGAAAACCTAAACTAAAATCTTACCTTCTTCTGTTTTATTCATACTTTTATCTCAGCTCCTGAATGGGAATAAATGTATGTAGACTAAATTGTGACAAATTAGATGTTTGAAATACACACACAACTGTCAGAAAGTATGAGACCACGCAGGTTTTGGTACTGGGCAAGTTTTTTTGTGTTAGTTTTAGCTCAGCTTGTGTTGTAGAGATGGCATCTATTGGCCTTTCTTTAGTTATACATAGCTCAGCTAGCTTAGTTCAGCTGCAGAACTACAGGTAGGTTCTATCTTTATAATTATCTGTAGGTACATATAATAAAAGAAGAAAGGAAAAAAAGTCTGTACATAGTTACAAGTTATAAAAAAAAAGTTTAGGTAGGATAGGTAGTAGAACAAGAAATCATGCCTGTTTGTATGTCCGTCTGTTTCTCTGTTCCTTATGCATTCAAAAACTATACAGAACCAATTGAAATTTGGCTTTCGCTATAGGATAGCTCTATTAGGAAGGTTGTGGTCTTTTCTACATAAAGATAAATACAATAAACCATCTTAGATTTTCAGTGCGATCAGTTTCGTAGTTTATGCATGAAGGAGTAATATACGTGCATAGTTGCTTTTACTATGGGACAATTTTTAGAATTCTCTAATTCATTTAGTAGATGATGGTCTCATTTTTCCCACGTAACTGTAGATATTTAGTTGTGAGTTAGATTTTAGATGTGCATTTTACTTAAACGAAAGCTTAAATATTTGTATTTTAGCATTATTTTGTCACACATACAACACATTGAGAAGCACTATATTGTGCAAACTAGATAACAACATTCTTTGTAAATAGTTAAGTAAGTTCCTAGCCCTGAGATCAGGAACAAACATCTGCAGACAATATAAATATTTCGATAAACAGCACATGAGTTACAGTCAACTACTAGAGCAGTAACTAACTTAAATAATAGATATCAGCACTTATTATGTAAATAAAATTAAAGAAATTGAGTGATTATTTTAAGTTAGCCACTACACAAATAAATTAACAGTAGACGCTTTATTAAACCTAACACCAGCTGGCTTTTTGTCGGCGTGTAAGTTTCCTAAATCATCTGTATGTATTTAATAAATATTTTGTGTGAATTTTTAGGGAAGTTGTCTAAAGAAGATGGTCCTACTGGCAATGGAAGTCCACCATGCCAAAACGTATCGGGTTCACAGTCGGAAGTGCCGTCCAAACAAGCTAGCGTAGAGGACGAACCGTGGGTATCGTCTCCTAAAGAAACAATATTCCCTGAAACCATACCTGAGGAGAGTTCTAGCACAGAAGAGGAACATGTGGTAAGATTGAAGATTCGATTAATAGAAGAAAGTTGTAAATGGTACTGGTATACTTACAAGTTTTCGCGAAAATATAACTTTGGCCACACCCTTTTTGTATCGTGTTAATTTAGAACCTTGCATATACTTAAAAGGTACCAGACCTCAGTACCTGTTATAACTTCAACTTGCTAGATCCACTCATTTCTGAGGAAATAGGTGGTGACACACAGTCGGACTGACGAACAAGAAAGTGATCTTGTTTTACCTTTTGAGGTACGGAAACCGTAATTGCGACTATGTAGTGTTATAACTATGTCCTGCACTTTCACCTGCGTAAGTGCTAATCTAAGTGCATCATATAAAGACCATACTCTCCAAATTTCAGCTCTCTACTATTATTAATCTGTGTGTTGATCAGACAGTCAGTCACTCAAGCATTCAAAGTTAAAGATTAGGTACATTAGGATTAACTTTAACGTGTAATATTTTTAATTGCAGTTCATACTAGGCGGTTCGACCAAAGAGGCGTACACAGTTTACGCGGCGGATCCGAGCCTATTTCAACTACGGAAGACCGACACGGCCAAACAAGCCCTCTCGGGAATGAAACAACTACCACAGATCACTAAAATGAGGTAAGCACATATAAACTTATTCTTAAGCACATAAAAAACAATGTTTTATGGGCGCAATATTAACTATTTGAGAACTCTGTAAATTAGAAAACTTTACACTACTACGTTTTGAAAATTATTACTAAAAGTGTAAACTTACACCTGAAAAAATGCTTCCTAAAATTCGTATTCGACGGGATTCGAACCCGCGAACACTGGTAATCCAAACCACGGAGTTGACCGCTCCGCCACGAGTATTTACTCCTCCGGTTCAACTGACCACTGAACTTTACAGTTCAACTGTAACGCTCGTGTTCGATTGACCAGCGTTTGCGGGTTCGAATCCTGCTGATATATTTTGTTATTTCAGTTCCTCAGACAAAGAATCATTGACTGACAGTGGTGGTGGACCTCAATGTGCGCCTACTTCAGAAAAACCGTCGCTAACCAAACAGGTTTATGTAAGTTGCTATAATGCGTTTCATCTTTATTTACCTATGTCGTCATGTTGGTAGCAAAACAAAAAGTCTTGCCATAATATCTTGAATGTGCTATACCCTAAACCTTAAATACAGGAAGATTCGCTCATTTATTCTTTATATAGAAATCCCCCTAAATTCAAGGTAGCACATTATTTTTTTTGTATTTTGCACTTTTTTGTTTTGCTACCAATATGACGGCATAGGTAAATAAAGATGAAACGCACTCTACGGTATCCTCTGCCCGTCGTAAAAGGCGACCAAAAGAAGTTGGTCGCCTTTTACGTGGTGGGAGGCTACGGCCGCGGCATGTTACCATACCACCCGTCGGACTAAATCGTAGCGCCATGCGGACTCGTCCGTGTTCCGATACGTTGGCCGGAAGACAAGTCAAATCTTGTCCCACTGGCGTCTTCCTTCTATATGATCGTGTTACGTCTTATATCATATAATCACTTACTATCAATACATAGGGACAGACAGCGGGAAACGACTTTGTTTTATACTATGTAGTGATATGGTTAAATACTTAAAATACTTTTATAAAATAATAATAATTAATGTGATATTATGAACAGGTATCAGCTGCAACATTTCTCGACGTCGCTACATTGCGATGCCTGTTTACTTCTCAGTGGCAGGAGGAAGGTGTCTACTGGGCTTTGCATTATTTGTATAACAGGTAGGTATTTAAATTATTTGTTCTTTCATTTATTCAATGACCCAAGGGGAGCTATTTGACATGTGATTTCTCTATACAAAAATAAAACTTTGTTTTCTACCCTAAGAGGTGGAACATTATCAAATTCTAGTGCATTTTTTTTTATCTTACAACAAAATTGGACATTAAAACTGTTTTTTATGTAAAAATTTATTTGAAAAACTGAAAAAACTAAGTAGTTCCGTTTGAGCTAATTACACAAACAAATAAAACCGGCTTCGGTTACTGTGAAGGGGTGGAGAAGAGGTTTTTTCTTAATACGCTTCGATCGCCTGCCCGTCATTTAGCCCTCTTAAGAAAAGATAAGATGAAATAATGAAGATTGCATGCTACTTTTCTTCAATCATAAATCATAATATTTATTTCGTAAAAACATAGGTAGGAACATAAAAGTTGTTAATTGTTTTGGATGTTTGTATGTATGTTTATAGATTTGTTACTAAGCAAAAACTGCGATTGCGAATTGCGGTGAACTTAGCTTTTTGATATTTCTCACGTGAGTTAAAACACTGAGTGCAACTAATAAGTAATTACCTAACCTACCTATTGTTTTTTTAGATTACGCGATATTTGCGACGACATGTCAAAACAGACCCAACCGAGGAAACGAAGTAACTCTTTACCTATACCTAAAATAGAGGTATCCGTTTACCAAAGCCCGGATATGAAAGAACGAGACTCTTTAAAAAACCTAATAGAAATTCCCGAAGTGAAGGATTTACCCGTAACAGAAGTTCCGTTCCCATCGCCAAAGTTAGAGGAAGAAACCATTATAACTAGAAGGGCTAGCGAAAAAATAAAACGGAAAATGAAAATGGCTGACCTTAAAGCATTTGTTGAGACGAAACTTCTTTCTAAATCAGAGAAAGCTCTCGAAAAAATAGGTCATGATGACCATAAGTTTTCGTTCCACACAGCCGTAAGAATGCTATCTGTATATATTTTTTCTAACCCGTTTTTGTTTAATTTTTTGAAAAGTGCAGACCTATAGCGACCGACTAACTTGTCTAAATTTTGATTGTCGTACTCAGAGACGTTTTAATAATAATTTGATACTTTGCTATTAAAATTGTAACTAAAACGGCCCCACGCACGCCTTCCAAAGGTCCGGGGCTCCACAGCCCCGTGAAACGGAGACGATACAAACAATAATCGTTATCATATTTTTAAAATACAATTGTAAACAAAACGGGCGTCTACGTGTTGGCTTCGGCTCCACGCACGCCTGTCCAAGGTCCGGGGCTCCATAGTCATTATCATTACAAACAATAATAATAAAACCATTTATTTTAGGCTATAAATGCCCACATTTATAATTGGCTATGTTAAAAACTATGTCAGTAACCTTTCCATGACACTACACTTAAGTCCTAAGGTGTTTTGATGGGATACCTTAGCTACAGCATGCTTTATCACATTCGCTGACGTTGGTAGTCATTCCCTAGAGCGAGACAAAGCATTTCTCAGCTAAAGCCTTTTAAAATGCCTCTGATTACGAAGTTAGCCTTCATTATTTCCAATCTGGATGTAAAAAGTCGGAAGCTGATTGAACTGTCTGCACAAAAGACGTCATTATTATTGTTGGTAACTTTGGTTTCAGGAATATCATAGGAGTTTAGACAATGAAGGTGATAGACCTAACTCTGCTTTGGGTGGGAACTTTCCAGCTATCCAACCAAGACTTACAGGCGACTTGTTTCAGTGCAATCTGATCAAAGGAAAAAGCATGCCGAGTTTAAGGTGAGACAGAGGAAACTTTATATCTGTAGAACCATGTATTTTATATCTTTTTTGAATTAAGTAACTAATTATAGCTTACTAACTAATATTCTCAATGTAGGATTAGCTTTTTATTCTTAATCTAGGACACTTAAGCTTACTTATGGATAAGTAAATGTAACAAATTATTGAAAAGGAAAGGTACTGCTTACACACGCCCTTTGTATCACAAATCACTATTTAAAATTTGCCTTTTCTACACTTCAGCTATCTGAGTACGTTATAGTGGAAACTGACGACACTTTTTCTTAGAAGTGTGCGTATACGTGTACGTTTTAACGTATACGTGCACGAAACTCAAAAAACTCTAACACAATAGGAATTATATTTCTATTTAGTATTCGATTTCGTAATTTAAAAGCACAGCATGATTTATCTCTCAACACATTCTACAATTTTCTATATTTAAATATATTTTCTCTTTCTCCCGACTTTTTGCGCTTGTACCGTACACTATTGTATTGGACGGTAAGCTGTCTGATCGATGAGCTAGCATCAAATGGGTAAGTGAAGCGTAAAGATTAGAAGCTTCGTATATTAGACGCCATATTGCGGACAAACCATACGCTTTGTTAGACTAGGGCACATATAATACTGAATTATTTAAACGTAAATTGAAACTAATGAATTATTTATTTTAAAAAGACAACGCTACTGTAGTATGCACGAACCAGGCTCATTAGACGCTCGCTACACATCACAAATATACATGACATGCAGTAGAATAAAACACAATTTAAGCAAGTAGTTAGACCAATGGACAGTAGAACAGTTAACTAGTTAATTAAGCTTTTAATGACGCAAAATTATGGGTAAAAATATAAATCAGTGCGGCAGCGGTTCGGATAATTAAATGACCTGTTAGAATAGCATAGCAGCACAAGATATATTTCGTCGAATCGACATAAAGGTTCTGTCTCTTTCTGTCAAACGAATAGAAAAAGAGAGGAACCGACATGAAGGTTCTGTCTTTTTCTGCCCACGACGACTGCCTTTATGTCGATTCGACAAAATGTATCTCTTGTGCTGTCATGCTAGGGTAGCTGGGACGTATTCTATAACTAAAACGTTCAACAATGGCTCAGCATTGTTAGATTTTTGGAAATTTTGAAAATTTTAGCAATCCTTTGAAAAAAATTTTTCAAAGGATTGCTAAAACTTTTGAAGGGTTAGAAATTTCTTGCAAAAATACCACCAATTGCTGAACCATATTCAAAACAATCTAACAGTGCTGAAGTGTTGTTAAGACATTTTAGTTAAAGAATACGTGCCCATGAAGAGCACCAATCAGTGCCAATGCGCTTCACGCTGATTGGTAAATTTACTGGTCACATGATTGTCCAATTGATTTTGTATTATAAAAGCACTCCAACACTAGTCCACAAGGTTAAAGCATGCAATCATTAAAAATTATAATACCACCAAATAAACCTTAAATATTTAGCATGGTCACACTTAAAAAATATACTAAACGATGAATTTACTTTAAATAAACGAATTCCATACAAAATTCCTAGTAGTCATGGTAATCTAACCAGGATTCTGACTATTGGGAATCACCCTAGCAAACTTTCGATAACTAAACATAGGGATATTGCTTGCAGATATATCGGAGAAGTAAAAACAGAACGAGCGCAGGGCCCTCCAAGTATAATACCTACTAATATTCAGAAGAAGAAAAATCCAATCATTACTGTAACCGAACACACTCCGACTCCATCACCGGATTACCTTTCAAAGACGAGACAAGTGAGTATTTTATAAAAGCTTAACAAAGTCACAATAGTCCCTTCAAAGGAACTATCTAGCCCTAGTAAATACTTTGGAAATCCAAAGAACTACCGGGACAAAAATGTCATTCTGTCAAAGAATCTAAACAGGTACTATAGTGGTAGCACACTCGCCCGGCAAGCGAAGGGCACAGGTTCGAATCCTGTCATGGGAGGATTTTTGATGATGCATTTCTCCTTGTAAAATATTTCTAGGTACAATTTTCACTCCCTGCTCACCAAATCACAAATCATAGTAAGGTTAGAGCGGTCTGAAAGTTCAATAGGAATGTTGTAAGACCATTGCGCCCGCGTATAAGACCATATAAATGAGAGAGCGTAAAATACTCTCTGGATCGCTCCTATGTTTTACGACCCATCACTGTGCATCGAATGAAAAACTACTATAGAGGGAATTAACGTTATATACTAAGGCGTAAGGTGCCAGTTAATGGTTATTTTCACGTTACAGGGATCTCTGGAATCTCAAATCGACTCTGTAAGCATGCAAGGTTCTCAACACATACCTACTCCGGAACGTAAACCAAGTTTGACACGATCTCAGACCGACTCAAACATTACTTATGTCGTTGAAGAAATCAAAGAGGCACCCGGATCTTTGTTCTATATCACTAAAGATGGAGATATTGATTTTCAAGTTGTTTTAAAGGTATGTTAGTATAGGTACAGGGTAAACGTTTTTGGACTGATTACTAGTGTCAATGTTGTCATATATTTAGTGCTACGTGGGGTCGAAAAAGCATGGCTTTCATCTTCACTCCAATCTGTTCGCTGTCAAAGTCTCTCAAAGATCTTTATTTTTGTCTCCCAAAAAGAGATGGTTGGTTTAGTGATATGATAAAGTATAATTTTGTTCTAACCTCCACAGGCCGTATATTCAGTATCAACAATGGACAGCTACTACATAACGATACGAGTAATGGAAGTGATGTTAAACTTGGTCGACACATTGATGGAAATTGGCGTCCACAAAAACTGGCAAAACAATAAAACTGATGAACCCCCTTCAGGGTCTATTGATCCCCTCATTGACTTCGGAAAGGAAAAAGATAGAGATAACAAGGTAGATTAACTTTTATTATACAAAAAAATTGATCTCTACGGCTTCGGTTGTGGGTTCGATTCCCGCTGATTGTCGATCCTGAATAGCTTTGAACAAAGACAGGGAAAATTAGATTTCCACTGATTTAATTACAAATATTGGAATGGTTGGCAGATATTTGTTTGTGCTTTTTAATATATCTTGGTATAATTCACAAACGAGAAGTATGTATGTAGGCTATCTATTTGTTGTCTGGTAACATGTAACAAGTTTAGTTGCTTAGTTTGGGAATAAATGACGCTGTGTGCAGCTTTTGCTTTGCTATCCCATTTGTATCAAGGCCCGACCTTTAAAATAATACAATGGTATTCACAAAAATTCAGTCGGATTTCGAGTTTTTCTCTCTCCCCCTTTTCCCATTTCTCTCCACGTGTTCCGATTTTGAGCTCAATAATTTCATTATTTTTTCTGTTTCTTTCAGGACAGAGATTCAGGAATCCCATGTACACAGAGTCAAGAGTCAACGAACGTAGACGTTGGTGGTGATAGTTCTAATGAGAAAACTAGAGATCAGGAATCTTTGGACTGCCCATATTATATGATTATGCATGTTCTATTCAGGTAAACAAAACTTACAATTAGTTACAAACACTGACTAGAAAACCAACGGACCGATCATGAGGATCCCGTGGGGGTTTCGAAAAACGCTTTCTTTGATTCAATTTGCCATTCTTTATTGATAACAACAAGTTATGTGTAATTTGATTTACATCGTATATTAACTTAGTAAATTGTCGGATGCCTGCATCATAATAAAGAACACACTCTCCACTATCAGTGGTTAAGGCCGGCCGCACTTTGAATAAGTATCCGTGCGAAATCATTCGTGCGCTAACGTACGAAAATTCCATAATTCCAAGTACTATGGAAGCGCTCAGATTGCGTACTTATCAGTATTCGTCCGACTAATTCGTTTGCGGTCTGCGCGCTTTCATAGTATTTAGTAGATTGGGATTGTTCGTACGTCTCCGTACGTTAGCGCACCAATGTAATTCGGACGAAAACGTATCCAAAGTGAGCTCGGCTTTAGGCTATGCATTGATCCATCATTCAGTCAGTTAGTCAGGACAAAGCATTTTATAGACATAGATAAGTTTATTTTAATGGAAAAATAGCATTCAAAAATTTTCACTTGCGGCGAGGCTTGAACTCGCGTCTTTGGGTCAGCACCCCAACGTCTGTTCCAACTAGACTACGCAAGTCCACAAAAAAATTTTCACTTGCGGCGAGGCAAGTAGTAGTTGGAACAGACGTTGGGGTGCTGACCCAAAGACGCGAGTTCAAGCCTCGCCGCAAGTGAAAATTTTTGAATGCTATTTTTCCTTTAAAATAAATTTTCTAAATAAAATAGCCTTGAGCTACATACAAAAATTAAAAAGAAATTCATAGATAAGTGTTAAGTCGTATTTCCAGACTGGTCCGTCAGCTGGGCTGTTCCCACGGCTGCAGCAAGGCGCTGCGCGGGCCGCAAGCCGAGTGTCTGCGCGTGCAGGCTCGCAGCGCCTTGCGCCAGCTGCGCTCCGCCTCTATACCCAAATTCACCCTACGGTTGAAGGAGATGACGAAATATTCACCCATTTGGGAGGTCCTTGACAATTTACATGCGACTATTGGATTCTGCGCTGAACCTTCCACTGTCGTTTCCCCTATGAGTAAGTATTTCTTCTGTGAAATAGATTAGCCTTAGCTCAATATCTTACCAGATGGATAATGGTTTACGGTATATGATGTGGCACGAACTCTTGTATTGTCTTAGAATAGATTCTTCTTCTGTTTTCGCGATGTTGTATTGAAATTAAAGACATTTTTCGGTTTGAATCGCGTGGTTTTTATTACTTTTAGCATTGTTACAACGCTCAACGTTTCGAGACCTTTCCAGGTCTCTTCTTCAGGATAGACTAAGACTTGTCTTAGAAGATAATACAAGAGTAAAAGGTCTTCAAATAGTATTTTTTAACTATTTTGTACTAACAGACCGGTGCAGTCAATCCGAAGACAACCGTACTGCCATTAAAAGACTTCAAGTTACGTTTAGACAAGTACTTTATATTAACTAAGCGTTATACATATTAGACCCCTCGGGTCAGTAAACATCTAGTAAGATAGTGGTCAAACGCTCACCACAGTGTATAAAACAAAATTTTGCAATGAATAAGTAATGTTATTAGTTCATTTATTAAAATGTATTTAATACTATCAGTTTTCTTCCCAGACCAACAGAAACGCAACTGCGCCAAATCTCCAGATTTAAGTCACTTGCAAGCTCAATATGCATCCAACTTCGGCGCTGGTCAGGGAGCGAATGCAAATAAGGCGTTGGAGACATTCGTTATTGAAACCACTTTCAGATTGTTGGTCACAAGATTTGCGCTAATGCAGAAAGAACTCAAAATGCTTGATAATAAGGTACAGTAAAGTCATAGTCATCCGAGCGTTGTAACCGGTTGCATCTCTCTCGAGAGCCCGGGGTCCGCTTACACAGTAAAGTAAAGTAAAGTAAAGTAAAGTAAAGTAAAGTAAAGTAAAGTAAAGTAAAGTAAAGTAAAGTAAAGTAAAGTAAAGTAAAGTAAAGTAAAGTAAATATTTATTGTTTCGCTGTGACAAAGGTTCTTATAAATAGTTTAGTCTCAACAGCTTACTCTTTTCGAGTTTTCAATATTAAACTTAAGTCTAGGGTTAAAATAATAAATAAAAGCTAAAATCTTATAAAATTAGCTCTAAATAGTGTCTTCAAAAAATTCTTTCATATTATAATACACTTTAGATATGAGCCACTGTTTGAGTTTCTTTTGAAATATTAAACCATTTAATTCTTTCAATGAAGTTGGTAATTTATTATATATTTTAATAGCAGTATAGGAAGCACTCTTATAAAACATAATGTTATTTACTTAGGGTATATATACATTATGCTTATGTTTATTGCGTAGGCTGTCTAATCTGCTTGATCTAGTATTAAAAAAATATTCGTGATTATTTTTTACAAATAAGCATATTTCCAGGATGAAAATAGCCGTGAGTGTTAGGTACTTCTCATTTTTAAATAAAACCCTTTTAATGTGTCTGTATCCGTAAATTTTACGCAGACATCTTTTTTGGAGGAGAAAGGTTGATTCGGCGTCAACCGAGTTGCCCCAAAAAATAATTTCGTATGATAAATATGAATAGCTACCGATTTTGACGAAATTCCGGTTAAAATTGAAAGAGAGTAGGCATATTTAGGTAAAGTTTTATTAATTTTATTGATGTGTAACTTCCAGTTTAAATGTGAATCTAGGATTACTCCTAAAAATTTAGTATCCTTAACTAGAAGTTATCTGTAATCGTATTCTGTAATCTTTATTTAAAATATTTATTTCAGGTGAAATTGCTCTATGTGATCTGAATTGCATGTACATTGTTTTTTGGAAGTTAACTGTTTTTTTGTTCTCTAACCAAGTTACTATTTTACTTAAAGTATCATTAATTTCTTTTTCAAATTCGGATTGTGATAGCCTATCTTTGCTTATGTAAATAGTAGCATTATCTGCAAACATAACGGTTAGATGTTTAATAATTACTGGAAATTCATTTACATAAATTAAAAACAACAAAGGCCCTAATATGCTGCCTTGTGGAACACCTAGTGTTTCTTTTTCCGAGCTAGAGAAAACCTTTTCAATAGTTTTTGAACTTTTATTGTAAACATCAAGTACCGTAACTTGTGACCTATTTTTAAGATATGAAGCTAGTAATTCTAGCGCTTTACCCCTAATACCAACTTGTTCTAATTTTACTAATAGACATAACGAATGTTATAGATATCGATATTAAACAGAACTAAATAATACAAAGATAGACCCGAAAAACCCAACCCTTTTTTGCTAGAATTCTTCGCTGCGCTCTGATCTACTACAATCTATACGGTTGGTTGCAGTCCGGGGTACGCTAAATCCCCAAATTTTTGGGGTCGGCACAGTAGATAAGTTTAGTCATTATGACCACATCTACAAATAGATTAGGCAATTTTATTACGGAAGGCCGCTTAACTGACACCAACTCTGCATCGAAGCAAGCAGATTTCCCGCCACCACGCGGGGAGAAATCCAGGTTTGCTAGTGTCTCCCGGATCCCTTAGTCGCCTTTTACAGCACCCACGGGAAGTCATGTGGTAGCCCTATTCTGTGCCGGGGTAAATCTACTATTATGTAACAATATTAAACTAAAAAACTATTTTCTAGTTGTTGTACATGGAAGTCCGTCAATTACTAAACTACGTACGAGAAGCTCACGGAGGTCACTTCAGAGTAGTTGCGTTCAGTGGACTATTGGACACGGCCGAGAGACCAGACAGCCAACAAAAGGAGTCCAACATGCAGACTACTAGAGTTATCAGGTAACTAACTACTATAGACTGACAAACAAACAAACACTAGGGTTTGAACATTGGTGTAATCTTATGCCATCGGGGTACATGCCTTAGTTTTGTTAGATGATAAGTCACTGACGCCGATATGAAGTTGCGCCAACACGCTAGGCTTGTGACGAACATCAGCGTTTGCATATACTATTTCAAACAAACGATACTCCTCTATCGCAATAGGTGTGTTTCCCGCGTGCCCGGAAGAAAACACACAACGCTTGCTCATGCATGCTGCACTGGTTAACATGACGACAGAAAAACACACACATTATTGTGTTTTCAGCAAACAAAAAGTTAGGGCAAGTGGTTGGTGACCAGCTGTAGCCAAAGCATTAAAGAACTCATGTTTTTTTCTAGGCATATCCCTCGCATGTCTGATGAGGAGCGTAATTCGGAAACGGGTGCGGACTCCGGTATCGCCCCCGACGATAGAACTCACAAGAAGTTCACGTTCAAGAAACGTAGCACCTCCTCTACAGGGGCTCATGTTAGTCATTTTTTCAATAATGAGGTAGAGTTTCTCTTCTTACTTTTCTATAATTATGTTAACTGTATAATGTGAGTGTATTTCTTTTTAACTCCTTTTAACCTGATTAAGTTATAAATACTTTAAAGTAAACGTAATGGTTATTTTGCCTTCGTTTTTAAGTACAATTGCTCTTTGTAAACCATTTTACACACGTCCTAAGAAATCTTTGCTTACAATTTGAAATTCTTATTCATTGTCGTCAAAACACTTTTTGTTCCTTCGACGTACTAATGAATGTAATTTTGATCAATTCTCTCAATCACATTTTTCACTGTTGATTCTCTTGACACTGTCACATTACTAATCGCATGTACTTAAAAATAACCAAAATAATCTTCATTGTCTTTCTTCAACCTCTTATTTTTATAATCCACCTTACACATTTCTTTCAGAGTCTTCTAGAAACCGAAGCGGGCGACGAATCAGCGAGTCAATCCCCTCTATCCGTTAGAACTCGGCGCTACCAGCTAACACCGCGGCAGTCCGAACGCACGATCCCTTCCGCCTCGTCTGCTGACATAACCCCACATCACAAGATATCGCACTCCAAGTCTATACAGTCCAAATTTCATATAAGTGGCATTGGTGAGTATTTGTTTATTAAATGTTCCGTTCTCTTTTAGGGATTCGTACTCAAAGGGTAAAAACGGGACACTATTACTATTACTGAGACTCCGCTGTCTGCCCGTCTGTCACCAGGCTGTATCTCATAAACTGTGATAGCTAGACAATTAAAATTCTCACGAAGATATATTTCTATAGCCGCTATAAAAAAATATTTAAGAGGGCTTCCATACAACAAACGCAACGTAAGCACGATTTCTTTTAACAATTGGCGCCATCTAAAGATAATCAAGCGTCAGTGGGAAAGATAAATGCAAACGTGAGTCGTCGTTGCGTTCCATATCCAATTGTGGTTATGGTATGGAGCCCTTCGTGCGCCAGTCCGACTCACACTTGGCTGGGTTTTTACTGTTTTTTCTACAGATACTTCTTTCTGTCACATTCCAATACACACATTACTAATCGCATGTACTTCAAAATGTATAAACTAATTATAACGAGTCGTTCCCCAGTGAACTGGTTCCGCCAGAAGCCGTCGTCCCAGTCGCTAGTCCGCAACGGCTGCGGGTCGGGGGAGTCGCTGCCCATATCGGGCAGCACGGTGTCGCTGGCGCGCCCGCTGGCGCCGCCGCCGCACACCAGCCGTCCCGTTCACGTCAAACGTAGAGTCGGACACACTTTGAACAGGTAATATACGAAGAAGTACTGACCCTGTCTGGACCGAATCTAGCGTTTGGGGACACGATCTGTCTATAACTGATCCCGGACGGTTGCCCCTCCGGGGTGGCCGGACGGAACAGCGGACCCATCTCTTCATACCCTAGCTGGTCATAGCTTGGGACGCTATAACATATATGCATAGGTGTCCGGATAAACGGGTTGCTGACCCTGTCTGGACAACAAGTAGTATCACTTGGGCACAAAGCAGCTCTCCTTTATGGAGAACCGAACACAATAGCGTTTGGGGACACGATCTGTGTATTACTGATCCCGGATGGTAGCTCCTGGGAGTGGCCTGACGGTACAGCGGTACCATTAGGCATCCAGGAGACCCATTCTGGATGCCTAATGGTTGGCTGTCATTAGGGACGCTATAACAATATGTAGATAAGTTGTTTCAGGGGTTGACCCTGCAATTCTATCTGAAGTACTGATACTGCCAGACAGTATCTCACAAGATCGTTAGTGACTCGATAGCCAAACTAGTTGTACAGATCAGCTGGATTAGGTACTGAAATGATGCGCGTAGGTTAGAATACTAAATAGGGCGTTATCTTAACCAAAAGGTCTCATAAATACGTTGCTTGCTACGTTTCAAAATACTTAACGGGCGCGGTGTCTTAAGTTATGTTTTTATTACAGAGCTCGAAAACGAGTAGAAGATAGACTGAACAAAATGAGAAAAATGGGAAAGAAAAGAGACGGCAGCATCGAAGAAACTAGCGGTGGATGTAAGTACCAACATAACAATAATCCAGACGTAGAATATTATATGTATGATTTCAGTCCCAGCCCTTATCCGTTACGGACTCATTTATCTTAGACCATAATATCATCATCGACTAAAATGTAGCACGCTCATTTATAAGAAGGAAAGCGGCAGTAGAACCAGTTCCGACCCGTCTTCTTTAGTACACTTTAGCTCCGGTGAAGGCTACATTACGGTTAAGCGCCGCAGCTTAGTTTACCTAGATGGTGAGTATTCTAACAACGACGTTTGAATTTTGATCCTTCTTTTTTAAGGGGTGTGAGTAATTTTCCATACGGTGGAACTGGTGAAGCTCGTCCATCAGTGACGAGTTTAAAATGGATCACAATCAGGCGACATTTCTCTTTCTAGTCTCTAATAGAGACCAGTTTAATAATATGCTTTCATGCTTATGATATAGCGTTCCCGCTTACCCACCTTTCGGTATCACTATGGGGGCCGCTGGACCGTCAGATGCTCAGCTGAGCGCTGTCTGGGATCAGTTTCAGACAGATCGTGTCCCCTAAGCACTGGTATTTGGTCCTGCAGACATGTCGCGGCGCGGGTCGGCGGAGGGCGGGTCCGGCGGCGGCGAGTCGGAGGTGGTGGTGCTGAAGCGTCGCCGGCTGGTGGCCGCCGCGCCGCTCTACTGGGGGCTGGCACGGTTCAACTTCCTGCTCGACGCCACGCAGCCGGGCGGCGTGCCCGATGCACTTTTCATGGCTGCTCTACTTGACTTGGTAACACCACAGACATGTCTAGACGTGTAGAGTCGGAGGTGGTGGTGCTGAAGCGTCGCCGGCTGGTGGCCGCCACGCCGCTCTACTGGGGGCTGGCACGGTTCAACTTCCTGCTCGACGCCACGCAGCCGAGCGGCGTGCCCGATGCACTCTTCATGGCTGCTCTACTTGACTTGGTAACACCACAGACATGTCTAGACGTGTAGAGTCGGAGTTGGTGGTGCTGAAGCGTCGCCGGCTGATGGCCGCCACGCCGCTCTACTGGGGGCTGGCACGGTTCAACTTCCTGCTCGACGCCACGCAGCCGGGCGGCGTGCCCGATGCACTCTTCATGGCTGCTCTACTTGACTTGGTAACACCACAGACATGTCTAGACGTGTAGAGTCGGAGGTGGTGGTGCTGAAGCGTCGCCGGCTGATGGCCGCCACGCCGCTCTACTGGGGGCTGGCACGGTTCAACTTCCTGCTCGACGCCACGCAGCCGGGCGGCGTGCCCGATGCACTCTTCATGGCTGCTCTACTTGACTTGGTAACACCACAGACATGTCTAGACGTGTAGAGTCGGAGGTGGTGGTGCTGAAGCGTCGCCGGCTGGTGGCCGCCGCGCCGCTCTACTGGGGGCTGGCACGGTGCACTCTTCATGCCTTCTCTACTTGACTTGGTAACAACCAGTTGCTTTAAAGACAAACAGAATACAACGTCGATTGTACAGTGTACACCGTGATGTTTGTTCTCAAAGCAACCGGTTTACACTGGTAAGACACTCGCAGCGCCGTTGTATGAAGCTTTGTCTCTATTCCTATTCTTTACTCATGTGGTAGCAACCACACCAACTATTTTAGCATTAGTAGTATTATTTGAAATCGAGTTTTAATCAATGTCGCCGAATCTTGCCTACCACTACACTAGGTAGTTCTCTGACACTTAACAATTCTTATCTTTATGAAAGCTTTAACTGGTCTGTAGTCGAAATTTAACTTATTTTTCGGTTTTAATGTCGTGGTGTTTAGGATATAAGATAAGGAGGATCCCGAAGAGGTGACCTGTAAAAGTCCCGAAACGTTGAGCATTGAAACAATGCTAAAAGTAATAAACACCACGCGATTAAAGATAAAAAATAAGTTTAATTTCAATCTAACAGCGCAAAAACAGAAGAAATATCTAGTCTATAGACGCCAATTTAAGATGCGCGCGCATAACAAAGCTGATACTGATATTGATATGATTATCGCCTTCAGCTCTTTCAAATTACACACTTGTATTACAATGTTCTAATAACATTTTTCTTTTCGTAATTGATTTGTACCTATTTGAACATTTTCAGCCGCATACAGTCGTGGTCGGCAGAGCAGCGTTTCTGCTAGAGTGCGCTCAGTTAGTACACAACTGCAATAAAGGACAATGGCCGTATTGGCTCAAATCGAATACAGTCAAGAATAATGGTAAGTACAATAAAAGATGTTGGTAGGTATTTTGATTTTCGCTATATCCTACAATTATTATAAATGTCAAAGTGTATGTGTAAGTAAGTAACTAAGTAAACGAGTATGTCTGTAACACTTTCACGCAAAAACTACAAAACCGATTGCGATGAAACTTGGTATATAGATAGCTGGAGATCTGGATTAACAAAAATGCTACTTTGAATCCCGATATACTCACAGGTCCGGAACTTACGTGGGTAAGTCCGCAGGGCATAGCTAGTAATAAATAATTGTATGATGTATACCAACTTATACAATACATAGATGTAAGTTCTGGGTTTTTAAACATATTGATCGCAAAAAGTTTGCCTTATAAGGCTTACTGACACTAAAATCGGTCCCTTTATGACTATTATTGATTCTGTGGATACCTAAGATCATTGTTTTTTTTTGTTTCAGTAACTATGACTCCACAAGTAAGGCAGCGTTTAGCTGGTAAGCTGTTCTATCAATGGGGTGAGGTAGGTGTAAAAATCCTTCAAAATTCTTAATATAAAAGTTTGTTGGTGTGTTTATTTTTTGACCACAGAACAACATAATTCGATAAAGAACGGACTCACCGTTCTCGTATCTGTGAGATACAACTGTCTAGCTAATAGTTCATGAGATACAACCTAGTGACACAGAGACAGACAGACAGTGGTCTTAGTAAAATGGTTCCGGTTTTACCCTTTGGGTACGGAACCCTAAAAAGAGAGTTACTAAAATATTTATCTATATCTAAATACAAACTTTTATAAAGAAATATTGTTTTATTTTAGGCTTTAGGAAATAGACTTGAGGAAATGTTGATTGAAGATAAAAAATGTATAGACAACGTGACAAGTGTGGTCAGTGACCCCGATGGTCAACGAGATTTGTTGCAGCAAGATGAAGAAGAAGATTTTCTTGACGAAGGTACACGTGGTAAAAAGAATGTATATCCACCGTAGAGTTTTAAATTGCTTGGTATTCGAATGTTTGTTTGTTTTTACAATAAGCTTGTCACACGACTGTGTGTAAATGTCAAGTGAAACTAAATTACTTAATTAAACTATTTGAATACTTTTTATTTATGCTTTAACTCTTAACGATTTAAATTCTCCTTCAGTTATAAAAAAATAATCTTCAATTGATTGTATTGAGGATATTAAAACTCATCATCATCCGAGCGATGTTCCCGGTTGCATCCCTCTCGAGAGCCCGGGGTTTGCGTGCTTATATTAGGGATATTAAAACTCCATGGTGGATATCCATTTTGTCTTCATTAACTATACTAATTATTCAAAGCCTAAAATTAAAAAAGATTGCAAGAACATAGACCAACAACGCTTTTCCTATCAAACTCCCACGTTCCTTTCAGGGAACGCCTATAAAGAACATTTGTTTTGTTGTTATTAGGGTTTGATTTGTGTATAACCTTTCAGCAAGCATTCGTCTCCCTGGAAAGCCCTTGGGTGCGGAATGCCCTCGGGCTCTAAGAATAGTCGCTTGCGTGTTACTATTTGAAATAACGACGTTTATGCGCGAAACGTACCAAGCGTTACCAAAAACGAACCGGTCTTCGTTAAAGGAACGAGGCCCTTGGGACAGAGTATACAGGTACGGTTGCTTCTTGTTACAGTTGCCATTGGTAAGTAGTCAGTTGAAGGCACTTGTTGTAAAATGATTTATTTTTTGTCATTACGTTATGCGAAGATGGATGGAAAAACGTCGATTGTTGTGTAAGACTAAGTGAGTTCATTACGTACCGTTTGAGATGATGTGCTAAAAAGATTGCATATATTTGACGAAATTTTTATTTTAACAGGGCTCTTAGCAGTCAACACACATTAATGCCAGTCGAGTATGTTTTCAGAAGAAATAATGCATGTTTCTCCTACTTAAATACAGCACTATGCGTGCATGCGTAAATAGAGACATAATGAACACGCAACCAAGAGATTATTGTATATGCAAATGTCACTACAATGATTTTACAATAGTAATTATTGTCACTTATTGATAATATTTTGGCACTGATAGAACTTCGCAGACATAACTGACTTGTCACACGTCTTCGCTTGTTTTCTCTCGTATTTCGTAAGCTTGCACAGTTTTACTACTATTTCGTGCCAAGCGGTTGTGATTGCGTCGTTCCAATAAAACTCTAAGTAAACAAGGATAACGAAGAGACGAGCAAATGATAAACAAACGTGCAAAAGCACAAGTAACATGCATGGAATGTAAACACTTTAATATTATTGCAAATTAAATCGACAACTAAATTATAAAACAATAAAACAGAATATTTTGTCAATTATATACACCTTTTTATCAAAATTTTCCAATTTAGGTAGTTACAGATAAATTATAGTTTAGATGATTTTAGCGGAGTTAAGTCGCTTTGCTACATTGGCATGCAGATTAAGGTCTACAACACAGAATCAAAGTAATTGTAAAAGTATAATAGGTAGAAGCCAAACCATAGCTTGTATATAAGAGAGTCAAACACCTTGTATGTTCAAATCAAAGCTAAAATATTGTGTAATATACAGGGAAGCAAATCGTCGATGGAGCATGGCTCTATCAAGTATGGGTCATTCGCAAGCGTCTGCACAAAGCTTGCAGTCTATAGCCGGAGCTGAGACTGAAAGGAAAATCTCTTTTGTAATACACGAACCGGAAAATGTATCTGGGGGAAGTAATGCCACTGTAAGTTAACTATAACTTTATAGTTGAACCAAGTAACTATTTTTTTACATGTGGTAGAAAATATGTAGGAGTGCTTAAATCACAGGATTACGAGTCGGGAACAGAGAGTAGAGAGGGACTGTCTTCAAAGCTCGGTCATTGTTTATTTTGTACTAAGACAAATGAACATTTTCTTGAATGAATAAGCTACCGCTCTTTTCTCAGTTTCAGTTACATGGTTCATCTTTAAAGTCCTACTTATTGCTATGCTTTCAAGATACATAGTGTTCGCATTCATGGCGGCTCTAAAATTAGCTACAAGTTTGTTCTATGCAGGTTCAAACTTAATGGTACCTTACCAAAGATACTCGGAATAAAGGGAGAGTGTCATAACTAAATATTGCCCAGTTCCTTGATCCAAATTTCGAAGGCGCTTTTACAAACCTACTAACTAACTGTTGTTTATCACTCGTATGACCTGATTTATATTTAAAAGTTGGCAGACGCGATCCCAGCATCCATTCCATCAGACGACAAAAAGGGCAGGCTTGGGTCCCGAGGGAAGCCAATGCCTCGAAGAAATACACAACAAACGCATGCCGCTTACGGGTCTTTTAAACGAAGATCCATTAAATTGAGGCAAAAAGATGTCAAGGGAGACATGGAAGAGGGTAAGTTTGGCAAGTGGGCAATAAAATCGCGCAATTCCATGCAATTTTACGCCTTTTAAGACTTATGTAATCTACCGGTTTAAAATAAACGTAAACCCCATGAGTTTCTTGTGCTTTCTTCTTATTGGAGGGTGTGTTCCGAAATTCTATACTGATTTATTGTTACTAACTTATTAAGACTGATTTTTTAATTACATTAAATATTAAACATTGACCAAAATTTTATGGAATTATGCGTTTTAAAGTTTTTTATCATATATACGCTTTTATTTTTAGCTTTAACTTTTTTATATATCTTGCTTGTATTTTTTTATCTAGACAGAGGCTGCTAGGAAAAGAATGGTAGTGTTGTGTACTTAATGCTTTGGTAAACGAAAAGTAAAAACATATTTTAATATTCTCTTAATTTTGCATCTATTCTTTTTCTATTAATTGAGTAAATGGGTGTGCAAAGAGCGCATGTGAACAAACTGCTCTGCTTCGAATTTGAATCTTATTGCGGAACGAAATAAGAATAAATTCGCTTGGCGTAAAAACTGTTGATATCGAAAATACGTCTTGATTTTACAGTTATAAATCGAAGGTCAGATTCGATACAAAGCAGAAGGAAAGTATCATCTCTATCAGACAGAAGTGATACATCCGAAGTATATCCGGGGACAGGTAAGCACAGTTTCAAATCCCAAACCAAAATATAAAAGCGGGTGAAGCTAGGAACTTAATTAATCCAGTAGGTAGTTTATCTTCAAACTCTCACTGCTTTGTGTTTCAGTAGGTAGTTTCCGTTTTTGCAAGTAGGTAGTTTTTTTTCCTCTGTAGTTAGATTTTGCTTTACTGTCTGATATCTTACTATTATTTCACTTTGCATAGGTACAGTGATAATGCCAAATGAAATGATGGATAGTGGTGGGGAGGAAAGTCCAGGAGTGTTGTCTGATGACCACGATCACCCCCCGGATAGCCCTGACAGTAACTCCACTGATCCACCCGATACCAATAAAGTATTTCCTTGGTTAAAAGTAAGTAGCTACACTACTGATTTTTGCAGAAATTCTTGATTTTGGTCAATTGATTCAGCATGTCTTCTATATCACTTGTTTTGTGCACTTCAATAAACGTCACGGTCACTAACTGTACAGCTTGGCAAAAATGTCTTGAAACGCAGCGGTTTCGATTTTAATCGCGTTGATTTTATTATTTATGGCATTTTTCAATGCCCGCGACGTCTTGTGGACTCCACAGTACCTCCCGATGAACACGCAAATTCAAATAAATTTAATTTCATATCAGCACCGCAAAAACTGAAGAAAATGTATATTCACTATTAATACTTTATCTCTTCATACAAAAGATGACAAAGTGTTAACATAGAAAAAAAAATGTTTTGGTAAAGAAAGTGGCGTCACTATTTTTTTTTTTTTTTGCTAAGCTGTAATTAATACAATGTCTTCAAATAGTTATCAGAAATTAACAAAATGGGGTATTGCCCGTGGTCCAGGTCTGATGATTTGATGTACCAGATCACCAATAGCAAAAAGACCATGGCCCGGGCACAGGTTCTTTCATTAAAAATCTTAGACCAATGCAAGTACTATGAACAATACTTTCTACATGATCCGTTTAAGCATTAAAAAACTAAAGACGATAAATATAGATCTAAAAGCTGATTGAAACAAACGACGGTGATTGAACTACCAGACCCAGACCACGGGCCAAGACACCTACAAATAAAAAAAAACTTCACACACGTGATACTTTTCTGTATAGTTATTGGTGATATATATGTTGCTCACATTCATGGATTTTAGCCCTTGTTATCTCACACGTGACCTCTCAAACGACGTTTGTTGAATTGCAAAGACTACCTTGTCCACCAAACCAACCAGGTCTCCTACTGCCTTCTAGACAGGCCTAGCATACTAGCTAGCTAGGCCTAGCTAGCCATGTTAAACCCTTGGCACAGTGAGTATTATATCACTCATCTAGCTCCCATAGTACAAGCTTCAATTAGTTTTGGCCTAGATACCTGTGTGAAGTGAAAATTCGACTTAGATCATCAAACTGGTCTTCTTTTTGCATCCTATATTGTACTGCGAGCTCCTAAAATGGACTTTCATATTGCAGGTTATGGTGAAATTCTTAAATTCGTTCAACTATGTATGCTGTCATCAGAACTTTTGTCATCCGTATTGTTTCCGAAGAAACATGCGCGCTACTGTCCGTTTAATGAAGTCAGTTCAAAAGGTGAGTTCATAAACCAAACGTTCCTTTTTACTATGCGTATTTTTACTTTATCAGATTAGGTAGGAGCCAAATATACATATATACTCATGCAAAGTTACAGCTTATTGGTACCAAGCGTCTCTGAGCTAAACCGCGGATAGATGGACAGACGGATATGAAGAAACTAGGATGTCTTGCAGCCTAACAGCTTTGTTATTGCTGCTGAGTCCCTGAGTAATGACTGTTATTTATAGATTTACGGTGAGAAGTTCGGTCCAGAACTGAACGCAACCAGTTTGGATGAAGGGTCTGGTGGAGCTAGGAGAGGGAGACGCACGCGCAAACCCTCTGAACATTCTACTGACAGGTGAATATACAATAGTTTATAGTATACCTATGTTGCAGTGAGAAAAACCACTAATCGATTTCGTGAAATCCCCAAACGTATGGTTATACTCGATTTTGTTACATCATTTTACAATGATCGATAATCTAGTGCTCTCGCACATTTACTTAAAGATCTATCTGGATTAATTCTTTCTACTTCCAGTTGCGGTAGAAATCTTTGGTATTTCGTTGCGAATTTCTTACCTTACTCCACGTCATTTAAGCAAATCCTATTCTAGTTTAGTGATACATGCGAAATATCTGGAGATTTTCAATTTTCGAAACACGATTTTTCTTTTTTTATTACCGTATTTCCCTAAAAACGATGGCATCTTGTAAAGTCGTAATCAGTGATTTCGTGACCAGGATCGATAGATCAGTGATAGAGAGCGCTGGGCTTGCGTACCGCGCGGCCTGTGTAGACAGCGCGCCGCCGCCCGAGGCCGTGCCGCGCGCCGCCGGGTTGCCTTACCCGCCGCCGTACACGCCCAACATCATGAAGTATTTGAAGGGACAGGTTAGTGGACATTACAGGCACACTTAACTACTGGAAGAGATAGGTAAGTGGACATTGCATGGCTACTGAAGTACTTGAAGTGATATGTTAGTAGTCATTGCGTGCACACTGTACTACTTGAATTGACGGGTTAGTGGACATTGCATGGCTACTGAACTACTGGAGGGGTTCAGGGAGAATTGGGAGTTCATCTCTTGGTCTAACTGCCAGCCTAAGTCATCTAAGTGCGAGACGTGGATCGTTACAGCTAAGACATCTTTCGACCTTCGATGGAAACCCTTGAAGACCCCCGTGGGGAATAGAGACGTTCGCACGCCAAAGGGTGATGCCTGATCCTTTGAACGCAAAAGCTCTCTCTAACATCCTCCACAATCACCCGTCATTGCTTTACATCTACTCCTTCCCAGCAACAACTTATATTGTTTGTCAGGTTCGAGACGCATACCACACTCCTTTAGCAACACTTATCAAAGGCGCGACCACGATGAGCGAGGAAGTGTTCGGTGAGAGTGCTCCGGTGGCGTGGCAACTGCTGCTGGAGCCGGACCGCGAGCTGAGCGCGTGCGCGGCGGCTCTCTTCATACTGGCCGCTGTCAAGTCGCCGGTTACGGCTACGGAGATCATGCACAATGACTTGAAACATGCTGAGCCTGGAGTCAGGTAGGCTTTAACATACGCCACCCTTTGACAACTGCTGTGCACTATCACGCCTGGTGGTGAGAGATAATGCGGTCTTAGAGGGAATACGCCCACCTCGATGATAAGGATAACGCGATTTTAAGTTTGGCCAGTACAACCTCAATTGTACGAGCCATACTGGAATTGTTATTTGGTTTAATGTGACATATATTTTAATGCGATATATCTTTGACATCGCATCCTTTCATAATAAGCGAAGACGAGTTCAATAATAATCTTGCCTATCTAGATGGAAATTACTCACTTTATACTTATGGACTTTGGTTGTGTTTCATGCAAAATGGTCCATTAGTCCCTTCTGATTAGTCGTCTATGTCGATGACCACATTAAGATTTTCGAAATCGCTATCAAATCATTATTGTGTGGTGTAAAAACAGGACAGGCATACTGAAAATAAAAGTGAAGATAGAGAGATATTTTTAGAATATCAACGAAAATCTGAATGCGTTCATCGACTTTTTATCCTGAGCATACTAACTACAATTGGATATTTGACTTCTACAGAATAAACGCAATCCTCCGTTTCCAAGTGATGTGGAAACTCCGTTACCAAGTCTGGCCACGCATGGAAGAAGGTGCCTCGGTAACATTCAAAGTGCCTCCCCCAGGAATAGAGTTCACTCTGCCCTCCCCTAAAATCGGTATCGAGTCTCTAGCCGTGGTCGACCCGCCGTGGAGTCCACAGGTTAAAGACAAAGACATGGAGATGACACTTAACCAGGAAAGACATGTAAGTTGCTAATGAGTCTTACGGTAGTTTGGTACCACCGTTTTCATTATATCATCCAAACGAATCATTTTGTCGTAAATTTGTTTGTGTTCGTTACAGTTGGCAATATGTATTTATATGGATAGTATCTTATTGGCATACGAAATTCAACTTTTATATGTCACTTATTTATTCCTGGGCCATACACATTTATTTATTAAAAAAAAAGAAGTAGGTAATCAATTGGCATTTCAATGTCAACAAATTTACGTACTATATTTTAAAAATAACCGTCAAAAGGACGTACACGGACACACAATGTATTGAAATTATAAATTAACGGTATCCGTAAATTAAAATAGATTTCCGACTGTTTTCTAGTGGTAAGGAGCTACGTGGGTTCAAACCCTACCGTGACCAATGAATTTTAGAAACGCATCTTTTCCAATTCCAAATTCTTATAAGGATATTTTATACTTTTTAAACTAACACGATTAGTACTCTTACTTACATTTTTCCCAGGTCTTATTCGCGTATTGTTATTTTTAAATTCTCTTACCTCAACGTTTCGACTATATTACAATTGTCTTGATCGTGAGCAGAACAAGGACAACAACAATAGTAGGATAACAATACGTGAATAAGATCCAGGAAAAATGTAAATAAGGTTATTTTTTGTTTCTACTAAACTTCATTATCGTTCGAAACATTCATAACATCTTTACACATACATAAACCATGCTAATTGGTAATTCTACGTACATTTGAATACTTTTCGTACAGCAGCGGACAACACTGCTGTCATCCAAAAAACAACTTCGGGTGAGAACATTGATTTATCGATTGTGAAAACGTTCAATCGAAATCAATGCATGCTCTATCGATTATCGGAACTAATCGGCTTAACATATTTACAGAGGTCGCTAGTTACAGCGACTAAGACTAGAAAGAAACAACAAACGGAGGCCATTAAAAAGGCGCTTCAGCAAAGGAATGATAAGAAGCGTGCTGAGCGCGAAAGTTTTCTTATAACAACTATTCCTATAACGCGGCAAGCGGCGCGGGAACCTGCGCTCGACCATGCGGCTGACGACCATGTTGAACGTGAGTATTTCTAACTAGTTTATGAGGTTCATGGAGCGTTGGTTTCAGCAGGCGGTCTGTGGTAAAAATATTGTCAAATCTATGTCTTATGTATGACCATTCCTACTGCAAATAATTATGATAAGGGCAAGATGAAGAAGATTTCATTAATTTCCCATAGCGGTAAAACAGTGCCCTAAATAAAATAAAAATGGAAAAATAAACGATGTCATATTAAAACCACTTTGACTGGTTTTTAACTCCAGCTGACATTGTTTACAAGCTAATCAAGGCAAAGCTTGTTTTCTAAATAAATAAAAAATGATTTTGTCCACAATATCCTCCTATTGTCGATGACAATGTAAGATTAGCATTAAAGATTCCTGTGACCTGAATTTTAAGGTATAAAGACCACCTAGCTTCACCCAGGGTGTGAGGTCTCAAACCTGTGTTTTACTAACTACTTAGCGTGCTCCATAACTACTTAACTACTATAACTAAACTTACAGTTACCACATCAACTTGGTGAAGTAACACAGGGATCATATATGAGGCAAATAACTATAAACCTACTACTCGTACTTTGCGCGCCATAATTTTCATGTACTGGACTTTTTGCGTGATGCACCCCTTTGTTGTCCCATAGCCCCTCCTGACGAGGAAATGGTCGAAGGAGTCCGCGGGTCCCACCACACTCAAGTGGCGTCAGCGCTGTTCCCGTCCACGTTATGTTCGGCGGTTGCAGAAATAGTTGCTTTGTTAGACGATGCCGCCGTCTCCAGAGATGGCTGCTCGGTTTACGAAGTGGCTTACCAAGTGAGCTTTATGCGCTTTTCTTTCTTCAAATACCATTGCTGATTTGGGCATAATAGTCCCTTGCTTTATGTAGATTAAACTTATACTTATATTAAAATTTATAACCATGGTTTTTTAATAATATATTTTGGATTAATTTGGTTTGGATAAAATAATCTTTTAGTAAAAAAATATGCCAATAGCTAAATACCAATAGAAAAACAGTTTTAACAATATGCCATTATTTGCCATTTCTAAACCGACTTCCTAACGGAGAAGGTTATCAATTCTAAGTAAGTTATGACTGACTTGCCCGAATATCTTTAACTTTCTAGGTGATTTGGGGATGCCTAGTCGAAGATTCAGCACTTTTCTTACGCCACGTACTAGAACGCCTCACCCGCGACCACCAAGACGAAATGTTCAAACTGCTGCGTCACTTGATACGCTTTATACCGAGGTTGCCTCAACAGGCTGCCTTTGCCCTTTACAACTATATCATAGGATACGTCATGTTCTATGTAAGGAGTCCTCATGAGGAAGGACAAAAATTGATAGGGGCTGCTCTGTCTATTCTATGGATGGTATGTCTAAAATTTGCCGTAACTCTTTGAAGTACAGTGGCTTTTCAAATGTACTGATTGGCTTGTGTTGTTTTATAGGTGGTTCACAGCGTTCATGGCATTATGTTCAAGGATTTAAAGCAGATATTAAGGAAGGAGCAATGTGACGCGTCTATTTTGTTAACTGCTAACGTGCCGGCAGCAAAAAAGATCATTGTGCACGGACCTGGTACATATTTTTTTCTCATATCTCAGTTTTCCCAGCTGTATCTTAAACTGGGCGTTAAAGTTCAGATATTAACAGGAACTGTTTAAGCCACACACAAGTTCGCGTGATAATACGTCTTTGTGGTTTGTTTTCAGCCGACAACGAAGGAAGTATCCCATCTCAGTTTCCGGTTCAAGAAGACACTGTATTTTCTCAGATATTAAAGGAATCGTTAGATTACTTTGGGATACCAGAAAAGATGCACCGTGAATACTTTCTGGTCGATTTTAAAACTCGTAAGTGAATTGAAAAACTCTTTTTTAGAACAGAGATTCAAATAGATACGACTTAGATAGCGCCTGTTTGTCTGATAAAATGAAATAACTCTTCACCAAAATTCACACTCTATTCCATATTTATGACCTTTTTAAATATCAAAAACGCTAGGTTTAGTCAGTAAGAAGACTCAACAGTAAACTTTTTAAAGTACTTTTTAGTACCAGTTCCGTACCCAAACGGGACCCGGCCGATTTTCGACTGTACAAGACCTTGGCCGGTCTTGTACAGTCGAAAATGATCCATTGGATTGTCTTGATATCCATAATGGATCTTCCGAAATATGCTAGGCTGGCATCACAGCACGAGGAAAATTATGTCGAGTCGGCATTCAGTCTCTTTTTTTAAACGACAAGAAAAAGTGAGTTAACATTTATGTCGATGCTGTGTGTCGGGGGTTTTATTCTACTCAAGTCCCGCGATTTTCTAGGTCAAATCCACAGCCCGCAGAACTACGTGCGCGATCACTACTTCTTCAAGCGCTCGCAGTATCCGCAGCTAGGGTTGGTCCACATGGAGCCAGATGAAGCCTTTAATAAGCTGCAGCAACAGGAGTTGTTGCTCAAATTCGTTGAAATCGGGAAAGTTCTACTCACGTGGGCCATTTTGAAGAATGTTGATATGGTAAGTTTTAAAGCGTTGTTGGTATTTTAGATTATTATTCTTCTTACTAGTATTTAAGTTAATCAATATTCACAGTAGGATTTTGAACATTATTATTACTAGAATGGTTTTGTAAATTCAAAATCATGGTTCATGGTATCATTGGTTTCATGGTTGCAAATTCTATTCGCTCCCTTCTCCCCTCGGTACCTTAGAGAACGCTTTCAGTTCCTGAGTGATTCTCATTCTCGACAACTCCGTTCCACCAAGACCCTTCTCCTCCAAGTCCCCAATTCTAGTTCTAACTTTTACAATAAATCCTTTTCCTTTCAATATGTTGTTCTCTGGAATTCTTTACCTCAACCCATCCGTTCCGCTAAGACCTTGCCCATTTTCAAGACTTTGGTAACTAATCTAATCACTACCTAAGCATTGTCTGACCGCAATAAATTTCTGTTCAATCCTTGTTCGTTATTTTTTATTTTATTTTATATATATTAGTATGTATAAAGTCAGTATGTATTTATTTTTATATATTTTATATCTTTATATATTTTAATATAATTATGTATCTTTTAGGTATCTATTTATTTTATAAATATATATTTATTTTTAGTTTTAATAAGGTTTGTATTCTATACTAGGTATTCTATATTAGGTCCTTACATATGAAATTGGCACTTTGATCTCAAATATCTCTTCTTTGGTTAGGGATTCCAATTTCAAATTTATACAGCTATTTATTCATACATTTGTATTTCGAAAACCGTAATTCATTTGTTTTGTCCTCGTTTGGTTTTTTTTTTGCGTCACGCAGTTTACAAAATGGAAAACTTGAAATATCGCGTTATTTACGAGTACGAGTTCCACCGTGGTACCAGTGCTGCAGAAACGGCTCGAAGGATTAATGATGTGTATGGCGGCGGTGTCGCAAAAGAAAACACAGTGCGTTTTTGGTTCCAACGTTTTCGTTCTGGAAATTTCGACCTGCAGAACAAGCCCCGTGGACGGCCGGAGACTAAAGTAGCTAATGAAGAATTGAAAGCTATTGTGGAAACAGATCCATCGCAAACCACGTCCGAGTTAGCTGCAGGCTGCGGTGTTAGTGATAAAACTGTTTTAATCCACTTGAAGCAAATTGGAAAGGTGAAAAAGCTTGAAAGGTGGGTACCTCATGAATTGAGTGCAGCAAACCGACAAACGCGCGTCAACTGCTGCGTTACATTACTCAACCGGCACAATAATGAAGGTATTTTAAATCGGATCATTACCTGTGATGAAAAGTGAATCCTGTACGATAATCGGAAACGCTCATCGCAATGGCTGAATCCTGGCGAAACAGCCAAATCCTGCCCCAAGCGAAAATTGACTCAAAAAAAGTTACTTGTGAGCGTTTGGTGGACTAGTGCCGGTGTCGTTCACTACAGCTTTCTTAAATCTGGCCAGACGATTACAGCAGATATCTATTGTCAGCAACTGCAAACCATGATGGAAAAGCTAGCTGCTAAACAACCGAGGTTGGTCAATCGCTCTAGGCCACTGCTGCTTCAGGACAACGCTAGACCACACACTGCACAACAGACGGCTGCCAAATTAGAGGAGCTTCAATTGGAATGTCTAAGACATCCACCGTACTCCCCGGACCTGGCTCCAACAGATTACCATTTTTTTCGAAATTTGGATAACTTCTTGCAAGGGAAAAAATTCAACTCCGATGGGGCAGTCCAAAGCGCCTTCAAAGATTTCATTGATTCTCGTCCTAATGGTTTTTTTAGTAAAAGGATCAATGAACTACCTATGAGATGGCAAAAGTGCATAGATAGCAATGGTACATACTTTGATTAAATAAATATATTATTATAAAAAAAAAAAGATTTTATGTTCCTCCCTTACAAAACGCCAATTTCATATGTAATGACCTAATATTTTATATATGAATACTTATATCGAAGCCAATCTGACTTAATTTCACTTTGCCTACTGCGCATGCTGTAATGACCTTCTCCATCCAAAGGTTGCCTGGAAGAAGTCGCTTTTAGCGATAAGGCCGCCCATTTGTGCAACGTTTTAGTTTTAAGCTTTATGTGTATTTGTCTTACATATGTATATTGTTTGTTGTGCAAATAAAGCGTTAATCTATCTATCTATCTATCTTTTGTGTTTTTTTTACTCTAAATTTTAAAGTACGAGTAAGCTCGAGTTGGATACAATCTGATGAATTGTCAACGTACACCACATTTGTTAACCACTTTTGTTGCCATTATAGGTAACTGTAATTGTGTAAATTTTTTGTATTGGGCACAGTTCAAGGTAAATTAGAAGAATGGAAAAGAGGGGGAGGTTGTGGATTCAAGTCCCGCAGGGATAATTTAATATTGGAACAAAAAGCAGTTTATTTCAATACAGATTGAGTTTAAAAACCTGTTGTTTTTTTTTTTCAAGGTGGTACAAAGAGTGGTGTTCCTCCACGATGAGCTAATGAAGCTGCCATCGTTCCCACGGAAGGCTCTCGAAGCAGATTTGACTCTTTACAGCCGCGGACCTTTGGGATCCACCTTGTTAGGACTGGATGTCTTACATAAGTTTATGTAAGTGCTTAACATGGCCGATAAGATTATAAACCCTTTCCATGCTATTATAAAATGAGTTTTAAGTGCCAGACCTGGTTTAAACCATGATTTACTATGCCTAAATTATGGTTTAAACCAGGTCTGGCCTTAAAACTCATTTTATAATAACCATGTTTCAGTTTAAGGGCACGATAACGTCTGTGCCTACTTCTATACTTAAATAGATATTCTAAAATTTGTCGCTCGGCAGAGACGTTGGGATTGACCCAAAGACGCGAGTTCAATCCTCGCTGTGTTATTGAAGATGTATTTTGCCTTTAAAGTATTTCTACTATACCACTTAACTAGCTACGCGGTTTCACGACCCCGAGAGAATTTCCATAAACCTTTTCTTAGTACCCATTAATGATTTTTGCTTTAATGAAATTGGAGATTGTGTTATTTGTGATGTATAGGTGAAAACCACAAACGAATTGAGAACCTCCTTCTTTTTTTTAAGATTTAAAAATAAGATTTTGTTTTTTTTTCAGGTGGGTTCGTCTAATAGCTCGTATGTTCGAAGCGATGGCCGGTAACTTCACCTCGTCGCGAGACATCCACTTGTTTCTGAACGTCCTGAACGGTGCTCTGATGCTGCACAGCGAAGACTCCTTGATATTGAGATACGTTATAGCCACTTATGTGAACGCTGCATTCAATTTTAAGAACATATTTTCTACCAATGGGTAAGTAATATGAGATGAATATTTCAAATTAAACTATTTTTTACGGTTTAAATTGCTTAGCTCTTATTATATTAAGCATTTCATCAATGCCCTACGTTTCTAGGTTTTTGCAGATCTCTTCCGCCCGTAGGTCACGATTAAAACCAAATAAATGAATTTAAAGGTCTATTATTCAAGGTATTAAGGCAACACTTATTTGTTTTGCTACCAACATAACGTCATATGAATTGAAAGATGAAACGCACTATACGGCTGTTAGAGTCGTCTGTTCACCATTATTACATTACTAGCTGACCCGACAGACGTTGTCTTGTCGTTTAGTATAAAAAAATAAAATTCATCAAAATCGGTTTTGCATTTTTTCTTTCATAAGAACCTTCTCCTGACAATAGCAAACACAACAAAAAAAGAATTATCGAAATCGGTCCAGCCGTTCACGCGTGATGTCGTGACAACGGAAAACGTTTCATTTTTATATATAAGAAGAAGAAAAGAAGAAGATAAGTAAGTGTGTGAATGTGTTATTTGCAGATATCTGCTGATAATGCCAACTTTACTACAAATATACTCCAACTTCCAAACAAATAAACTGGTTACAACGACCATTGAGTATGCAGTGAAGCAGTTCTATTTGCTCAATAGAAAACCGTTTATTCTGCAAATGTTCGGATCTGTGTCCGCCATATTGGATACCGATGAGGAATCTACTTATGGAGATGCTAGTAAAGTAAGTTGTGCCATGAAAAAAATGACAACCAAAAAGAGAACCTTTTTTTGAAGTCAGTAATTACTAATTATCAATGCTTTAACTTCCAATTATATTTTTTATAAGATTTGATTTCTATCAATTAGTTTATTATTTTATAACAATTTCTCCTTTTATAAAAATCTTATATGAATATTGATAAACGTTTCTGCTACTATAGTGCAGCTTTTCACTCGTTACGCACACATCGGATGATGATGATGATCAACTTAAAAAAGGGATTTTATAGCATTTGACCCACTTATTAAAGTTGACACAGTAAAGTTACATTATCTTATTTCCAGGTGCAATCCAGCTGCCTATTCAATCTTCTGCTAAGCCTCGAAACACCCTCTCCGGACCCTCTTCACATAGCAGAGTTGATAAAAGAGGAGAAACCTCTGAAGCCGATAGACTTCTGCTACCGCGACGAGGAAGAAATGGTCAATGTGTTGGATTGTATCAGCTTGTGTGTCATGGTCGTGTCTTATTCGGCTGAAAGTATGAGGGGTTATCAGATGTTGGTAAGTCATACAAAAACCTTTTTTCTTTCCTTATCCTGTGTCCCGTGAGGCTTAGTTGTTAGAGCACTCGCCCGGCAAGCGAGGGGCATGTGTTCATACCCGAAAGAAGTTTTAATAAAGGCTACATTATAAAAAGAAGGATTTTGTTGCCATTAAAGGCTAAATCATTAAAAAATATTTCAGATAATACTCGAAGCTATTTTACCATGTTACGTCAAACAAATACAACTGCCCTCCTACAACAGAGAGGGTAAAACAGAAAAAGAAATTATACAACAGTTGGCAATTGCAATCAAAACACTTGTTAATAACTGCGAAGGGTTGTCTAAGTAAGTACCTACTTAAAAATTTTGGAAAACGACCCGAAATTCTTAAAGTTGTAGTTTTTTAACTGTTTTAGTATTATCGTGTATTATGAAGTATCTATTCGTTATAATAGCTTTTTATTTTAATAAATAAAGCTCACAAAGGCTTTTTTTTAACACTACGCATTTTTAATATTTTGTTCTAAATGATATCCATATACTGTGAACATTACAAGAGAAACAGTTTTCGTAACTTTCGCTTTCATTTCGTTTCTAAGTAGTAACGTTGTATAATAATCCTATCTTTTTATATTTAAGGTCGTACAACGGTCCATACCGAACGTCACCGGAACATAAGGGGTCCTCTCAAAGAACCGGCCCGAGAACTGCCGCCGCTAATATAATCGCTTTTGAAGAGTCGCACTCTAAATACGATAACTCTAAGATACCCGTACCCGAATATACTGGGGCTGAAGATTCTGAGGTAATTAATATTTATTTCATAAATACTGCTCTGGTGCATTTCATATTTTGACGTTTTTATGTAAATGCGGTAAGAAAAGTCTTCCGTTGTCGTTGATTCCTTCTGAGAAGGTATTCCTGTAATTATTTTCGAAATAATAACATAGAAACCTTTAATAACAGTAATTCACACTAGCGCGTTAGATCGTTCCGCTACGAGAACTATAACAGTCACACCGAAATGCTACATCTGAGACCATATTATTATCATCACTTACTATCAAGTGAGATGGTGGTCAAACACTCATCTATCGATTATATGAAATAAAGTCAAAATAAAAAATCACATCAACATCAAAAATATGTTAATTCAATAAGACATTCATGATCGTTTTGAATTGTCAGTAATCTTGTCTGTCTTAGGAACGTGACCTCCAATGAGAAGAAGACACAACAAACATAGGTTTTTTTTTGCAGTGTTCATGTGATTCACATGGTCGCATATTTAGAACTATAATTGAACCAGAGCAAATAATCTAGCTAGACTGTAATCCTTACTAACATAAGTGTACGTTAAATACCTGTTGGTATGTTATAGTTGGTCCGCGCGGAATACCGTCGTCCCCGCGATGTTCTGTTGTCTCTCGTGGGAGAGTTCATAGGACGCGCCACGACGCGGCTCATGGACCTCAACGGGTCCAAGGGGAGCGGCGGCAGTGAGGGGAAGCCGGTCGAGTTGTTGGACTGTAAATCTCATGCGGTAAGTTCATAGGACGCGCCACGACGCGGCTCATGGACCTCAACGGGTCCAAGGGGAGCGGCGGCAGTGAGGGGAAGCCGGTCGAGTTGTTGGACTGTAAATCTCATGCGGTAAGTTCATAGGACGCGCCACGACGCGGCTCATGGACCTCAACGGGTCCAAGGGGAGCGGCGGCAGTGAGGGGAAGCCGGTCGAGTTGTTGGACTGTAAATCTCATGCGGTAAGTTCATAGGACGCGCCACGACGCGGCTCATGGACCTCAACGGGTCCAAGGGGAGCGGCGGCAGTGAGGGGAAGCCGGTCGAGTTGTTGGACTGTAAATCTCATGCGGTAAGTTCATAGGACGCGCCACGACGCGGCTCATGGACCTCAACGGGTCCAAGGGGAGCGGCGGCAGTGAGGGGAAGCCGGTCGAGTTGTTGGACTGTAAATCTCATGCGGTAAGCTAATCACAAATATAAAATAAAGAATATTACAAACATACAAAGATAGGCGTGAAAAACATAACCCTTTTCCTGCTGTCGGGTAATAAAAAAATATTGACAGAAGTTGCACACAGCGGTATCTAGATTCGAACTAAATAGCTAGGCTTGTGCTATGTTTTCGCAAACACTACTGTACCGATTTCAATGGAACTTAATATGCTCATAGCTGAAGATCTGGAATTACACATACACACTCTACAATCTACATTTTATCCAGATATTCCCTCGGGTTCGGAACTTATGAGGGTAAAACTGCTAGGTTTTTATACAACAGGTTTAACAAGCGTTAATGAATAACTAGACAACAATAAATTTCCATTAATTTTTGTATGTACTTAGCTCAAGGATATTTTATTTAGAAAATTTATTTTCAAGGAAAAATAGCATTCAAAAATTTTCACTTGCGGCGGGGCTTGAACTCGCGTCTTTGGGTCAGTACCCCAACGTCTATACCAACTAGACTACGCAAGTTCACGTCTCGTGCCGTGAAAACTTCCAATGCTATATTCTCCTTTGATTGATTTCCTTTGATTTCTTAGACAACAATGCCAAATAATATCATAATTTTCCAGCGGTTAGCGGAAATAGCCCATTCCCTGCTAAAAGTATCGCCATACGATCCCGAGTCTATGGGCTGCCGCGGGCTGCAGCGGTACATGACGCTGGTGCTGCCGGCCGGCGACTGGCCCGACGACGCCTTGAGACCGTCCCTCATTATGATACTGAGACGACTTGATAAAGTCTTCTTGAAGATCGCCAAGAAGCCTAGCATCAGAGTGAGTCGTCCTTCTTCCATAATTTCCTCCTAATACTAGCCATATTTTCCATCCGTCGAGCGGTGTTGTTCTAGTAGTAAATACGCTGACTATCTGTCCGAGGGTTGTGGGTTCGAATCCCGGCCGACCGCGCACCGATGTGTTTTTCTTTAAGAAAAAGTTATCTGTGGTAATAACATCGCTCTTACGTAATAACATCGTGAGGAAACGGACAGGTCCAAAGACATGGGACATTCGCCAATCCGGAGTAGGCTCCTGCGGCGTCTTACTGCCTATCCGCTATTACAGGAGGCTCTTACCCTACAGTGGGACAAATTAACGGGCTAACAAAAAAACATCTTCATCCTTAGAGACCATTAATTGTAAACCCCTTATAGATGTTTTGAATGATTAAAAATACCTTCTTATTCCAATAAAGGGTTATTAATATTTGTTTTTTCCTTTCCAATCAAAAATGAACTCTATTCCAGCGTAACACGGACTGGGATTCAGCAGCTGTATTACTAAAAGGTGTCTACGAAACGATGATACGTTGCCCTTACATAATGCATTGGCAGCAAGTCAAAACTTTATTGAATACAGTGCAGGTACAATATACACGAATATAATCCACGCGCGATGAGAATGGGATAAAACCTTGTCAAAGTAAATAAAAAATGACAGAAGTTTAAGCAAGCTTCAACACGAGATTGCCATCGCTATACGGTTTGCTGGCGGACGACCGCGAGCATCTATCAGTTCCAAAAGGTCGCATCCCCTTTCTCATCGCGCGCGGATGATATTTGTTTTTAATACAATAAATTCCTTGAATAAGTCACGCAGGCATGCGATGTCGAAGACCTTAAGGTGTGTTAATTAAGCACACACCCTAAGGTCACGCCACGCGTCGTTTGGGGTATAGCATCAATCTTACAGTTCCATACAATGTAAGAGAGAGTGAGAAACGCACACACGCCACGCATTTGGTGTGACCCGGAATTTGTCTGTTGTTTTTATCTTTGGCTCTTTTAGAGCCTTTTTTTTAACCAACATTATCCTAAATATAGATTTACACTTTAGAAAAAATATTCAGACACAGCTAAGTTGTGTTTGCATAGAAATTAATCGAATTTGTTTGATTTTTAGGCGTTGATCGTATCGGAAAGTAATTCAGGAGAGAATTTATCATCAGCGACCGCTGCTTTGATGTCCCAACCGCCACCTCCACACTTCTGCAGCACCGTCGTTAGACTTATAGCCTTGCAGATTATCAACGCTGGGGTAAGATAATAACTAGTGGAGCCAGCTCTAAATTGCAGGAGCTATACAGGACGCAGTTAGTCTAACTCATTATGTTGCATTTTAGGATAATTATTCATTAGAACAAATGTGTGGAGGCAGCGCCATATTCCAAACTGCGGAGAAAACAGAAAACATGTTGATGAATTTATTTATGCCACTTTGTTTACGAGTCGGTAGCGGAAGGAAAGGTGAGATTAGATTAGGTACTTACGCTTCTTTCACTAAAATAATTAAACTTTTTTCTATAGATACGACTTTGAGCGCATCGTATCCTACTTATATTGTGAATGCCAAAGTTATATGTTTATGCTTCGATCATATATAAACTATAGATGCACGGTCGCCGCTCTAGAAATGGAGCCGTCAAAACAAGGCATACTTCAGCCGATATGCCTTGTTTCGCTGTCAGTCGTGCATAAGTGTTTTACTACCTTATTGCCCAGTGATTAAGGTTTACATTAAACTGTACTATGTCCGTATAAGTAAGCGTTGAAGTAGTGCCGATTTTTGATTTCGATTTTGTATGGGACCGTGTATCTATAGTTTATATATGATCGAAGTGTTTATGCGTCAATCACTCAAAAACGATGAACTTGAATTTTGCAAAAAAAAATATCTTGTTATGCCTAGATTCTTCTTCTGTTTTCGCTATGTTGTATTGAAATTAAAGACTTTTTCGGTTTGAATCGCGTGGTTTGTATTACTTTTAGCATTGTTACAACGCTCAACGTTTCGAGACCTTTCCAGGTCTCTTTTTCAGGATAGACTATGATGTTATGCCTACTAAAATATCTGCGCAGTCGTAAAAAACGCCTGGAAGCCTTATACCAGTAATAGAAACAACGATGAACTAAAAACAAAAAACGACAACAATGTCGATGATGGGTATCGTATAATATACGATACTTATCGTCGAAGTTATAAGGGTACGGCTCGTTCAGCCTTTTTGATTGCTTATTGAACAGCCCGGCGCTTGCTTAGCGCCGGCATCTCACACATCCCCCCCCCTCCCCCCAGACGTGCCCCCGCTGCGGCAGTCGGACGTGTTCTACCTGGTGTCGGTGGTGCTGAACGCGCTGTGCCCGCCGGCGCCGCCCGGCCAGCTGGCCGCCTACAACGCCAAGGTCAACGCGAGCGACGCGCGCGTCAACTCGCTCACCTTCACCGGCAGCCGCGATACGAGGAACACCACCCGCCTGTCTAACCAGCTCTATAGGATCGCATTTTTGGGTAATGTTCCCTTCTAAACTTAAACACATTCAGGCTAATTTCGCTTTCCATAAATGAATATGAATAAAATAATTTGACTTTGACTTGTATTCATTCTCGTATTCATTCGACTACGCCTAATGAATGAACTTGCTTCGCCCTTGAACATGACTGTACGTCTAGTCTATTTAAGTTGCTTTGTTCTATCTTGTTGTTAATGTTTTTCATGAATAGTGGAACAAAAGATATTCTATTATATTCTTGACATTTATCGATACCAAATGATTCGTCGCAAAGTCGCCTCACAGTAAGCCTCGACCCGAGGCTGCCTCTTATGGACACCCGGCTAACATTAACATTTTACCGCGTCTTATCGCGTTCTATTTTTTTTAATTTTCTTACTTCGAGGTTTCAACTATCTTACAATAGTCTTAGCCGCGAGGAGGCTAATCTATCTCCTCCCGAATAAAAAATAATATGCGATTAAGACGCGATAACATGATAATAAATCGTATGAATTTAAAAAGTTGTCACCTACCTTCCATATCTAATTTCAGCATTATGTACAAACTTTAACCTTATTTATTGCAGCTCTAAAAGTAATGTGCGCATGCTTCACAAGCGAGCTGTGTACGGAGTGGGGTAGGATAGCGCGCGCGATGCGGGAACTGGGCCGCAGGAACGAGGCGTCGCACCATTTGTGGGACTTCCTTGAACATGTCGTCACTTATCGGACACCCTTGTACATCCTACTGCAACCTTTTATAGTGCACAAAGTGAGAAATACTGCTGAACAAAATGTAGACTGTTAATATCTATAAAATGCTTTGTCCTGAGTGACTGACTGCCTGACTGCTCACAGCCTAAACCGCTGATAGTAGAGAGCTGAAATTTGGAGAGTGGGTTTTTAAATGATGAAGGCATCCGATATGTAAGGGTTTTCAAAATTCCCACGGGATCGGGACTTACGTAGGTGCAACCGCGGGACCAAGCTAGTATTGTATATATAACAACAGTATGTAAATGTTATTTTGTAATGAAAAGAGATTTTAGTCCTATTTAGCAAGACTCCATGATATCTTATGATAACGTAGACCAAATCTACTCTTTCGAAATTATCTCTTTATGTTTCCATAAAATACTCTAGTAGGTAAAGAAAGCTACAGTCAAATTACACCTCGGTATTCAGGCAGGCTCTTAAAGTTCTAAATATTTCAAAAACCATTTTAAAGTTTTTCGCCTACCTACTTAATTTTATTATGTCTCTCATCCAAGCCATGGACAATGGTACAATTGACTGGTGCCTAAAATGATACCTAAATCTCCTAGGTACACCTTCTTCTCTATTCCTCCAAACCATAAATGTATCCTCCACCTAAATCCAACAGCTCTCCCAACCACCAATAGGCGATAACGAACGCCACATGCAATTTGTTGTGCGAGAGCGAGTGAGAGGTCTAAAATTGCCTGCTGCTAGAGCGAGAGGGGCGCTTTTAGCTGAACTTGCCAGGGAATTGAGGACCATGAGGGATACACACGATCAGTATAAGTTCGGTAAGTAATAGGTGTAGGTACTGAAAAGTAATTAACTATGTAAGAAGAAAGTAAGCATATATAAGTTTTAAGTGACCTTAAACTTTGGATGCCAAATGTTGGCAAAGTATGTGAGACACTACACCTAGAACACTCGTTGTAATACCATGCTTTTTGCAAAGAAATCTTTGAATCTAAGTATTTTATCCATTGTGCAATATTGTGCATATGGTACCCATTTGCCCATATAGCTCATTGATCCAATTTTATAAATGACATTATGAGCAAATGTACAAAGCCAGTCGAGTTAACGAATGCAGAAGGCTGAAAGTCTGTCATGCCAATTGATGAACGATCAATTTTGTGGACTGATGGTGGACTGTCCCCATTTCAGGGTGGTTTAAGTGTTCGTGGATGGATTGATCCTCCGAAAGGAATTCCGACGAGCTTCGGCAACCGTGGAGTGCTGGTCACTGAGGGGTTTAATGGGTTAACTTCTGGCCGCCCACTATCTCAGAACAGAGGGACCCATCAATGTGTTTTGGAGGTTTGCTTACTCTTTCTGATGTGGGGATCCTCCCTTTCGTCAAAATAAGTAAGCAAAAATATGGGTGGATTGGATAATTGCAAAAAACCTGCCTATTAGACGATGCTTTGTGTTCTACCGGTTTACTGATTATTTTCCCAAACCATTTCATTGTGTTTTGTAAATCAGAGCCGTGTAAATGAATTTGAGTATATGTCAATCCATTTCAGAGCAAATAACAGAGAACCTAGGTCCGACAGGAGGTAAGCGTGCCTCGGAAGTGTTTCCAGCGCGCGGCGGTCCCGCCCACTCACAACACCGCCCGTCCTTGATATCGATGTTGGTGGGACGCGGTCCCATCGCGCCGCCGCCGCGCACCCCGGACCACCCCACACATACTGGACACCTCCCGCCTAGAGGTAACATTGCTACAATAACACACTCGCAGCACTCACCGCCCGTCCTTGATATCGATGTTGGTGGGACGCGGTCCCATCGCGCCGCCGCCGCGCACCCCGGACCACCCCACACATACTGGACACCTCCCGCCTAGAGGTAACATTGCTACAATAACACACTCGCAGCACTCACCGCCCGTCCTTGATATCGATGTTGGTGGGACGCGGTCCCATCGCGCCGCCGCCGCGCACCCCGGACCACCCCACACATACTGGACACCTCCCGCCTAGAGGTAACATTGCTACAATAACACACTCGCAGCACTCACCGCCCGTCCTTGATATCGATGTTGGTGGGACGCGGTCCCATCGCGCCGCCGCCGCGCACCCCGGACCACCCCACACATACTGGACACCTCCCGCCTAGAGGTAACATTGCTACAATAACACACTCGCAGCACTCACCGCCCGTCCTTGATATCGATGTTGGTGGGACGCGGTCCCATCGCGCCGCCGCCGCGCACCCCGGACCACCCCACACATACTGGACACCTCCCGCCTAGAGGTAACATTGATACAATAACACACTCGCAGCACTCACCGCCCGTCCTTGATATCGATGTTGGTGGGACGCGGTCCCATCGCGCCGCCGCCGCGCACCCCGGACCACCCCACACATACTGGACACCTCCCGCCTAGAGGTAACATTGATACAATAACACACTCGCAGCACTCACCGCCCGTCCTTGATATCGATGTTGGTGGGACGCGGTCCCATCGCGCCGCCGCCGCGCACCCCGGACCACCCCACACATACTGGACACCTCCCGCCTAGAGGTAACATTGATACAATAACACACTCGCAGCACTCACCGCCCGTCCTTGATATCGATGTTGGTGGGACGCGGTCCCATCGCGCCGCCGCCGCGCACCCCGGACCACCCCACACATACTGGACACCTCCCGCCTAGAGGTAACATTGATACAATAACACACTCGCAGCACGCACCGCCCGTCCTTGATATCGATGTTGGTTTGGGTACAAAGTTAGGACAGTAAGTTCGAAAGGTAAGTTAGGAAAGTTACGATAGTAAGTTAATACCCTAACTTACCTTCGTTACTTTTCTATCTTACTATTCTAACTTATCACTGTCCTAACTGACTGTTCTAACTTACTGTCCTAATTTTCTACAGAAACTTTTCTATGTTACTATTCTATCTTATCAGTTATCACTGTCGTAACTGACATTTCTAACTTACTAGCCTAACTTACTATAGTATCTTTTTTCTCTTACTATTCTACCTTATCACTATCCTAACTGACTGTCCTAACTTTATATACTAACTTACTATCCTAATAAACTTTCCTAACTGACTGGCCTAACTTACTAAGTCCTTAATGTAAGAAATGTCATAAAATTTTACAGCGTGAAACAAAATCTTGGTGAAATGGGAAACCATTATCTCGCCTGGCGGTAAGTGACCCAGTTGTCACTTGATACTCGAATCTAGAGATCTAGAATTTAGCACGGTCATCTAGAAAATACCTATACCTGACCCTTACTTACACACGTCAGGAAAGACAGACTCAGGCAACTTGTCTCACTAACTGTTGTTTGTTCCAGAATCTCTATCGAGTAGTTCGACAACGAGCCAGCACATGCCTACGTTTGAAATGCAACTCTGCAGCGGGAGACAAAGTGAAATAAGCAATAACTTGAGCAGTAATTCTAACTTGGGTAAGTATATCATGTAAAGTTATTTTACTTTAAACATTCACGCTATTTTTGCGTCTCTCTTCCAATACAGTGGTGTGTGTACTTCCTTCCCTCCCATGGTGCAAAATTCCACACTTAAGCGGTGACCCATTGAAGTACTCATCGTACAATAGGATTTTTACTCTTACATGCATAAAATAGTATACAATTATTCTGAATGTCTTTTTATTAGTAAAATAGCTATGCACACAAGCATAAGATTGCAATTAATATTGTCTTTCACGCTCTTTTTATTTATTTATATGCAAATTTCATTTTCGAAATGTCCGATGGCGAAGTGGGCCGGGTTGGCTCGTTTAATAAAATGTTCGGTTTTTAGGTTCATTAAACAATGGAAGTGACACGAAACCTGTGGTCAGCACTCCGTCCTACTCCAGCACTCAAACTAAACTACGATTCGTTCCTTCCGTCGAATTTAAGTTCACTACAGGTATGTACAGTATTGTACAGCTCTCAACTAAACTAGACAGCAAGAAAGGTTCATGATGCTTATTTTAGCTGTACGTACATATTTACTAAATATGTAACTAAAATCCCTAGCATTTGTACTTACTACATTTTAACTATTTCTTTACGATTACAATCAATATGACGCTTTATTCTTTAGGGTTACGTACCCAAAAGGGAAAAACGGGCCCTTTTACTAAGACTTTACTATCAGTTTGTCTGTCACCAGATAACTATAGACAGTTGAAATCTTCACAGATCATCTACTCTTGGTGCCGCTATAACAGCTAATACTAAAAACAGATTAAAATAAATAAGTGGGGCTCCCATACAACAAACGCGATATTTAAATTTTAAACGCAACGTAAGCGCGATTAATTTTCACTACTGGCGCCATCTAGTGATAAACTGGCATCAGTGGTAAAGATAAAAACAAACGTGCGTCGTCGTTGCGTTCACGGGTTTCGCTCTTGGTCCAGTGTTTAGTTTAGGATCCGTACCCAATGTGATAATAGTACGGAGTCGTTCGTGCGCGAGACTGAGTCGCAGTGATTAGACCGGGCGCACTTTGTATACGTTTTCGTCCGAATTTCATTCATGGGCATGTACAAAGACAATCCCATCATTTTAAATAGGTACTATTGAAAGCGAATAATCGAAAGCGATATGAAAGCGCGCATACTGCGTACGAATTACTCGTATGTATACTGATTCGTATGCAAACTGCGCGCTTCCATAGTACATAGAAGGATGGGATTATTCGTTCGTCTTCGTACGTTAGCGCACGAAAATGTATCCAAAATGCGACCGGCCTTAAGAACGTGGCGACTGTTACCATTTCCATACAAACTTAATACAAAAATAAATTATAAAAATTTAGTTTTCTACCTTTCTACCTTCCACCGCAAGGTTTTCCACAATATTCATTCGAAATGAAATAAAACGAAGAAACATTTTTTTCATTGAAAAATGTTTCTCCGTTTTATTTGAATGTGAATATTTTGGAAAACCTTGCGGTGGGGACCCTTTAAAAGTAAAATCTTAATCCGAATAATATCGATATTAAGGTAATTTATTTTGGTATTAAAGTTTGTATGGAAATGGTAACAGTCGCCACGTTCTTAAGTTTCTTATTCCGTGTAACAGGTGAATCGTACAGTACGCATGAAGTGGACGCGTCACTGCCGCCCGCCACCAGCACGGACTACGACAGTCCGCCGCCGCCGGCCGGCGACAGTCCCAGCGACGACCGCCCGCGGCTGCAGCGCGCGCACGGGCTCTCCAAGAAGACCTTCAAGTTCCGCCGCAGCAAGCACGCCAGGCCGGAGGTTACTATACTCTTTCTTTCTCATTAAGCTGGGTATCCACTTGCGCAGCCTCGTGGCGAGCTGCCTCATTCTGAGCGTGCCGCGGGCTGCGGAAAGTACATGCGTATCCACTTGAGCTCACATAATATCGTATCGAGCGGCAAGCCTCAACCCGAGCCACGATACCGAGCACATATGCAAGCGTCTCGACTCAACACACGGCTCACACTGAGGCGTCTTTGAGCTTGGCCTTTTTTTTTTTTTTTTTTTTTTTTTTTTTTTTTAAATTCTGTGAACAACACACAGCGCCATCTAGCCGTTACGGTGACTAGGCAACGGATATAATACTTATATTTATTTTTCTTTTGTAAATAATAAATAATAATAATAAATTCTCTGCACAACACACAGCGCCATCTAGCCCCGTGGTAAGCGACTAAGCTTGTGTTAAGGTGACTAGACAACGGATATAATACTTACATTTATTTTTCTTTTGTAAATACATACATATTATAGATAGAGGGACACCCAGACCAGACACAAATATTTATTTTAAAAGCATAAATACTTGCACCCGGCGGGAATCGAACCCGCAACCTCCTTGCATTGCAGTCGCACTTTAGAACGACGCGCCACAGAGGTCGTCAAAATTTACCGACACGATTTGGCTCGCTGCGCGGCCGCCTCGTTTGGTTCAAGTCGCCGCAAGCCTCGACTCGCGGCACGGTCTCCACTAGATCTGCCTCGGGTCGAGACAGCCGCTCGGCCCGAGGCTGCCTCAAATGGATTCCCAGCTTAAGCCACTGGCTAAGAATCTGGCTTACTTGTATAGAGGTGTACATAGGTGGTTGTTGTCGTCAGGCATGTCACATGCGCCTGGAGTCGGACGACGGCGGCTCGTCCCCCGGGCCGGAGTCGACGCCGCTGCGGCGCGCGTGGTCGCAGCCGCCCTTCCTGCAGCCCACACCAGTCAACACCGACACCTCCTACGACAGCGAGATATCGCAGACTTCCTCTACCTCCGGATACAGGTAGGTACACTTTACATAGCATGCCTGGCCATGTCAACCGTATGCCGGATGAACTCTGGGCCAAAAGAACAACTTCCTGGACCCCACGGAAGACGATTACCAGGCAGACTCTGTCGAAGGTGACGAGATGACATGGACAAGTTCCTAATAGATTGGGAATCCATCGCACAAGAACGCGAGCAACCTGAAACAACTGATCTACATCTATATGTTATAGCGTCCCCGACTATAGCCAACCTTTTGACATGCAGAAGGGGTCCGCTGACCCCCTTCCATTGCCATGGAAGATAAATAGAGAGAGGCTTTTGCCTGCAGTAGGACACTATAGACTCAAATTAATAATTGATCAAGTACACCAGCCATGTGCTTATGTCTGTCACGATTCCAGAGAGAGCTACAGCCTGCAAGTGTCGATGTCGGAGTCCGCCGGCTGCCCGCAAGCGGCGCTGGCGTCGCCGGAGCCGGGCGGGCCGCGCACCAGTAGCGCCACGCCGCACGCCAGCCCCGACGGTAAACCGAGCTTCGTATGTACCGCACACTGAGACGATATCGATACGTGTCTACTGTTTACGTGATGTGCTGTGCTGTGCCTGTCTCTGCCTTTCTATCGTCCTATACTTCCCGTCACGTATATAGAACGCTCATTTTAAAGTCAGAGTTCTTTTAACGTGACGCGAACTATATCATCTTTTAGGCTTTTTCTGTAAACCCTGTCATGTTCTATTCCTTCGTTCTATTACGAACGAGTAGGTACTGCAAGTATTTTCCTTTTATGTCATATGTCCGTAGACACCTGTTATATGTTTCTTCTAATTTCTGTCCACCCCTTAGAGTAATCGCTAAATGACCTAGGTACCTACTTATTTTATTACCCAACTATGGCGAGCCAAAAGGAAGGGTAATGATTTTGCCAGTCTATATATGTATGTTTATATGTTCCACCGTAGCACCTAAACTAGAACTGTAAACTGAACAGATTTTAATGAATGAGCTGTCAATAGATTCGTATTTTTTTTTGTTTTCAAAATGATATATCACGGAATTTATGATGGATTTGATTTGAATGCCCTGTACATTATTCCAAGTCCATGCCTAGGTATCCACGTATTTGTCAGCAACGAGTATCCAAAAAATGACCGATTTACTGCATTCAGATTTTCTAAGCTTATTCTGATCATCAATCTTCACCAGGCATCGTTAAAATCTTGTTTATTTCTAATTTCGGAATCGTTTTAAAGCTTTTCTTTTTAACATACTTACCTACAAATGTAGTAAAAATAAAAATATCAAGGTGTTTTCTTACAGCCTCTCTAAGCTGCGAATCAGGTACATCGTCTGCAGAACGCACTGCTCTACTCGGTGCGGCGAGTCAACGCTCGCTGCTGTTTACTAGCGAATTGCGGGACGAAGATACTCTGCTATGAACGTAGCCAGAACATACACGGAAAACTGTCCACAGAGGAATAAAAGCTAGGCTTTCAATTAGAGGGCTCTTAAGCTAGTTAGCTGCGAAATTAATTGGACACTATGGAGTGGATTATTTTAGGGCCTGCCGTCACCGCCATGTCCGTAAGTCTCTTTGCGGTTTCCGTAGCTCATAGATTTAAAAATAGGCAGAAGTCTGGGCAAATAATAAACTGCCCATGTTTCCAAAGAGACGGATTATAAATATAAATCTAGTTTTAGACTCTTTTTCGTGAAACGATTGTTAACTAAATCAATTTTTAAAATACGGCCTTTATAGTAGGAATTAGAAAGATTATACTTGTTGTAGGTACTTCCTTTACTAATAGATAGGTAGGTACCGGTGTATCTAAATACCCAGCTTGTGTATGAATAACAAAAACCAAGCATTTGTTAATTGGACAAAGTCCCAATCAGTGTTTTTGGTTGAGAAGATTGCATCACAAGCAACATATTTGTCAATTCCATATCTTTCCTCGGACCTACCTAGAAATTATAAAATATTCGTATTGGCCACTTAGAGGTAGGTACCTACAATGTAATTTTTATCAATAAATGTTTTTATGAAAAACTAGTTTGATTTCTACAATAAGTTTCCTAAGTACCTAGCTAATAACTTGTACTAATTATGTATTCTGTGCTAATAACAACGATCGAGTTAGGCTCTCAAAAAAGACACTTTAAAAATACACAAAAAATAAGACAAAATAAAATAAAATATTGTATTCAAAAAAAATATCCAACGAAAAATGAATCCAAAACCTACCTGAATGTATATTTGCTTGATTTTTTGGAACGCTAATTGTAGGCTCATACATACATAAGACAGACTAGAAGATCAATTTGTTGGGATACCTATAACCATTATTATAACTATAGTAGGTATACAAAACAAAAATATCAATTTTAGGAAATCAGACTTTATTTACTAAGACTAAAAAAAACTCAAGCTTCCTTACATAACAAAAATGGCTGAATAGCAACTTGTAAATCAGGGTCCAAAGGTATCTCATGAATATATTTTGAAAATGTGATCATAATTTTGTAAATGCTCCTCTTCACAGAAGATATGAGAGCAGACTTCATTTTAATGGCAAAACTATCATTGAGTATGTGCTTTCTTGGCGCCAGGCCAGGCTTCGATAATTTGTCTAAGTTCTGTTTTAAATTTATAAACGTCGAAATCAGAATAGGCAAGTCATTCTGTACCACTCCATATTTATCTTCGTTGAGAGATGCTGCAGCGATAAATGCTAGGCCTTCACATGTCCACATAACAGGCTGAGCTTGAGATAAAAGAAATTTCAATTTAGTATCCATGAGTTCACCAAACAGGTAACATATACCAGGCTTCTGACAGAGTTTTTGCAGGACTAAATGAAATTCTTCTTTTACAATGTTACCAAATGTATTTTCCACTTTATTCTTGTTATGATCTTTTAGTTCATAAAGCTTTGGAGAGTTAGCCATGTTTCTTAACTTGCTATTGTATGAGAAACCGACATTTGATGACAAGTTACCACTATTTCGTAAAGCAGCTTCTTTCTCAATAGGTTTAACATCAGTGTTTATGCTATCCAGTTCTTTGTTGAAATTGTTAATAATGTTGAGAGATTGTTCTAATATGTTATTCCAATTTCGAGGATGGCCTCCAGGTTGAGACAAGGTGAATATGTCTTGTCTTCTAGTTGGATCACACATTGACAAAATTCTTAAATCCAGTGCTCCCAAGAATCCATTGAATTCTGATCTTTGTGCTAATGCTTGGTGTAAAGTTAAACTTCTTTCTGAGACTATTGGGAACTTCATGGGCTCTGTCAGTACTATGTTAAAAATTGTTCTCATTGTGTATACGGAAACAAAGAACAGACTTGTGTAGAACCATAACCCAATCCAAATGCTTGATTGAACTAGGTTAAATAGATTATCTAATGGAGGATCTTCTAGATACAGGCCGTAGACATCACACACAACATTCCGAGGCTTGTTTCCCCACAGAAAATAGAAAATGCAATAATAAGCCACTGGAAGTATAGAATTCTTAAAACCCATTGAGAGAATATTGGATACAGCCAATTTCATTTGCTGAAACTTGTCTTGGTAAATGTGTGGAAACATTAGCACAGTTGGAGCAAAGATGTGTACATTCAAAAAATAATAGAGACCCATCCACATTCCCCCAAATTGTAAAAACAAACTTTGTTCTATCAGGCACTGACCATCTGAGTGTTCACATTCCTTCTTCAGCATGTTATATTTACTTTTAGCCAAAGATGAATACAGTCCCATCGTAAAATATCCACTCAAGGCATACAAAATACTAAAAGCAATGTTTTGTAACGAAAACATGTTGATGAACATTGAAAATCTTGTAAAATATTTAGGTAGAGGCAACATGTAACAGCTCCCGTAAATATAGGCTTGAAAGAATGATACCAATACGAGGAGCACAATATTTAGTCCCATTTTCCATCCCATAATTTCGTTGAGTGTTGAGGTTATCCATGTTATGGGATGAAGAACGTCGCTCTGGATAAGAAAAACTAGAGACACCGCAAGTAGCGTCTGTAATCCAATGTTCCACAACACAGCCACAACCAGTCTTTGAGAAAATATTTCACTTTTCGTATCCATACCGGCAAGTTCGTAACGGCTTTCGAGATGCAGTATCTTAGAAAAGTTTTGTGCTCGGCGACCAATACTTGGCTCGACTCAGCGTTACAGATTTTAGAGTAGGTAATAACTATGCTTCCCACATAATTATCTTATGATTTGCTATAATTTCCGATTTATTACACAAAACAACAAAGCACATAACGGCGCCTTTTTATTTTCCAGTTTTTTCAGTCAAGCAGTGTTGCCATATCTGAAATTCTATTCGCCGGGAAAAAAGCAAGAAGAAGAACTTAATGGTAGAAAAATACACAATAAATCATGATAGTAAGCAAGGTCATTGAAAAATTATTTACACCAAACATCTATAACAGTTTGTCTGATCGTTTCAGGAGCTTTTCATCACATCACTAACAGAATATCAAATTGAGAAAAACTTATATTTTCCGTTAATTTGGGAAAAGCGAACAAGTTTGGCAACATTGCTTTTTTTTTTTCAATCGTGGTATAGAACTGCTGTGCATAGTTCCATTTAGTTAACGTAAAACTTACTCTTTTGAAGCTGTCACCCCAAAAGAAAATTATTTTCGTTGTAATGTCACAGTAATGTCAGTTGACATTGACAGCGCATTAGAAAAAGACAGACAGAAGATGTAAAAAAGAGACAGTTTCATGAGTGTTTTTAAAATTCGTAATAAATTAGCATTTTAGCGCGTTGCGTTATCAAAACTTTACCACTTTTGTGCTAATAATTTATCAACAGTAATTGTTTTTTGTGTTACAATATTGTCTTGGTGCCACAGCTATTATCTTTGGCTTATTTCGACGTATAAGTTGTCGCGTCTACAAGTGCCCTACATTCACCACTTTTAGCTTCAATGGAAGAAACTTTTGAACATATTGCACTTTTCTCTATGGAAATCACTTAATAAGATGTGAAATGGTGTATCCAGTTAGAGATATTTAGAAACTGTTACTATGTACACATTTATTGAATTGGCGTTTAGTTTCGGGGTGTTAATCACCCTCGTTACAACCCTTGCCTTCTGTGTTTGCGGATGTAAAAACTCCAATCAGAAGTAAGTATTCTTCTTGAATTCATCTTATTCTAATTAGAACTTGGTAACAATAAATAACTTTATATTTCTAAATGATTTTTCCTATTTTTACCTACACTGAGTGTCACCATCTTTAGAGAATTCAGAATTTAAACCACTGTTATTCATGAACAATTAATTATACAGGCTTCGAAGATTATGCCAAGACATGTATGTACCTTTGTGCCTACTTAGGTACCAATTTGTTGAAATGGTATAATTTGTTATTGCAGTTAAAAACACTTTCCCAATAGGTACACCTAACTGATAGATTTATTTATTAATTGTTTCTGTCTGATTTGGTACAGAAGACTTACCCATTTAGTTAAAATTATTAATTATTGAGAGATACCTTTTGTATAATGATGTATTTTTTAACAGAAGTGAGTTGGTCGGAACAGCTGGTGTGGTCAAAATCCATTTTGATGAGGAAGCACCTTCTCCGACACCCACTACTCCTGGCTCAGTCAAGCGGTTTGTTCTAGACCGTGCATGTCCCTAGATATCTTTAAAAAACTGGCAAAATGGGCTAAATGTATTAACACTGAGCATTCAGACAAAAATCCTATACTAAACATAACATTAAACTTTACTAAAATGGTTTTTCTAACAGATTATTATGGTATAGGTACAAAAGTTACTCAAATACCTATTAACATAAATTAATAAAATAGGTTTCTAACAGATTGCTTTTGTGCAAACCTAACTCACATTAATAACTAACTGTATTAATTTATGGTGAACATTGTTAAACCAATATTCTTCATTATTTATTGCATATTATATCTTTTGAAATATTTACCACTTTATTACAATTATAAATGTAAAAATATTTAAATAATTACTCCTAGATCTGAGGTAAATTTTAAAAGACTAAGGTAGGTATCTTATCTACCTTAATAAAAATGATAATAACTTTGCAGTAAGTAAATCATAAATCTTATTTTTTGGGTTTTGTACTTCATAGGGGAAAATAGAATCATTTTACTAAAACTCCTCTGTCTGTCACCAGATCATATCTCATGGACTGTGAAAGTAAGTCAGTTGAAATTTTCACAGGTGATGTAGGTATTTCTATTGCTGCTATAACCACAAATACTAAAACCAATAAAATAAATATATAAGTGGGGCTTCCACTAAAATATTTTTATCACAAAAAAACTACACATTACAATAAACATGTTTTCATAATGGTATGGAACCTTTCATGTGTGTGCGAGTCTGACTCGCACTTGACCGGTTTTTTTATTACCATTATTTCATTTATAATGAGAAAAATAGAGTTTTTAAATATATTAACTACCTACCTATAGTGTATATTGATAACTTTATCCTTAATTCACATTAGGTACTTACCTGAATATGAATTTTCCCTAACATGAATTTAACTTAGTCAAACCATGGAATTTAGATATTAGTTATTATTATAAGTGCATGCATGTTTAATAAGATTGTTATTTATTTTAATAGATTGGTTTATTTATTTTTTAATTTAATACAACGTAATATTTATCTAGTTTCTCACTTAAATTAATCTTTTTGCATGCAAGGTAGACAAACAACTAATTTTATCATAAACTAGGAATATTAGATAGTCATAATATCTTCTTTGATTTCAACTAAATGGTGACCCTCATCTTCAATTCAGAGAGATGTAGTACATGAATCAATTTACGTTGAGTTATATTATGTATGAGCTTTTTACTGTACCAAAAATATAAAATATTATATTACTTTAATATAATACCAATAAGAAAATGTTAAGGTGAAAGCATATGTGTGTGTTGTTACTCCTTCACGCAAACACCGCCGAGCTGATAGCAATAAAACTAGGTACCTTGTAGCTGAAAGCCTGGAATAACATATAGGCATCTAATAGGCCACTTTTTACCCCGATCGGGACTTACACAGGTGAAACCGCGCGGTGCTTCTAGTCTGTTTTACATAATAAAAAGATATCAAAAATTTAAATTCTCATTAAAATCCCAAGAGACATTCCCTGTTAAAACTAAGTTCTTTTAGAAAAATCTGACAGGGGAAAGCAAAAAAGTAAAATAAGTATCAAATTAAAATAATAAAACATTGTTTAGAAAACCGGAGCACGCAATTTATCTGTATGTATGGTTAATACTTAAATAAGTTTAATTTTATCTATTGTAGAGCATCAACACAGATCAGCCAACGAAGTTTGCCGGATCCACCGCAGCCGGTTGCCCGACATGACAGCGGTGACACTACTTCAGAAATATATGCTATAGTCAACGTAAATGAAGGTAACTTTATATTTAGAATAGTTTAAAAAACTGAGACACATGCAATTATATGAATTCACTATAAATTGAAAGAGCGCTTTGAGCGATAAGGTCGCTTATTTATTCAACATTTGTTTAGTTTTTGTTAAATAAATAAATAATAATAAATAAATAAATTCTCTGAACAACACAAAGCGCCATTTAGCCCTGTGGTAAACGACTAAGCTTGTGTTACGGTGACTAGACAATGGATATAATACTTATACTTATATGTAATTTTCCTTTTGTAAAAACATACATATTATACATAGAGGGACACCCAGACCAGACACATATATTTATTTTTTAAGCATAAATACTCAGCGGAAAACGAACCTGCAACCTTCAGACGCGCGCGACGCGCCACAGATGTCGTCAAATGTGTTACATTTAGATTTTTCTTCTGTTTTTGCGATGTTGGATAGATATTAAACCTGTCAATCCTGAAGAAGATGCCTGTAAAGATCTCGAAATGTTTAGCGTTGAAACAATGGTAAAGGTAATAAACACAACGCGATTAAAACCGAAAGATGAATTTAATTGCTGTGTTATATTTGTAATATATTATTGATGTTGATCAAATAAAGTATTTATGTATCTATCGAACTCCTTTTGGTCGCCTTATAAGACTTTTAAGAACGGAGGGTCCGTAGCCATATTATTTTAGACCCGGGCTACAGGTTAAGGTGATATAGGATTAAAACGTAAAAGGATCCTTGAGTTAGCGGTAGCGTTACCGCAGTGGCTGTTCACAACTGCCTTCCTTCTGATGTCATATCTACTATCAAAGTTAAGTTCAATGAGAGTAAGGCAGTAAGGGAGCCTTACCTACTCCGTATTGAGGAATGACCCATGCCTTCAGACCATGGTGAGTCCTAGGACATGTCGGTTTCCGTCACCGTAAGAGAGATGCTAATAGTACATATAATTTACACATATTTATCAATGATTCGACGCATTCATTCTGTGGAATATTCTTTAGAGTTGTTAATTAAATCGTTTATGCTGAGTTCTATTACTGTTATCCTCATAGAATGACATCATTTGTGGTATTGGTACTTGTTAAACCATATATACAAATAAAGAAGATACGACGTTGATGAGTGCGCCCTCTTAACTCTAAACTAGGCACCTAAACTTGTAGTTAACGTGACAGGAATCGAACCCGCAACCTTCTGCGTGGCAATACGGTATTTACCTACCGCGCAACAAAGGTTATCAAGTCGCATCGCTTCTGATATATCAATTACTACTATGCACCCGCCTGATATAAAATCGGTAATGTTGATACAATCACAGTCCAATAACGGTTATGTATGCGCAATCCGCATACCCAAGATAAAGTAAACCTACAAGTAGCACTTAACTATAGCGACTTAAAAAATAATAGCACATACATATTATAATTTTATTTCTTCTAAATTTGGTATCCATGAACAATTTTAAAAGTACACCATCTCTCGTCTTCTGCGGCGCGGGCTATGGCCCGAGTGCAATGCAGAAGGTTGCGGGTTCGATTCCCACCGGGGACAAGAATTTATCCTCAAAAATAAATATTTATATCCGTTGTCTAGTCACCGTAACACAAGCTTCTTAGCTTACTACGGGCAACGGGGCTAGTTGGCGCTGTAAGATGTTTACAGATTTAATTTATTTTGAGTATTTACTTTTACTTACCTTTTTTTTTTTACGTGGAGAAATGCGCGCGCATACTGCACTACCACGGGGAGGTAGTGCAGTTATGTGGGACTCCAACCCACTAAAACTCCACGGTCCACCTCCTCTACCGCTAATGGCGGGAAACACGGGCACGCTCTCGCATTCATCCGTGTAACCCGCCACGGCCGTCCGTCGCCGGACCCTCCTCTGGGGGAACGGCCCCATCACCGGCGCACCAGGGGACATGGCACGCCGTGATCACCTCGGGAACCAAAGCACGTGGGCGCCAGACGACCCCGTGTCTGGACACCCCTGGTTCCCCTGCGACGGGTCAGGTCTGTGGTCCCATCGCCAACCACTTTTCGGCTGCAGAGGATAGGGAGAGCGGCAACGACACACCGTCACTCCTCTTCCCCTGCAGCCCCACCGCGTCCGCCATCAAAACGGTGGCGACCCCGCCAAGGCCGCGAAAGGTAGGGAGAGCGGCAACAGCACACCGACACTCCTCTCCCGCCGCGGCCTCCCAACTCTCAGCTGCAATGGCTCCCATACGGCATTGCAGCCCGCCTCAGTTGCGTGGCGCCCATACACCACGCAGCCTACTGGCCGCTTCATCGTTGGCTTTGCCCTAAAGCCCTGATAAGCGGCCCCTCCTCAGGTTCCTCTTCGCTTCACCGTGGGTGACCAAGCCACGGTTACTAAGCCCCCCCGCCACGACAAGGCGGGAACCCTTCGGGGGGGTACTTTTACTTACCTATCCAGTTTGAGCAAACTCGCGGCTGCCCTAAAAACCATCGCATGAAGTAAGCAATAGGTAGGTATACCTTAAAAATGAAACTGTTGAATTTCCTACTTTTTGTGAGAAGATTTAGCGTTCTAAATCTATCTTTACATTCATTATTCGTTTAAATTATTGGTATTTCCAGCCACTACAATGTATTTTATGATATTTTTAACGTTTAAAGCTGTAACAAATGTGTTACGGCTATTTAAACACAATGTGCCATTTGTTAGGAGTGTCCAATTATTAACTGTTTATTGGAAAACATATGTGTGGTCTCACAATTTATAGCATGTTTCTTATTCATTTACATCAATTAGTTCTGAGAGAATGCTACTATATAAGCTATACTACAATAATATAATGTAACGGCCACTGTGGCGCGTCATCGGGCAGAACACCCAGAAGGTTCCTTCTTCCTGTGTAAACACCCTACCTTTCACCTGTCTTACCTTCTTGTCCATCCAAAGGTTGCCCGGAAGAGATCGCTATAAGCGATAAGGCCGCCCATTGTCCCACCTAGTTTTAAGTAGTGTATGTTTTCTTTGTGATGTAATTTGTTTGGTGTGTACTATTGTACACACCAAACAAGAATTTATTCATTCATTCATTCATTCAAGGTTGCATGCTCGATTCCTGACTGGCACACGTATTTATGCAGATCATAAATGTTTGATTCTGAATCTGAGTGGCGCGTAGCCCCGGCATTGAATAAGGCTATCCCATCTATTCCAATTGGTGGCAGGCAAACGGTCGGCGGTAAAAATCATTGCCTAATCTATTTGCAGTAGATATGGACAATGATGAATGACTTACCAACTGTAGCGAGTCGCTACAGTTGGTAAGTTGGTTGGGTTGCTACTAGCGACCCAAATTATTTGGTGTTTTAGCCCGAAATTGGGCTCCCTAGAGAGCTGCAACCGGGAACGTCGCTTTAAATGAGAGATTACCCGACAACTAATTAGTTGTTAATTTGGTTACCTAGTTGTCAAGTTGGAGGCTAGATGGCGCTGTGTGCAACGTCCTCAAATACTTATTTATTTATTAAATGTACCTAGCTAGACCTATTACCCCTATATACCAGAACGTAGTCTAAATGTACCTACAACTAGTAAAAGTTTTCATACGCCGACTTTTCCATAATTTGTATACCATAATCATAATTGAAAGTTCTTAACAGATTATAATTGCGCGGATAAAACAAGAAGTGCAGCTAGTATGTTAATGTAAATCGATGCAATCAAAGCGTTTATTATCAATTCGTATGTAAGTTGTATACGTATGCAGAATATAAATATGAATTACCTCTTCTATGTATATGTTTTATGAATATAGCAAACGACATTGAAATGATTGCTCATACACTTATACATAAATTAAAATATCATAATGACTTAAGTGTATTATTACAATATAAGAATACTATGCAATAATTTTCATAACCAATCAATCAATATGTTAAAAGCCCAATTTTATCACAGTAGATCAGTGGATATAGAAATAAAGACGTGTATGGACCAGAAATCTGTTTTCCGTGTTGTCCCTCGGTTTTCGCGATGCTAATAGGAAATTAAACTCATTTTTCGGTATAATTTTCGTTGTTTTTGTTATATTTTCTAAGCGTTTTTCAACCCCCGACGTTTCGGAGTCTTTCCAGACCACCTGTTCATGGGTAGAGTAAGATGTCACGTGTAGGTACATCTCAGTTATCAGATGTAATCTTTATATTACATCCCAGATCCGCTGTTCACGGATAGACTGAGAAGTAATTTAGAGATTACATCTCAATCTACCCGTGAACAGCAGATCTAGAAATTCCTCGAAACATCAAGCTTTAAAAATGCTCTTATTTAGCAACGCGATTATAACGAAAAAAATGAGTTTAATTTCATGTTTATTTCTTTTATCAAATCAGATTACAACGTCTAGTTATAAGGTTGTTATTTGTACAATAAAAATACTATCAAAATTTAAATTAAGTGAGTAAGTAGGTAGCCTCTTTTCTTCGAAAATCTCAAATAACGTATATATTATATAGGTACTATATACGAATGAAATTCCAAGATAAGGCTACTGATTATTTGTAACACTTTTATAGGAAACATAGATGTAATGCATGCTTATTTATATGTTATGTAGTATGTATACCTATTTTCCGCATACGAAAGGACCTTGCTAAATTGCTACCGTTAAAACTGCTAATTAAGAGATATGTAAGGTACTTAAATATCACTTGATTATTTGGATTTGTTTCATAAAAGCCGACGATGTATAGGAAAAACGTAGATTATTTTGGACATGTAATGCGTTTCTTGTGTCGATCTTTATCGTTTGTGTATGATGTCGGCAGGTAACAAGACGGTAGCTCCGTCGACCAGCAGAGACCATCCTTACGAACATGCATACGCTAAAGTGCAGAATGAATCACATAACATGTAAGTCAACTTTAGTACTTAGTTTAGATTAGAAGCCAGATAGACGAACGTAAGGACACTCCCTTTTCATATAATTGTTAGCTGTAGCTGTATCAAACCAACCTATTTCAGATCAACATAGATAGTTAGTATAGTTTTGCCTGTGAAATATTCATCTAAAATCGATCAACGTTATCGTTAGTACAGTTTATAATCTCATTCGACACTTCGAATGAGATTATAAACTGCTGTAGACGGTCACTACCGTGCCTTACTTTTGACCAAAATTACGATTTACGATCATTTGGGAGATATCTGTTCAGTCGTGACTTGTTAGTCACAATTAGATCAGTAGGTCTGTTCACTCATGAATATAAAGGGAAAAATACCTTTGGGATTATCTTTATCGTTTAAGGCAGGTAAGTACCTCATTATTTACGATAAACAATAAACAATTTCGCACCGCACAAATCGGTACCGTCAGTCCGAACTTGAGTGATAGAGAGAAGGATGTGTTCATGGATTCCGTGCTTTAGAAATAAGTAAAAAGTTTTACCTTTTCATAGTTTGACTTCCTATGTTAGATTAAAATTGTTTCATTAGCAATAAAGTATTTTCCTGGGGTATATACTTCTAAATGTATGCTGTAAAAAGGATTTTCTACATTAGATAAAAAAAAGTAAAATATTAATAATTTAAATTCTAATAGTCATAAAGTTCAATATTCTGGGGAATTCAATTTGCGATAATCTTATACCAAAATATAATATAGCTCTGCCTTCGTAATATTAGTAGGTATTAGATTCTATTAATATTAGATAAGCTAGTGTTGATCACTAACTTTTAAATATTGTTACAGAACTGTAGAAATAACTCCAGAACAGAGGTCTGACAATGAACTCGAGATCGATCAGAGGGAAGCTGGACCATCGGCCGCAGGTTTGTTATTTTACAATAGGAATATACTATTTTGTTTTAGCTTACTGACTTCAAATCAGAACCATGTGGGTTCTGATTTGAAGTCAGTAAGCTAAAACAAAATGGCTTCAAATCTGTCGGACCAGTAAACTAGTCAATAAAGATTGTCTATTCACACGATATTTTGTACTAATTCGCTAGATAATCCTCGATAAAAACCTACATGTATTCCATGCAAAAACTTACATGATCTTGGAAATATTGTCACGACTAGAATCGAATCTGTAAATTTGAGCGTCGCAGACACGTGGTCGCCACAACTCCATATTATATCATGTCATTATAATTAATTATCTGAAGATTAAAATAAACAATGATAGATAAAACTGCATTTCTGTTTGTAACACCGATATTATCGTTCCAAGTATTCGTTCCGATTTAGCTCTTTATATCGGTTACTTTATAATTCGATCAAACATAATTAATTTATCTTTACAAAGATTATCTACTTAGTGACTAACAAACAAGGGGATTTTTCAATAATTCTTTAATATTTCGGTGATTTGTTATTTGTCGCATAAATTAAAGAAAATGACTAGGTATTAATTTACATGCTTACAAAACATTTTAATTATTCAGTAATAAACTGCGGGTTTAATTCACGCCGCGGGAATAAGTCGTATTATAATATGCTGTCTATAAGTAACCATGCTATTTTAAAATGAGTTTTAAGTGCCAGACCTGGTTCAAACCTATGCCTAAATCATGGTTTAAACCAGGTCTGGCCTAAAGACTCATTTTATAATAGCACCCTAAATGTTTGTTCTGTGTGTACTTCTTTGTATAATGTATGTTTCACAAAAAAAAAAACAATTCGATACGAATGTATGTATTCATCTGTTATCATTGTACAAGCTTCGGTGCTTAATTTGGAGGCTAGATGTCGCTGTGTGATAATGTCCTGCATTTTTCCACCTCACGTAGAGTCCGTGATAATATCAGCATCAGTAGCCATCAGCGGGCAGCTGCCTTCCAGTCAAGAGCTTCCATACATCACTCCGCCGTCACCTCGACCGAACGTTGACAACGCAGTCCACTTCAGTGGAGATTCTACTGACTCAGCAAGTACGTCTATACCATCGGCTAAAACCTAGATATTACAAGCTGCTAGCTACATTTGTGTTGTGACCTAGTTGATAATTTGGTATCTACCGAACCAAATTTAAAAAATAACGCGTAATATTTAATTAAGTAATAAGTCTATATTTTACAAAACCACTTCAGGAAGAAAGAAAGAAAGAAGGGTTACTAAATTAAATTAACAATAATAGTGATAGTAAAAATAGTAAAGAAGTTACGACGGAATTTTAGTATCTACAGGCCTGAACTGAACAAGGCGCTTTTCGGATATTGATTCCTCTTACTAAACTTGATGTGTTTGTGTATACTTAGTTCTAAGATACATATGCATACATGGCACATTCAATTATAAGAAAAAAATATTAAGTCACTGCCGTCTTTCTTCCTACATGTTCGCTTGTGACCAACCAGTCACGAGTGAACAGGTAAGAAGAAACTTATTTAGGCACACTTTAAAAATGCATTTGCCACTTACTATTAAGTAAGATATTGGCTAAACGCTCATCTACCTATATATCAATAAAATTAACTATTTAGGCACACTTTAAAAATGATCTTGCCACTTACTATTTAGTAAGATATTGGCCAAACGCTCACCTACCTTTATATCAATAATATTAATTTAAAAAAAAAAGTTACATAAATACATAGCTCAAATTATCGGGTAATTTCAATTAAAGCATCAGGGGATAGCTCAAACTGAGCCATCCCCCGATCCCGCTAGTTCACCACAGGCATGTATTGGTACACAGAGGGCTACACCAGCATATCGGTGCGGGAACCGCTGAGCAACATCCGCGCACAGAGCACCAAGCCTTCCTCACAGCTGTGCCATTATGCCACAGTGTCTGATGACTCAGGTATGGATTACTACTTTATATTATTCTTTGTATCGGCTGGTTTTTGAGAGTTCATATTGCTTGAGTTTGTGGGCTTGTGCGATTGTCTCCTTCATTATATTTATAACTGCGTCCCGCGGTTTCACCTGCGTAAGTCCCGACCCCGTGGGAATATCGGGATCAAAAGTAGCCTATGTTATTCAGGGTGAATGCTTTCTCAGCTTTCTAATGGTGAAAGAATATCAAAAGAGAATTCAATTGTTAATCGTTTCGAAATAACCCCGTTTTAGTCACAAACACTCCACACATTATTTGGTTGTCGTCGTTTATCTAAATAACTAAAAATAACGAAGTACCTTATCAAAAATTAACATAAAAACTTGTTGACGTGATAGTAAGTTAAAAAGCAGAGCTCACATAACGCATCTGATTTCTACATCCAACTTTACCAAAACTGTTGATTTACACACAGTTTATTTAGAACCTAGTTGGCTCTTCAGCGATTATAATTATGACGGTTGTTATATGTCACCGAATAAAATAAGAAGTTAAATCATATACACGCATTTTAACAAGGTTTCACGAAAAAATTTAAGATACCACATTTTGTTAACGCGTTCCCGACACAATTTCCCTTTGCTCCCGTGAAGGGTTACCGCAGACAGTTTATGGTACATGGTGCATAAAAACTCGCCGTAGGGTAGGTATTACAAAAAAATCTCGCCGGTCGTAACGCTGCTGAGTCGGTATTAAGTTTAGCATTAAATAGTACACGGCAGTACATCTAATAATAAATGTAATGTTTCAGACGAGATGTACGCAGCGATCGAAGAGGCTTCTGTGGGCGAAGGTTCGGACACTTACGCTCAGATCGCGCCCGAGCCGCGCCGCCGCGACCCCGCGCCCGACCTTTTGCAGGCCGACGCTATACACGCCAGGTGAGACATACACACACACCCTACATCACGTACGCTCAGATCGCGCCCGAGCCGTGTATACACGCCAGGTGAGACATACACACACACCCTACATCACGTACGCTCAGATCGCGCCCGAGCCGTGTATATACGCCAGGTGAGACATACACACACACCCTACATCACGTACGCTCAGATCGCGCCCGAGCCGTGTATATACGCCAGGTGAGACATACACACACACCCTACATCACGTACGCTCAGATCGCGCCCGAACCGTGTATACACGCCAGGTGAGACATACACACACACCCTACATCACGTACGCTCAGATCGCGCCCGAGCCGTGTATACACGCCAGGTGAGACATACACACACACCCTACATCACGTACGCTCAGATCGCGCCCGAGCCGTGTATATACGCCAGGTGAGACATACACACACACCCTACATCACGTACGCTCAGATCGCGCCCGAGCCGTGTATATACGCCAGGTGAGACATACACACACACCCTACATCACGTACGCTCAGATCGCGCCCGAACCGTGTATACACGCCAGGTGAGACATACACACACACCCTACATCACGTACGCTCAGATCGCGCCCGAGCCGTGTATATACGCCAGGTGAGACATACACACACACCCTACATCACGTACGCTCAGATCGCGCCCGAGCCGTGTATACACGCCAGGTGAGACATACACACACACCCTACATCACGTACGCTCAGATCGCGCCCGAGCCGTGTATACACGCCAGGTGAGACATACACACACACCCTACATCACGTACGCTCAGATCGCGCCCGAGCCGTGTATACACGCCAGGTGAGACATACACACACACCCTACATCACGTACGCTCAGATCGCCGCGCCCGACCAATATAAAGTTATTTTAAAAACGATAGGCCACAATCTAAAGCAAGGTTCTAACGAATCCGCGACAGCAGCTCAAATTGCATGCAAATAATGCACTTTAAAGTCTCTACGGACACTTCAATTGCAAAACCCTCAGTCTGAATCCTCAAAAGCCAATTGATAGTCGCGTGGTGGGTCGCGACTTGCGACTGGGAATACTTCCTGATATTATTTGGTTATTTTTCCTTGCCAGGAGGAGTGCGCCACCAGAAATAGGTGCTACCTCTTCCCCAAACGCTACACATTCCAGACAAGGTTGGTATACTATTGTCTTAGTTGATCGGTATAAACTACTTTCAAAAATATCGATCTTAAACCGTTTGCTTTGTTATTCGCTTAATTTGATCAAACGTGTGGAGTAACCTTCTTTCTTCGGCGCGCTCGCCCGGTAGCGATGGCCGTGTGACAAGGTTTTCCTGCGTAAAATGTATGTCACGCCATGTAAACGCACGCCTCTTATTATAAACTAGCAGTGGCCGCGACTTCGTCAGCCTAATTTTTTGAAAATATAATATAGCCTTCCTCAATAAATGGACTATCCAACACTGAAAGATTTTTTAAATCGGAAATTAGCGCGTTTAAACAAACAAACTCTTCGGCTTTATAATAATAAAAGATATAAAATAATTGCGTTAACTTTTATATCCAATCAATAAATAAATTAGTCGCTAACGCATCAGTATCGTCTTCGAGATTTCCTATATCTTCCCTGTGTATTTCAGCGTCGTCGTCATCGTCCACGGGGGCTCTCGGGTCGCCGAAACCAGAGAAGCGACAAGCGAACTCTCCCCTCCCCCCTCCCCCCGCACACAACTCCCACCAGCACCCCGCGCACCCCCCTCACCCCGCACACCCCTCGCACCCCCCTCACACCCCACACGCTCCCCTCTCCGCTACTCGCCCCGATGTGGCCGCCCAGCAAAGACAACACCAACGTATCAATAGCACAGGTAAATTATATTAGAAACAGTTATGTACTACGGTTTCACCAGCGTTTATCTTATCCAGCTGAACGCACGGGATCGTAGGAATAGCTGGATAGCCTTCAGTGTATTTTTTTTAAACCAGATTGACTTGTCCGCCATCTTGAGCGCTCTACCATATTAGATTTAGAGTGGCACTGACTTAGGCCCGTATTAATAGACCGAACTCAAGTTCGATATCAATCTTGAGTTTGCTCTTGAGTTGTTGCGCTGATAAATAAATCTATCTTAAGATGCGATTACAGAGTGACGTATCACTTGAGTCATACCGTATTAATAAATCAAACTCAGCACTCAAGATGTCTCTCAAGATGCAGTTTCGTGTACTCAAGTTCGATCGTGGGTCATACGTGACTTAAGTAGCTGTTTCGGTGTTTTTGTAATTCAGAAATTAATTATTATGATGATATTTGGGGATGGATTATTTTAGTTTTGGTGATTATGTTTTTCTTTGTTTTGTTAAGTTTTTTTTATTATTATTTGATAAGTTGATTTTTAGGGCATTATGATGAAGATAATAATTAGAGATGGGCCGACTAGGGGTTCTGCCGACTAGCAGACTAGCCGACTAGTCGGTCCCAAATTTGCCGACTAGTCGGCCGACTAGTCGGCAATGGAGATCATTATAATTCCGAGATATTTGGGTTAATCATGATCACTCGGCGATTGTTGCTATTTTTTGATAAATTTGCACTTCGCAAGCTATAGTGAAACTTCCAAAAAATGGTTGGAATAAAAAATGCAGCTGAGGCATAGTTATGACATTTTTGATGTTTAAATGATGTATGTAAGCTATGACGTGTTTTGTTTATGTTTTTCTGACTACCCACCTTCTAAACTGTAGTACTAATTAAATAAATATTGGTTTTATTGCATAATTGTTAGTTGACGACTAGTCGGCATAATTTGCTTAAACTGCCGACTAGTCGGCTTCGGCGACTAGTCGGCCCATCTCTAATAATAATATATGGCCACAGGGTTATCGAATTAGCTAGCTTAGTTTAGCTAGCTTAGCTTGGTTTACCTAGTTTAGCTTAGCTTAGTTTAGCTAGCTTAGCTTGACATAGTTTAGCTAGCTTAGCTTAGCCTAGCTAGCTTAGCTAAGTTTACCTAGTTTAGCTAAACTAAGCTTAGCTAGCTAGAAATGGGCCGACTAGGGGTTCTGCCGACTAGCAGACTAGCCGACTAGTCGGTTCCAAAATTGCCGACTAGTCGGCAATGCAGATCATTATAATTTCGAGATATTTGGGTTAATCAAATGTAGCTATTTTTGGATAAGTTTGCACTTCGAAAGCTGTAGCGAAACTTCCAAAAAATGGATGAAATAAAAATAAAAGTTGGAAAAAAAATGGAGCTGAGGCATAGTTATGACACTTTAGATGTTAAGATGATATATGTAAGCTATGACGTGTTTTGTTTACGTTTTTCTGACTACCTACCTTCTAAACTGTACTACTAATTAAATAAATATTGGTTTTATTGTATAATTGTTAGTTGACAACTAGTCGGCATAATTTGCCGACTAGTCGGCACCTGCCGACTAGTCGGTTGAACTGCCGACTAGTCGGCTTTCCTGACTAGTCGGCGACTAGTCGGCCCATCTCTAAAGCTAGCTAAACTAAACTGGCTAAACTAAGCTAAGCTAGCTAAACTAAGCTAAGCTAGCTAAACTAAGCTAAGGTAGCTAAACTAAGCTAGGTAAACTAAGCTAAGCTAGCTAAACTAAGCTAAGCTAGCTAAACTAAGCTAAGTTAGCTAAACTATGCCAAGCTAAGCTAAACTAAGCTAAGCTAGCCAAACTAAGCCAAGCTAACTAAACTATGCTTAGCTAAGCAAAGATTGATTTAATTAAGTTACAATACAATATATTCACAATAAAAAAAACAGTAAAATATGAGTAAACTACTCATACCCTACCATAGTGCAACAACAAAACGTTAACTTTCATTCAAGGTCGCTCTCAAGATCACACTCGAATCTCAAGAGCGATATCAGTTGAGTAGAGCTTGAGTTTTAACTATTAATTAACGCCTAACTTAAGATTGTGACCGCATCAAGAGTCGCTCAATTGATACGCACTCAAGATCGATATTGATACGGGCCTTATACTCACTGACTCGGGCGAACTTACGACGACATAACTAACTACTGACTACCAATTTTCGAAAAAAAGGAAAGTCACTGCATTCAAAATTTCCTTGTGTTGAATGTTAGATATATTTAATCGAGAAATCAATCGTTTTAAGAAAAGGATTATGCACTGAGACGTTAAAACTGTATTGAAATTTACAGGAGATCTTTTCGGCCCCGACAAGTTACGACGCAGCCTCAACGAGAAACACCAACGGAACAACAGCTGCGTCAGCTCGTCCGACTTCTACGGATGCAACTATCCGGTAGAGAAACACCGGTTCAGCTCCGGAGACATCATACGGCCTTTAGTTGCCAGGGAACTTAACTTCGACATCGATAAAACTGACAATCATACCGACAACCTATATAATTCCATCGACGGACCAAGTTGCAGTGATTACTCGTCTGCAGAACCGAATACAAGCCTCAATTCCGACCATAGAGTTACGGATAGCCCGTCCCGAAACGTCGAAGAAATGTACGCCAAAGTCATGAAGAAAGCCAAAGCACGAACCGATGAAATCGCGAGAAGATCGAAGGAAATTCCCGAAAATGATGCACCTAAGTTCCGTACAGACGATCCCGGATATGAAACTATAGATAGAAAGCTATCTTCCAACCACGGATACGAAACGATAGTTCGAAAAGAACGACACAACTCAAATCAAGACCCTGGTTACGAAACCGTCAAAGACATCTCGAAGATGCCAAACCATCTTTTAAAGCTAAACCATTTGAATGCCGATAGCGGTCCAAATAGCATCGTTAGCAGCGATCCTGGTTACGAACATATATCGAAAAATGATACTAGTGCATCCGATTCTGACCCCAATTACGAAGTACTAAGGAACAATCCTCCGACGCCGCCTTACGCCACTATAGCTCCCAACTACAAAATACAACCGACATATTCAACTGTAAATAAAAGGAAATACAATAACTGGTCGAATAATGAGGACGGGATAATGGAGCCTAATTACGAATCGATGCCGAACGACCCAATTTACAATACGGGCAGCGAATCCGATCCGAATTATGAATCTGTAAGGCCTAAAGATCCGAATTACGAAAGCGTTAGCGGCGCGGATTCGAACTACGAATCTTTAAGGCATAAAGATCCGAAATATGAGTCAGTAAGATCGAAAGATTCGAAGTACGATTCAGTTAGATCGAAAAAAGATCCCAACTACGAGAGCGTGAAGTATTTTGACGTAGCTAAAAGGGAACCTCCTTATGATAAGGTAAAAAGTGAAGGATCAAATATGGAGAGATCGGATTCTTCCGCCGGATATGAAAGAATTAACGTCCCAAATGCGAACAATACAAAAAACAGTATTAACAATGGTACTGACGGTGCGGTAAGCGATTACTTTCAAGTATAAATAATACAAGATATTCGTTTAAGAATACATTTTATTAAAACAGTATTTATTAGATTTGAGATTCTATATGCTATTATTTATTTTAAAACTTAGACTAACATAGTGAAATAAATAACCTCAGTATACAAGTATAAACGAGTGTAATCTTCCGTAGGTGTCTGTGATATATTATAATGGGAGATATTTTTTTACTATTGTTTATATTTATAGTTTTTTTTTTAATGTAAAAAATAATTAATACGGAAGTAGTGTCTGCGTTATTATTAGGCTTTTTTCACGGTGACTAGTTTCATTATGGCTCGACAGATGACAGCATGGACTAGGAATCAGTAAAACATTAAGATTGATGTCTATAACCAGTAAAAAACTGCTTACAGACAGTTTTCTTTTCTTCTTGTATTTTTTTATTAAGATTTTGTTGAAAAATTAACGACAAAGTCAAGTAGTGTAGACAGACAAAAGACATTAAAATAGCTTCAATAATAAATGACGACATTGAAAAATCTCTATTTTTACTTGGCTTTGTACCAATGTCAAAAAATAAATTGTTTCAATGCTTATATAGCCTTATTAATAAACGTGGAGTAAGGTCGGAGTAGTGAGAATATGCTTTGTCTTTTTCCGTGACAAGTACTTTCACAGACAGAAACAAAATGTAATAAAACTATTCCGACGTTACTCCACGTTTATTAATAAGGCTAATAAAGTGTAAATGTCGACGTCGAGAATTCGTTCTTTATAAATGCAGCATTGCGAACAATGATACAATTAAAATATAAATTGCGAACATCATGCGAGCTATTTTGGGACTAGTTTAAAAAAGTTCATTGAATAAACAATAATTTGTCTTTATGTAATCTCTATTTTATTTTATGAATGTGTTCAAAATTAATAGTTGTCTAATTTTAATTTATTTGTAAATGAATTAACCTTATTTAGTTGACAAGTTTTTCACAATTTGTACCAACTAGTTTGTACAATGTACATACAAATATTATTTAGGTGCTAAGTGCTTACTCTTTAAGCTAAGTGTTCTGTGTTCATATACAGCGGGAGTATTGTAATACGTAAGGAGGTCGTTCTACTTGTCTAGGGGAGCTATTTTTAGTTAATTTGTTATATTTTAGTTTTAATGTAGTATATCGGTTGTCTAGTACCCATAGTACAAGCCTAGTGCTTAGTTTGGGGCTAGATTGCGCTGTGTGAAACGTCGTGCAATATTTATTTATTTATATGTATTTTGTTTTGTACAACTTTGAAAAAAGCTCAGAAAACATCCGAGAACCTAACCTAGTGCAGAGACCTCATTCTGACTTCTAAAATATATCGATACCGGAAATTTCAATTGTCGTAAAGGACATTTTGGCCAAAATGAGTTAATTATATTGTAGAAACAAATGTTGCCCACCAGTGCTGTGGTTCCACTGGGTGTCACAGGTATTCAAAGTCTACTTGCATTGTAAAACCCATAGAAGATACATATAAACTGTATTAGGGGAAACATTGAACATTTTTTAGTGAAGTGCGAGTGAGAAATGTATTGTATGTAGTATATTTCCTTTGTCTAGTACCCATAGTACAAGCCTAATTGCTTAATTACGAATTTATTCAGTTTCTAATGTAAAAAACTAGGTAATTTCTAACTAAACATTATCACCCAATTTTTTTTATTCCAAAATTCAAAGAACAGAAGTGGCTCGCTTAGACGTGTAGAATAAAACCCTTTCGTATAATATACCCTCGTTCTAATACAATTGTATAAAATGCGCACGATATATTATGATAATGCGTTGCACTTAATGGGTTACAGGTGTTTTATTTCACAAAGGCTGCCTGGTGTTGCTTGTACGAGTACATTCACGTGCTTATTGTTTATGTGTGCGTGAGCTTAGATTATTACCGTTTGAGGTCACTCACACAGAGACAATATGCACGTGAATCTCACACAACCAAAACTGAGAAGCCGTTATGAGATAAAACCACTGTTTTGCCTCTTTGGTCAAAATAAAGAAAGAAAATTACTCCCCTTAGATACGATGAATTGAGATAAATTGAATGTTTGTTTCTGTCTATCACTTTTAAAACTAAAAACATTGTGTTAGTTACAACATGTTCATCCCTTATTCATCATTTATAAGGATGAAGCAATAATCAATCTCTTATTTTATGTTTTTAATGTTCTATTTGTTTTAATTTTGCAACGAATTTCATGAAATTATACTTAACTGTTCTATTATTTAAGTTAGTTCTTAAGATTCATTTTTATGAGTTGTTGATTTGTTATTTCATGTTATAAAGTTATAAGTGACCAATGGCGGCGTAGCAATAGCGTGGCGAAATTAGCAAATTAGTTAGAAAATTCCATTAAGTATAACACATTAAGTATTAACTCATCCAATGTATTTGCCATGGGCCCTGCACGATATAGCTACGCCATTGTCAATCATTCATTGTGGTAAAAATACTTTATTTCTTTTCGTATTCTTTTAATGGAAGAGACTGATGGAGTGAAGTCTACATCTACCTTTTTCGAAAACACCAAACATTTCCTACTAGTATCGTCCATATCCGGTAGAGCCGCTAGTGTGAAATGTATGGAATTACAGCAAACGTTTTGTCCAAATTTTGCTAAGGTCTTTATGAACCTACATAAAGCCTCAGCATGCAAAAATGGCACATATTAGTACAATTGGTACCTACCAAAATGCTTAAGCTTATATTGTACCTGAATAATTATTACAATTATTGCCTTAACGTTTTTACGATTAATGTTCAAATAAACCTCTAGTATTATAACAACTTACTGGAGCCTGTATTTTGCTTCAATTCTTCAGCGATTGCAGTTTGTGCAGGTGTAAAAGTACGCTAAAAGTTAACTTTGATATTCCGTACACTGATTTCGTAATTTTTAGGTCTGTATTATTAAAAAACTGTATATTTTAACATTCCAAATTAGATTTTTAATGTTTATACACAATTTATACACTTTATATACTCTTGCTTTTAAACGAACATTCAGACTATATGTAAGTTTGTATATTAATATTAATTGTAGTAGTACATATATAATATTATTCATGTAATTATTATAAAATATGTGATTATGATAAATTGAAAACACCATTAAACATAAATAACTACTTATATATAGAGAAATAAGATATTAACAAATACCTACTCTAATTTAATAATCTTGAAATTTTATAGATCAAAAACCATTTACACATTTATATGGTTCTTATCGAATACCCATTACTTTAATTGAATCTGGGTCTCTAACAAAATAAGTAAAATCGGTCAAATTCTTAATACTTTGGTGCTAATTTATCTGTCACAATCAGCATTTAATACCTATCTTATGTATAAGAAAAATAAATAGAAATGTAATATAAATAGATAATCTATAAACCCCCTTTACTTATGTAATTTATAAAATCTATTTAATCTTTGTCTTACTTACATAATTGTATATCTAGGTATTTAGGTCTTGTATATCTAGATATCTAGGTCTTATTTGTAAATTGATGCACCATTCCATCTAGAATTTTTTCCGAAAAACAATAATTAAAGGAATAAAGTATGCCATAATTGAATACCTAAGTTTTTCATTTCGCAAGTGAAAAGGTACCTTTGTCGTCGAGATGTAATTTGTTCCATATGGTTCGAAAGTTAAGTAAAACGTCCATACTACCTCGACGAAGTAACAAACACGTGAATTTATCTCGGAATTATGCCAGTTTACTTGGGTTTATTCCACTTTGATCACCTGGGTGATATCACCCAGGTGATTTCAGTCGACATAATACTTAGTGTCCTCAAATCACCTTGCAATCATATCACCCAGGTGATATCACCCAGGTGATTTCAATCGACATAAGTAGTGTCCTATGATCACATTGGAATTAAATCACCCAGGTGATCAAAGGCGACTTTTTATTTTCGTGTAGTGGACTTTTATCACCTACTAAACCATGCTAATAAAAACTTTTAAATTAACACACAACTTAATATTACCTACTTAATTAGACCTACAAGAAACGAAAAAATTGTTGCTTTTGTTTTATGACGCTATGTTTTTAAATATTTTCGATTAAAGCATTTGTGGATGACATATCTACACTTATATTATAAAGAAGAAAGGTTTGTATTTGTGTGTGTGTGTGTCTGTATGCTTGTAATGAATAAACTCAAAAACGACTTGACTGATTTCAAAAATTCTTTCACCAACAGAAAGCTACATTCACCCTGAGTAACATAAGCCAATTTTGATCTCGATATTCTTACGAGTGTGGGGCGAGCGTCACCAAACGACAAACTTTTTAGAAGGGTGGCACCACAAGATAAACGCCTCTGTACTTCGTCGTAAGGCTAATATTGTTCATTTACTTAATGCGTTGAAAAAAGACGCATTATTTTATGAGCTGCGTTTAAATTATTGATCATGGTGAGTGTTCTTCCACATCGAAAACGACTCCTGCAAAAGACCGCAAAATATTTATAAAGGACTGTCAAATGGAACTAGTTAATGGTCACATTTCTATTGGTCATTTTCTCGAAAAGTTGCGATGATTTTCAAAGCTTTATTTTATTTTGTTTGTACCCACAGTTAATAATTGCTCTTTTTATGGTTCAGTACTACAAAGGTAAAAAGAAACCCTTATATTTTAACTTTTTTATTTATGTTGAGACATTATAATATCATACAATCAATACTATTTAAACTAATAGACCCAGTGACTTAATGTAATGTATACATATTGTGTAATTAACATTAAACTGATTGAAATATTATGTTGTGTGTTAATTTGAAAGTTTTTATTAGCATGGTTTAGTAGGTGATAAAAGTCCACTACACGAAAATAACAAGTCGCCTTTGATCACCTGGGTGATTTAATTCCAAGGTGATCATAGGACACTACTTATGTCGACTGAAATCACCTGGGTGATATGACTCCAAGGTGATTTGAGGACACTACTTATGTCGACTGAAATCACCTGGGTGATATGATTCCAAGGTGATTTGAGGACACTATTATGTCGACTGAAATCACCTGGGTGATATCACCCAGGTGATCAAAGTGGAATAAACCGTTTACTTGGATTAATCATCCACAAACAGGGTTTGTACGGTAGGTACAAACCAATGCGATCTGTTAATCTGTGCTGTTTATTATTTTTTAAATGCTGACCTTCAATATGTCAACGAAGTGGTTAGGTATTAAATAATCCTTTTATCGGGTTTAAACTGTAACAAACCAAAAGGGGGGTAAAGTTTCCACAGTTTCCCCTACTCCACGACTCGGATCAAGCCAGAGCCCAAAAAAAAAGTGCTCACAGCTACAAGTCGTATGAAGCCGCTACTTGGTAGACAATAAGACTAAAATATATGGTTGTCAATGTCAGCCAACGCGACGGAACGAATTGACAGTTGCACGACCACCCAAAATGCACCAAAAAAAAACACAAAACAAAAAGTTTGATTTTTTGCAATAAGAGAAATAAAGAAATACTAAAATAACAAAATATTTTGTAACAGTGTTGTGCTTTTAGCTTATTGGAGAGACAATGGCTAATTACAACAATCAAGGAGACTTTTGGCAAGCTCCAAATAATACCCAACAAAATTATTCGTTCAACGCTTCGGGTTTTCCAGATTCAGCGCAAACGCTAGGCAAGTAAATAAAGATGATTATATATATTTTGGAAAAGAGGTGAATTTAATAAAAACACTTTGATCTCACAGATTTCCAGAACTTCCCAACGACAGAGCAACAGAATTTTTCCTATGAACAAACTCAAGGCAACTTAACAGCAAATAACAACCAGTACTACAATCCTACAATTTACACGCCGGCTCCCATACCCGGCGACAATACAGCAGAAACCAATGACTTTGATGAACCTCCCCTTTTAGATGAATTAGAAATATATCCTGATAGAATATTAACAAAAACTTTAGCAGTGATGAATCCTTTTCATGGTCAATCAAAAGCAGATGATGCTACCTTCTTACTAAGAGATTCAGATATTGCTGGTCCCATAGCATTCTGCTTAGCTTTAGCAGTGTGTTTATTTCTGGCAGGCAATAAGGCTCACTTTGGTTATGTGTATGGCCTTTCCGTCATGTCTGTTATACTAATGTACTGTTTACTGTCACTTATGAGTAGAACTGAAGGTGTTTTTACTCTATTGAGTGTAGCAAGTGTATTAGGATACTGTATGTTGCCAATGGTGGTACTTGCTGGGTTAGGTATATTCCTTTCTTTAGAGGGTACAATTGGTCTGAGTTTATCAGGAGTTGCAGTTATTTGGTCAGCATTATCTGCTAGTAGATTATTTGTAACAATGTCAGGGGATGCTGAACAAAGACCGTTGATAGCATACCCTTGTGCATTGGTTAATGGGGTGTTTGCTTTGCTTGTGCTGTTTTAAGTATGTATGTGACAAGAATAACAGTAACTCTTATTATGTTTTTTTAGTAATTGATGATTAATTTTTAATGTAAAATGTTATGTAGTTGTACATTACCAGATGTAACAAAAATTATCTTCTAGGTAATCAATCAAAATAAAGATTATGAGTATCTAATCACTGCTGGTTAAAATGATTTTTGAGCTATACCATCTAACATGTATTCTTTACATCAATAAACAAATGTACATAAATAAAACTCTTTATTTTCTTAATAGCCAAAACTTTAATAAATATAACTAACTAATTAGCTAAGTTACATGCGATTATATAATGTAGGTCTGTCACTGAAAAAGTTCTTTAGTACCATAACCTGAAGGAACGTTACACAGACGACAGCTAGCGTTTCACCCATGGACCACCAGAACACTCTTTCATTAAGATCTTCTGCTCTTTTACGACTCTGTGCTTCTCTTAATCTATGGTGGGTTTGGTGGTCGAGAATCCTATTCAGTGCAGAATGGATTTCTTCGGCTGATGTCTCCAACTGGATAAAAAGAATTGTGTAAATTGTTATTAGAACCTATTTTACTCATTTCAAGACAACCTTTATCTTGCCTATTTGTTTAGTTGTTGGATGTTTAAACTAAAGTTTTGAGCTGCATTCAATAGCTTGTAAAAAATATTTAATTATATTTTTTGTAGTTTAGAATGTGCAACAGTTAGTCATTAATAGTCTGTCAAAACGTGACTATGATTATGCAATCACTTATCACTAATTATTCCACATTATTTAACAAAGGACAACAGGCCACTGGCCTCTTGGAAATGGAAAGGTTTTTAAATACAAACACTGATAAGAGTGCACCATGCATTGCCAATTATTAGCAGTAACATTTCTTTAACAATATAACCTACTTTTAGTTGACCTACTTATTGCACATGAGAAAAAAAACAGAGGGAGTCTCCACCCTCTTAAGTAGACACCACATTTATATTGAAACTCCAATGAACAGATATGGGTGAAGTTTCATTGGCCCTAAGCAGTTTATGTTATAAATAGTAATTAGAATGTGAGTAACCTGTGTAAGGACCGTAGCATGGTCCCCGACTCCTGGCAACTGTTGTTCCGGCCCGACCACCACAGACATGTAAACCAACTTGTGAGTGAATGTACTGAACTCATTGCTAAAGCAAAATTTGTATACACCTGTAACAAAATAGTGAAAGGTTGATTTATAAATAATGACTGCATGTTGAAATTTATCATACAATTAAAAATAAGGTACAGGTCCCGGCAAACTTGGAAATTTCTGATGTCGAAGGGGTAGTTCATGCAGTACATTTACTTGACTTCGATGAAATTCAACTTCTGCACCATTTTTTAAGATGTTTCCGGCACCTATAGGTAGGTATACAGTTTCAATGACAATAAACAAATCCTTTTGAATACTTTCATTCTCATATCTATCACACATTGAAAGTAAATAATAATAATAATAATAAATAAATTCTGTGAACAACACATAGCGCCATCTAGCCCCGTGGTAAGCGACTAAGCTTGTGTTACGGTGACTAGACAACGGATATAATACTTATATTTATTTTTCTTTTGTAAGTACATACATATTATACATAGAGGGACACCCAGACCAGACACAAATATTTATTCTATAAGCATAAATACTTGCACCCGGCGGGAATCGAACCCGCAACCTCCTGCATTGCAGTCGCGCTTTCGCACGACGCGCCACAGAGGTCGAATGCACACTTTATCTGCGGCGAATGAATCAAACCCTGGATTTCTTTCCAGATTCTCACAATAATAAAATTACGATACAAGTTAGATGTGAGGGGTTTATTAGTTTTCATGTTATAAAGATATTTAAATTTGTTTTTGTTCAATTTTTGTTGTTCAGCTTGGATAATGTGCATTCACCTCTCATGTTTGTTTCCCTACCTTTTATTTACCTAACTAAAACAATTTATTAGGTTGTCCTGCTGTCCTCTACCTTACTATTATTAGAGATTGCAATCAACAGCCTAATGTGTTCTAAACCAAAAAGGTATTTGATTAGATTAACAGTTTGTTTAAATAGGTAGGTGTATATTGTGTCATTTCATGGCTGTCTTGATTTTAGGCACAATATTAGCATTGGATAAATAAAAGTAATGAAAAGAAAATATAAATTGCCTTCTGTTAATAAGCAATAAAACAGTATCATAGGACAACAAATATTTAAAGTACATAAATAGAAATTACCCATGGCATTGGTAACTATGCAATGCCAACATCATCTGAATAGATATACTTATTGGAAACTTACCCGTTTGTTGAGCTGTAAACTGATGTGAACCATACTGTTTCTTCTGTTCTTGGAAGATTATTTGCCTATTAGGTGCTTCTATTACTACGTCTACATCGTACTGGCCACCCGTTATTACCTAAAACCGGGGAAAAACACTAAATCATTAACATTATCATAGAGGTTATGAATTATATATTTCGCTTATTACAAAGCTGTATCTTAAAGTATTGAATATAATTTTATTATAGACTTTAAAATACATTAAATGTTACCTGAAAATCCAGTTCTGCATTAATATCCTTCTCGATTTCCTGGTAAAAACATTGTTTATCGCTATCTGGTAGTTCGAACGTTAATTCTACGGTTTTCGACAATATTCCACTAATGAGTGTCGATAGTATCGTTACCACTAAATATTTATACCACATTTTATTTAAATTACTTCTTGAAGTCGAGTGTACAAAAATTTATAGAAAAATTAGAGAAATACCCGAGAAAATCGATTGACTGACACCCGCCCAACATGACACCACGTAATTGGTTGGTTGCTACTGACAGTGACGTCCGCATTGACAATTACACTGACTTTGGCTGTATTCACACAGGGAGAGCGCCTCCAGTCTCTTTTGCGTCTTGTAGCCCAAGTCCCTTTAAATTTGTGGCCCAAAACGGCCTTTCGTATTATTATACCTTAGTTAGAATATAGAATAAAACTATATTCTAAGTATTATACCTACATACATCCGACCCGTCCATGCGGAAAACGTTACGTTATCGCAGCAAGCGGCAATGGATCCAGGGGTAGCATATACCTATTTCTAACTAATACCTTGTACATTTATGTATTCTGTGTTATAACCTGATACACGAGTTAAAACACGAGTTTTTTTGGCGAATTTTTTGTCGTTTTGGAAAAAGAGCAAAACTTTCAGTCAATCGGCAAGTTTCTCTACTCGTATAATTATAGAAACCCCAGTAATTTTAATTATCTAAGTATATTAGGTATGTTTTTTAGACAAACAAACTAATAAAGTTTTGAAACTTTGGTGTCTTAAACCTTTGGGCGTGGTGTTAAAGACCCACTACCCCCTCTGCACCTGCCGCTATGCTTTCTGGTTGTAGGTATGTTTGTTTGTCTGTTTTTCGTTTGTGATGCGCATAAACATACAACGACAAACTAAACGGTGAAGCGGAGGAGGGTGTAGCGGCAGATGGAGAGGGGGGGGGGGGAGAGTATTGGATCTTGAACACCACATCCATAGGTAGGTATATAATGTCGGACTATTATGACTGCTGGATGGACCGTGGAGTAGGATGAAAACAAGGAAATATCTCGGTCTTACCTAATCAATTAGGTCATCATCATCCGAGCGTTGTTCCCGGTTGCATCCCTCTCGAGAGCCCGGGGTCCGCTTTCCTACTTTTACGTCTCCACTTTGCACGATCTTCGGCATCCCGTGTAGTGAGGCCATTTGCACGCATATCCGATCTTACAACGTCAAGCCAGCACTTCTTGGGTCTTCCCAATCTGCCGCGGCCGGGCGGAGGCGCCATGGCAAGACATTTGTTTCCCACGTAACTAGCCGGTTTTCGTAGAACGTGGCCGTACCACCGTAAGCGGCATTCTTGCAGTTTGTCTGCAATGTCTCGGACATGAAGGCTGCCCCTGATGCGGGAGTTTCTGACGCGGTCTTTTCGCGTCACTCCACACATCCAGCGCAGCATCTTCATCTCCGTGACACGCAGCTCCTGCTTATGTCGCTCAAGCAATGGCCACGCCTCACTACCATACAAAAGGACAGGTCTAATGATCGTTTTATAATACTATAATACTATACTATAATACTATAATACTTTATTTTTGCACAAACATTTAGGCTTAAAAACGCTAATTTACAATAAATTGTATATAGGTATGTTATGCAAGACATGATGACAATTAAATCTTGATAATAGTAGACTGTACTAGGAGAACCTGTACGACAGTCTACATTTTTACCTTAAACTTTGCTTCGTCGCAACTGGACGCGCCTAAATTATTATAATACACTAACTTATAACAAATAAATGAATGAATGAGACTAACATAAATGATAGAATAAAATACATAAATACTCGATCATATTATAAATTATAAATTAATAAATCTATTTAAATTAAGTAATAATATAATATGCAAAAGAGAATAAGTAGCTTCAATATATAAAAAGAAATAAATCAACGAATCATATGTTATATCCTTGTATGAGCTCCTCAGTCTGGTCATAATCAAGGGTTACCAGCCATTCTTTTAGTTTGTGTTTGCATTGTGAGTAGCACATGGGATAAATATTGAGCCGTTTGTTAATCCTATTATAAATTCTAGAGCTAGCACAATTATAATGACGGGATGCGAAGGTGGTATTGGCTCGGGAATGAGGACATACATCTGTGAGAGCTCTCCTACGAGCCAACTGGTTACATTCGCTGTTATACTGCAGGGTGGAATGCCGTTTTAAGATGGAACGAAGGATATAGAGCTGTCTCACCGTTAGTAATTTGGAGTCTACATAGAGAGCTCTGGTGGGATATATGTACGGTTTACGGCCCATAACCTTCAGAATTGCTCTCTGTGCTCGCTCCAAATTAAGAAATGCAGTTTTTGCAGCTCCTCCCCATACAGATATACAATACATCAGAATTGACTCACACAAACACCGATAGACCATGATGAGCGTTTTCTTGTCAGCAGAATTTCTTAGGTTTTTGAAGATAAATATTAATTTTCTAAGCCTAGATACAAGAGAATCTATATGTTTATACCAATTTAAACATTCATCTACCTCTAGTCCTAGATATTTCACGCTTGATACCCTGGCAAGGACAGGACAAGATTGCTGAGAACAGAGAGTATTAACATTACACCCATGAGATTTAATGGATATTGAGTTCATAGGAGGTTGCTGTGCTGGTCTGCTAGAGAATGTTATGTATTTGGTTTTCTCAGTGTTTAGCGTGAGCAAGTTTTTGTTAAGCCAGTTTATTACTTCATTGAAAGCAAGCTCAGCATTAGACTCAGTCTCTCTCCATGAGCGCCCGTCAATAAGCATTGCCGTATCGTCTGCGTACGCAACAAGTGAGCAGTTCGGAATACCAAGCTCACATAGGTCATTTATGTAAACCTGAAAGAGGGTGGGACCCAAAATACTCCCCTGTGGTACCCCATAGCAAAGAGTTTCTTCGTTACTGGAATATTCTCCAATCTTAACGCATTGGGTCCTTTCTGAAAGGTAGCTCCTAAACAATTCCAGGGTGGAACCTCGTATTCCCACTTTTTCCAGTTTCGATAAAAGAACGGTGACAGAAACAGTGTCGAACGCTTTAGATAGATCTAAAAAGATACCCAGACATTTATCTCCCTTGTCTGTTTTATCAACAGCCATATTTACAAGTTTCGAGATAGCGTCCTCGGTTGACCTGCCTCTTCTAAATCCAAACTGATGTTGCGAAAGTAAATTATGTGATTCTAGAAAGTCTACCAAGGATGCATTCAGTATCCGCTCCAATATTTTAGATAAAATCGGTAATAGAGATATAGGCCGGTAGTTCTCAACACTGCCTCTGTCCCCACTTCCTTTATATACAGGGCAGACTACGGCTTTTTTCAAAGCTCTCGGAAAGGTACTTGTATTTATAGATACATTACATATATGTGTGATAATCGGTATTAAATGAGTTATGTTTGTTTTAATTATCTTTACCGAAATTTTATCCCAGCCTGATGCACAGTCGATACGCAGAGTATTTATAATGCGCATTATGTCTTGATAGGTTACAGGTAATATCGCTAATGAGTTTTGTGGAGAGAATTTGCTAGGCTGATTTAAATTTTGAGTGTGGCTATGTGAAATTATGTTTTTGGTTAGATTAGAACCTACAGAAGCAAAGAAGTTATTAACTAAATTGACTGACGCATTGGGATCTTCAGAAATGTTTAATAGGTCCGTAGATTGAGTATGATTTTTCATTGTGTGGGTAATAGATTTGATGACATCCCACGTCTTTTTAAGGTTACCCGAAGCTTCTTCAAATTTTGACTTTTCATAAGCTGTTTTAATGTTTTTTAACAAGGTGTTGCAGAAATTTCTGTATCTCAGATAAGTGATTTTCAAAACTGTGTTTTGCGGAGATATTTTATATTTCATATGAAGTTTGTCCCGATTTCTGATGCAACGCAGTAGACCTGGTGTTATCCACGGTTTTAGTATACGATGCCTGTGCGGAGTTCGTCTAGTCGAGGTGTGTTCTGTTATTATTCTACAGATAGAGCTTATAAAGGCATGAGTGGCTTCATTTGCATCTTGCATGTTGAGAATCGGATCAAAGTCAGTCCGCTGTATTTCTTGTGCAATAGCGTTGTAATCGACCTTTCGCATTTGAGGATTGGGTTTGAAATGTATATTCCGAAAACTTAAACTTAAAAGTGTTGATGAATGGTCGGTAATATGTGTGTGCACCACTAAGGTTATTGCTGGAAGCTTTGTTTTAAGGAATACAATATCGAGACAATTGTTTTCTCTTGTAGGAAACGTATGAGCTGGAAGCATACCATGTTGTGCACACACTATCTGGAGTTTATTCGATTGAGCAGCACGTGTAGAATCTTTATTATTATTTAATATGTTGATGTTGGTGTCACCAATAATGCTGATATTTTTAAATTCCTTATATTTGTCCAGCTCATAATCCAAACTGTTGAGAAAGAAATCCGGGTTACTGAATTCCGGGGGCCTGTATATCCCTAGTATGACAGTATCATTTTTATTATAGACCTGTCCCTTCAGTTTAACCGGCATTTTCGGGTCACAGATGACACCAGTTACCTCTCGCCACTTGGCCCAAGCTGCCGAAATGCGGGACTTGACGTCACAATCGATGTCGCCGGACTCGTGAAGCACAGATCCCAAGTACTTAAACTGGTCTGTCCGCTCGACCATGTGACCGTCAACGCAGACAGGTGTGGGATCTGTGGTATTGCTAGCCAAGTATTCGGTCTTCGCTACGTTGAGTTGCAAACCGCCGTTCTCAAGTGACTCTTTCCAAGCATTTACACGCCTTCCAAGCCGTCCCTTATCCGAGTCCGCTAGCGCAATATCATCAGCATACATGAGCATCCACGGGGGCTGCTCGTGTGCGTCTCGGATGACTACGGACAGTGCGTCCAGTATTACGCTAAACAGAAACGGACTTAGGACGGATCCTTGGTGGACTCCGACTGTAATGGGAAAAGATTTAGTGTCACCAACAGCAGTTCGCACCACTGAATCGGAATTTCGGTACATGTCCCGGATGGTTTCAATATAAGTTTCAGGCACCCCTTTGGACCGCAGCGCCCACCAGATCATCACGCGAGGAACACAGTCGAAGGCCTTCTGCAAGTCCAGGAGCAGAAAGTGTAGAGGCGTATTCTTAGTTCTGAATTTCTCCATAACGATCCTTAGGGCGAAAACAGGGTCCATGGTACCATGACTGGGGCGGAAACCATACTGGCCCTCTGAGACAGTGCACTCCTGCCGGATCCGAGAGTCAACTATACGCTCGTAGAGCTTCATGGTGTGGGACATGACCTTTATACCACGATAACTTCCACACTCCTGCACAGATCCCTTGCCCTTGAACACTGGAGTGATAACACTCAGTCTCCATTGGGCGGGGATTCTGCCGGTCTCGAGTATGCGGTTAAAAAGGTTGGTTAAGAGTGTTGGTTAAGGTGGCCCACACCACGAGAACCCATAGCCTTCCAAACTTCGATGGGGACTCCATCGGCGCCGACAGCTTTCCGATTCTTCATGCAGCGAAGAGCCTTGCGCACCTCCTCAGGCGTAATCAGTGGCACAAGTCCTAGATTCGGAGGGAGTTCCGGTGGCTGCACCTCTTTATACTGCTTATTGAGCAGTTCGTGGAAATAAGAGCGCCACCTCTCCTTCACCGCGAGGTCCTCGCATAGCAGGTTACCATTAGGATCTTTTACACAGCGGCACTTGGATATATCCTGTGCCGCTTTGATCCTAGAACGTGCCAACTTATAAATAAGCTTCTGCCCCTCAGACGTTTCCAACTTATCGTACAGTGGCTGTAAGTGGTCCCGTCTGGCTCTGGCTACTGCTCTCTTTGTGGCACGTTTGGCAGACCTGTACGCGTCGCGATCTTCAGGAGAGTTGGACGCTTGCCACTTTTTAAAGAAGGCTTTCTTCACCCTAGTCTCCCTCTGGACTGTGTCGTTCCACCACCAAGTTTCCTTGTCACACTTGCGTCCTCCCTTAGACATACCGAGGACCGACCGCGCCGAATCAGCGATAGACACCTGAATCCGGTCCCAGTGTTCCTGCACCGATTCGCCTTCAGCATTGGCACATTTGTCGCCGATTGCTGAGGCGAGCATCTGGGACTTGACTTCATCAAGCCTCCACCATCTGATTCGGCGCTGACATGGTTCCGGTCGTTTGTCTTTGGTCTTTACACAGAGATCCATGACAAGGATACGGTGTTGGGCAGTGAGACTCTCACCGGGTATGACTTTGCAGTTGGCCACGTTGCCGATGTGGTGTCTCCTAGTGATTAGAAAATCGATTTGGGTAGCGCGCCCCCCGCTCCTGTAGGTGATCAAGTGGTCGGGCTTCTTTTTGAAATAAGTGTTCACGAGTGCCAGGTCGGCAGTGGCACACGTACGCAGAATTTCTTCCCCTTCCGCATTCCGACTGCCATACCCGAAGCCTCCATGAACACGTTCAAATTCCACCCCCATCTCACCCACATGACCGTTCAGGTCACCACCCAAAACGATTCCCTGCGACAGCGGGATTGCCCCAAGTACCTCGCCGAGTTTATCCCAAAACGACCTCTTATCAGCGTCGCTACAACCGACCTGTGGCGCGTAAGCACTTACTAGGTGAGTAGGAACCCCCCCAATAAGCACCTTCACGCACATAAGTCGGTCGCTAAAGCGATTCACCTCCAAGATATCGTCATGCAACCCCTCAGCGAGCACCACAGCCACCCCGTTCTCTCCACCAGGTGCACCCGTGTAGATCAGCTTGTAGCCATTCCCAATGAGCCGGGATCTGCTGCCTTTCCATCGCTGCAGGAACGCCACGGCCACCTTCCGCCTGGAAAGTACGTCGGCTAGCTCCCTCGCGCGTCCGGTTAGCGTGCCAATGTTCCACGTTGCGAAGCGGAGTTTCGGGGCTCGCGTCTTTAACCGTGCCCGCCCGTGGCACGGTAGCCCTAGTCCACTTGCCACAGGAGTCGGGCGAAACTCCTGCGCGCCGTTATGCGGCGGCGCCCTATCCCTGTGGCCATAAACTCTTTTACTACTTTCCATAAAGATTTGGCAAATTTCGACTTTCACGGGAGCGACTGCCGTCTGACCTCCCAACCCCGAAGGGAAAGTCTGCGCCAGAGCCTCGTCCGTTTTTCAGCAGGTGCACCGGCTAGCAGGTGAGGTTGGCTTGGGCCCAACGATCTTAGTGGGCCCCATACACACCCTAATCAATTAGGTACCTATTAAGAACTCAATTGTCTTTACTCGGATTCTGAGGAAGTGCGTACCTATATAATGTAACCGCCTACGGTATTTATTTTCTTACATTGCTATAAGTATTTGCCATTAGTTATTGCATACATGTGCCTTCTTATGTCTTTTTAGCAAAATACCTCCGATATAATTATGACGACCGGCATTTTTTTGTATGTGTGTACCTATGGACAAAGAAAGCCTGCAAATCGGATGGCGTAATAATATTTCTACTTAAATCTCATTAAAAGTGCTATCATAGTGCTCATTATGCTAGCTATAGCTAGTCCAAATTAATCCAAAACCCACCTACTACCCATCTACATTTAGAAATAAAATATACGATAACAGTAAAACAAAATTTATTCAATATTCAAGACGATACAAAAGGAAAATGAAATTTTCACTTAAACGTTTTACGAAATTTGCTTAACCTTAGAGTAAAAGCAATGTTCCGAAAAACAAAAATACTGTGAATATAATGTCTTAGAAATTACACTTAAGTGCGTAGACTAATGACAGTCCCATTTAGGACGCGACCAAAACCTCTAGACAAAACGACTCTCCATTACCGAAGTCGCCAATCGACAGATTTTCATATGGATTTTAGTACACAGCCAATGAAAAGTCTAATGCAAGTCGCTAGACCATTTTCTTTAGTCTTTACTTTAGGTCAAATCCATTTAATACATTTCGGAGCAAAACGTCAAAAGCACAAATTGTCTAATAAGTAGCAAATTGCCAAAAGCGCACTATGCAAAAACCCATTCAGCATTACTTGACTTGGATATTTATTTAAGATTTTCTAAGTCAATAAGAACCGTTATAGTTTTGCTATTATCTTCGACTGTTAGATAAATTATAATTTGATACCAATAAGACGACGCGACGTTATACTCCAAAAATACACTGTCGATTAAAAAAATATAGAATGGGAAGTAATTTTATCTTGAGGTCAAAGGGAAGCCATCGCATGCAAAATGCCGTCAGCGTTAAAGGTCTTTAAAAATGCAGACAAAAATACTTTAATATCCTTATGTTATGTGATTTAGAAGGCGAGGCCGGCGTCGGCGTATGTCGTGAATATCTTCTCGATGGAGTTCGCATAAGCCGCTGTTCTCAGATCTAAGCCCAGGTCGAACTTCATGGCAGTCTTCATTATGGCCTGGGGGAAACAAACGTCAATATAATAACAATTCAAAACTATTAAAGACGTATCGGTCATTTTACGTATTTGGTAATTGGCGTTTACTTTACAAAATTGTGCAAAATGCGAAAAATCTTGGGAGTTGGTATTTTGCGTTTATGGTTTTAATCCCCTATTATATGGACTGGAGGTCACGCACTGAATTTTGTGCCTATTTGATCTGCACCATGTTGCGCTGTTTCCTATTAAAAGTGAAGTGATGGAACTTTTAGTTCCATGGACGGTCACCATCACTTTCAATAGAAAACGCGCGATAACAGCGCAACATGGCGCAAACCAAATCGGCACAAAGGTCTAATGTCATTTTGTATGGTATAGCAATTTCAGCATACTTGTATAGATAGAGTTCAGTGCTGTCGATGCTTAAGAACGTGGCGACTGTTACCATTTCCATACAAACTTAATACCAAAATAAATTATGAAAAATTTAGTTTTCTACCTTAATATCGATATTATTCGGATTAAGATTTTACTTTTAAAGGATCCCCACCGCAAGGTTTTCTAAAATATTCATTCACATTCAAATAAAACGGAGAAACATTTTTCAATGAAAAAAATGTTTCTCCGTTTTATTTCATTTCGAATGAATATTTTGGAAAACCTTGTGGTGGGGACCCTAAAAAAGTAAAATCTTAATCCGAATAATATCGATATTAAGGTAGAAAACTAAATTTTTCATAATTTATTTTGGTATTAAGTTTGTATGGAAATGGTAACAGTTGCCACGTTCTTAAAGTGGAACCGCTTTGGACTTTGACGGCGTCCAGATTTACCCTGCATAGTTTAAGCTAGGGATATTAAAAGGTGGTTTACCCTAGCAGATCGTTCCATGGTGTAGTCGAGGCCGGAGTGCACGATATCCTTCTCCGAGGCGCCAGAGATCCGCTTCTGGAAGGACTCGGACGGCGTGACGGGGATGCGGCCGCCCACGCGCCCGAAGCGGCGCTCCAGGGACTCTTGCACTGATTCTGGATGGAAATATATTGGTCAGGCTGTGAACTTATATTGTTAACTAGCAGATTCCCGCGGTTTCACCCGATCCCGTGGGAATATCGGGATCAAAAGTAGCCTATGTTACTCAGGGTGAATGTAGCTTTCTAATGGTGAAAGAATTTTTGAAATCGGTCCAGTAGTTTCGGAGATTACCCCAATATACATACATACATACATGTTACCAACGTTACCTCTTTATAATATTAGTATAGAGTATAGATTGAAGAGTTGGGATGTTGGTTAGTTGGAACTTGTATGTATAATACCAGCTGCACCTTGCAGTTTCACCAGCGTAAATCCCGATTTCGTGGGAATATCGGGACAAAAAGTACCTATGTGTTAATCCAGATGTCATCTCAGTGTGTTGGTCTAGTTATAGATACCCCGGCTTTCATTCATGAGTCGTGGGTTCGAATCCAGGCCCACCGTGCATGTCTTTTTCTTTAAGAAAAAGTTATGAGCGCTAATAACATCGCTCTTACTGTAAAAGATAACATCGTGAGGAAACCAACATGTCCTAGGACTCACCATGGTCCGAAGACATGGGATTTGGATAACCCCTTTAAGAAATCACGTACAATGGCCCAATTGTGAGGTTAAGTGTGGAAAACGTAAAGCGAAACTAACCAAGGGCCGTCTTAAACTAGTATCTTACGCAGCGTACTACTTGGACGTTTGGATGCGAACGCGATTGCGAAGCGATCCGATCCGGTGCGGTGCGGAAACAACAAACAGTCGACAGCTATTGAAGTGTCCTACGTGACCAAACGCACGTAAGCTGCTTTGCGGCGCGATTCCGACTGTTCCTTGTTTCCGCACCGCACCGGATCGGATCGCGTTCGCATCCGATCGCCCACGTAGGACGCTGTACCATGTCCATGTTTGTACCTTCCAATAATATTGACATAATACCAAATAATATTGAACGCCGAAAAGGCCGAATATAGCTGTACTTAACTATATTTTATTTTGTAACACCATTGTAATACCTATATTCTCAATAAATGATCTGAATCTGAATCTGCGTTAGTCTGAGTCCTTACCCAATAGATGGTAGTTAGACTCCCTCTCGTATTTGAAGGTGAGACGTCCGTACGAGACGTGGTTGAGGTTCTTGAGCCACTCGAAGAATGACACTGTGACACCTCCCGCGTTGATGTACAGGTCCGGGATCACCAGGATGTTGCGCTCGATCAGGATCTTGTCGGCGGCCGGCGTCGTCGGCCCGTTCGCGGCCTCTGCTATTATCTGGGGGAGAACGTACGTTATGTAGCGCGTTTGAAGGGAGCAAACCGATGAGAAGTTGAATTAAAGAAGAAATATGGCGATCAGACCTGAAACGGCGGAGATATTCGGTCACATACACACAAATAAAACATAAAAAAGTGAGGGAAATAAAGAATTGAAACGAAACGTTATGTAAATTGGATGAAACAGGATCCCTGCAGAATTTCTTCCAATTGGTCATGATTTCCCATGGCCTGTGTGGAAGTCACTCAATAGACTTAGGACCCAGGTAGATTGCTGGAGGGCAAACTTAGATAGATGGGTATGATTAACCAGGACCAAAGCCAAAGATTAAGTAACGATTGGCGCGGGCATTACTTGGATGGGTGACAGATAATTTGTGTGGCAAAAAACATTTTCTCGAGCTCCTCTGTGCTTCGGAAGGCACGTTAAGTTGGTCCTGGTTGTTATCTCTGATAGCAGTCGTTAGGTCAAGTTAGAGGCCTTAGAGCTACCTGAAAACTCCGACAATAGATGAGCCACTCCACTATACGAAAAGAAGAAGAACAGTTTAGCAGCATGCAGTAGATATTTATATTTTTAAATATCCATTGGTAGTTAGACGATTCAAGGTAAACCTAAGGTAGAAAATAAAAGATGGCGGGATAGTGGGAGTACATTTTAGGGCTCACCTTAGCCTGAATCTTGTGTGCATTTTCTTTGTGAATAACTTGTTCAACAGCAGCGGGTACTAAGATGTCGCATTTTTCGTAGAGCATGTTCTCGCCCTCGTACGCCTTCGCGCCGGGGAAGCCGACGATCGTGCCGTTGTCGATTCTGTAGTCTTCAAGAGCCTGGAAAAAAGAGAATTCATAAGAAAATGCCATAATTAAGCGTTTTACGTCTTGAGAGTAGGAATATTGTTTTTACCCGACTGCCAAAGGAGGGTTACGTTTTTAGAATATACGACCGCTTCAACATAAAGCTGCATCTATGTACTTACTTAGTTCTGAATCTATCTAATCAGTGATTGGTTTATTCGCGGGTTTTTCTTTTTCATAAAAAATCACTTTAACACAAATTGCCTAGGTATTTCAGTTCTCTATCAGCGGTTTAGGCTATTTGTTGATCCATCAGTAAGTCACCACAAAGCATTATACAGGCTGAACCATTTAAATGGGCCTGCAGGGGGATATCCTAAACTATAGAAGATAGTGAAAAATGCTGAAAGAAGTTGCGTCCTCGATTTTGACAAAAACTAAAATGGCATTATTAGATTTTTGAAAAATTCATTACCCTAGCCAGGAACCGAACCTTGTCTTTTTGCAAAAAAAACATCCTATATTATTGTACCGATCGATAGTGTTGCTGATAAAGATCAAATCCTGAAAACAAACATAATATGGTAAATCAAGACAAATGCCTATTTTTTAATAAAAATATTTAATTATATCAAAAACTAATCTAACAGTGATATCCATCACTACTTTCAACAAGTATCAAAGCTTATGCTTTAAACTGTTGACGAAAATTTTAAAATTAGAACATGATCTGTAATGGTGATAAATGCTAGTGCAGTCGTTCAAATCGAGTAGGTCGTTGTAATAGGTACGGGGAACGCTCGAGTACTTGTACCAAATACTTGAGTGTTCCATATTTTTATTCAAAAATAGCCATTTCTCTCGATTTACCACACTATAAAAGATTGTGTGTATAAGTACTGATTGATTTATAGTTCATCGAACACAATTGCGTCTTAAAAAATATACAAGTGGAATGTTATCTACGTATCAATCATTCTATTGGAGATTTTATCTACAAATATACCGGACCATTTTCCAATGTTTTATAATTTCTATGTGATCTAACAAACGCTTTATGATTTTAACTATGCGACACTCAATCTCGATTTCTCGAAACAAAGGACCGTTATAGTAACGGCCGCCAAATATCTATACAATTTCACAGTGCCATCCACGGAATAGATAACAATAGTAGAAAGGGCATAGCAATGTGTCAATGTCACAATGTGTTAGCAAACATGAAGCGACTGAGGTGAGGTCAGTACATCTGCACTGATGTATGGCACACGCGCCACGCCCAGCCCACATGCCCCTTCCTTCTATTGTTATTTATTCCGTGGTGCCATCTATCAAAAACTTCTGAAAGTATTTCATAAGAACGGTCGTTAAAAATCACGGGATATCGAACAGAGAGAGAGACAAGCTTGGTGGTAGATAGATTACACTTTATTTTTACTTCACATTTTTTTCTGTTTAATTTTTCTTTATTTTATCTTTATTTGGAGGTATGTCTTTAAATAATTCGTGCTTGCTTCGTGTAGTGTAGAATGGCTCACCTTAGGGTCGATACCTTCCGGGTTGTGAATGGCGCCGTCGTGCTCGATGATTCCGATGCAGGTGGCGCCGGCGCGCACGAGGTAGCGGCACGTGTGGAGACCCACGTTACCGAAACCTTGCACTATGAACTTCTTGCCGCCCCAGCCGGGAGTCGTACCTACGGATACACATTAGATATATGGACATTGACTAGCTGTAACCCGCTTATGTCCAGATCCCCTGGAAAATTTCAAAAATCCTTTCCTATCTGATGCCTATTTCTTTTTAATTCTTTGGTAGACAGATAGACCGCTTAGGATCGCGGGAAACCGAGCCACAACTTTGTAGTCTTCAAATCTGGGGTGGTTAGGTTTTTCCTAGGCAAGCAGGTATATTGACGATCAATGTAGGTCCCATGTGGTGCCCGTTGTTGCTCAAGTCGGGTCATTTTTCTGGTGGTTGTTGGGGGCTCTTGTCCAGCAGTGGATATCCAATGCTGGACAAACCCCCCCCCCCCCCCCAAGAGGTTTATCATCTCGGCCCTAGGGTATCCAAGGGCTAAAATGGTAAAGATAGAAAAAAATACTATACATATCTAAGTGGGACATAGGTCTGTCTCTTCCTGCAAACCTTCGGATGGAGATATATTGTAAATACCCTTAATTCATCACTACCCTTAAAACGTAGGGTACATCTATGACTTACCGATGATGCTCATGTAGTTAGCTTCATTAATGAAGTTCTCCAGACCGTGGAACACACCCCTTCCTGTGGCTGACACTCTGCCGTGGATACCACCCTAGTGACAAATTATTCTTAAATGAGTATTCTGCAAGATTTTAATAACAATAGTTTAAACTAAAGTATAGTTGGTCTGCTGGTAAATAAGTTCTAAAAATACGGTCCTAGACGGTAGGAAAAAGTAGATTTACCTACGAGTAAGTTTGCATAAAGTGAGTCTTAATTGGGAACTACTGGATGGCTCAAACTTACAAATTGGAAACGCAAAAATGCATGTTATTTTTCCTCAGATTAAAAAGTCAACACGTGAAGTGAGTGTGTGTGAAAGTGATGAAAGATGTATGAAGCTGTTTTGTAATAGTTCTATTTAAGGTTCTTCAGAGTAAACTAGTCGATGATTCGAATTCACACGTAAGAAAGGCTAACATTTACTTTAATATCTTTGGATAGATAAAGAATCTTAAAATTCAATCTAGCGACAATGATTACCTGGTTGATGGGTTTCCCCGTGACGCAAGCGTGAGCATTGATGTCCTGGAAGCCGACGGTCTTGGCGTACGTGTCCGCGATCCAGGACATCTCACGCTCACCGGTACCCATGTCCGGGGCGGGAACGTCCACGCCGGGCCCTGGAATAAGTGGAAGTGGTTATTTTAGAACACTATGTGGATGGGATAACGCTAGACGTAAATAAAAAAAAATAGTCCGTTAATTTCACCCACTGCAGGGCAAGAGCCTCCTCTTAGAGGGATTAGGCACTTAGGCACTAAGACGCCACGGGAGCCTACTCCGGATTGGCGAATGTTCTCATGCCTTCGGACTATGGTGAGTCCTAGGACATGTCGGTTTCCTAACGATGTTTTCCTTCATCGTAAAAGCGATGTTATTAGCGCACATATCTTTTTTTATTAAGAAAAAAAAAATTGGTGCGCTATAAGCCTGGATTCGAAACCACGACCCTTGGAATGAAAGTCGGGGTATCTACCACTAGACAAACCGCAACACTAGCCGTATTGTTTCAAAATTTAAAAGTTCGCAATAAAAGAGTTTGCTTTGTACCTTAGGCGTACAGTAGTTGTATGTAGAACTTTAAGCAATATAGCAGCGGCAATAACGACATACCTAAAGGATTCTAATTTATCTTTGGTATATGGTACTTTTGTCAAGCCTGGGTATGCTATATGTGCTTAATGCTGCTCCTGTACCTAGGCAATATAAGATTGGCAATTCACTGTGACGTTGAACTAGATATCACAATCTAGCCAGATAATTATTAACATAAAAATGTTTTTTTATCTACACAAAGATTGTCAAATACGTAAAGCTTAAATTTAATCTAGGTGCATATTAGTTACGTCATCTGATTCTGATAGTGGTTGATTTTTGGTGGATTAACCGTAGAAAATATTATTCATTTGTTAAGTGGGTCATACCCGTGGAAATATGGGATTCGCGCGAGAACAGCAGCAGCATTTAAAAAAAAAATCATTTTTGTTACCTATTGCTGGGGAAAGGGCTCGTTTATTCATACATTCATAGGGAAGATACAGCTTTCCAGAACTCACAGCAGTTTTAAATTTAATAACGTTCGAAGGTACAAACATCATTGATTACAAAAACTATCAACCATCACTACTCTAATAAGTGAGCGGGTGAGGTTGTCGATGGAATTTATCAGTATGGTAGAGGACATGGACAGCATTGATAGCACTTTGATGCAGTGTTATACCGACGGTAGTAAGATTGAGGGTAGGGTGGGTGCGGGGGTTTCTTGCTGGAGTGGTGGGATTGAGGTTCATTTTACGAGCTTTAGTTTGGAGAATTTTTGCTCAGTCTTTCAGGTAGAACAAGCAGCAATTTTGAGGGCGACGGACTTGTTGCTTACTGAGTTCTCGACCAGTGCTTGCATTTTAAGTGATTCGAGGTCAAGTCTGGAATCTATAATTGATCCTAACTCGCTCAATCCCATTAGTGCTGCTATCAGGGACAATTTGGCTAGGATCAACGAGAGAGGGTCAGGAGTAAGACTTTACTGGATTAAGGCTCATACAGGAATACCTGGAAATGAGAGGGCGGATGAATTGGCGAAGGGTGGGGTTTTGAGTGGTCAGCGAAGACCTGTGTATGATAGGTTCCCCTTATCGTTCGCCAAGCGTTCCATTAGACACTCTACTATTGCGGTTTGGAAGTCTCGTTACACTAGCGCTATTCCAGGACAGGTTACAAAAACGTTTTTCCCTGATGTTGATTTGGCTTTTCTTACTCTGGCTAAAGTTGGAATGAACAATTTGTTAGCGCAGCTTTTTACGGGTCATGGTGGTATCCGGGCCTACCTTCACAGGTTCGGGTTAGGGAACTCTCCATTGTGTACATGCGGTGATTCGGCAGCCCAGACTATAGTACATCTTCTGTTGGAGTGTGGTCGGTTCTCTTTGGAGAGGTACAACTGTGAATGTAGGTTGGGTACCGCTATGTCAGTCCATAGTCTTTCTTTAATTATAAGAGAAGACAAGAGCCGATCCGAGTTTCTCAGCTTTGCGCTGGCTATCCTGCGCAAGGTAGGGAAGGAGAATGGCTCGATAAATTTATAGTTAGTATTAATTTATCGAGCCATTCTATTTTCTATTCATTTTTTTTTTCTTTGTTCTTTCTTGTAAATGGCCTCACGCATCATCAGCGGTCTGACGAGCTGCTGTTTTCCGGCTTGCTGTTGATGTGTGGGACCCTTTCAAGGTTGGTTGGTTAGTAATTTGTGTTTGTTGTTTTGATTTTATGTTATTGTTAAGTATATGATTTTTGTTATGTTAAGGTTTGAAGTTTGTCATACTTTAATAATGGCAGTTGTACTTGTTTTTAATAAAAAAAAAATAAAAAAAAAAAACTCTAATAAGTAATCATCAGGTACCTACATTGCTTATTCCAATCAAGTCCTGATTTTCTCGCGTTGCCAAGCAAGGGAATTAATAATCACAAGTTTAATTGATGTTAAGCGATAAAGAGGAATAATGCTGGAGGCTTTAATTATGATTAAGTAGGTATTAATTATTTCTAGTTTCCTTCAACTGTATTTTTTTTGTAACAACTACATATTGATTACATAGGTATTAGATTTTCGTTTTCTTTTTTTTATCTATACTTACCTACTTTCTTTTTCTAGATCAGTTAAGAATCGTTCGATTGATGGCGCTAGTATTTAGGTCCAAATCAAGAGGTCAGATCAAGAGATTTTTGCAGTCATTGTCATTTCATCAGATTGCCTATTGCTTTCTTCGAACACGAATGATACCGTAGAAATATACAGGGCATGAACCGTGAAAAAATATTTAGTAAATGAGGTTAGGCGACTTACAAGATTGGACAGGTTTTAACTAGTATCAATTAAAAAACAGGTAAAAATCAGTTAACCGTCGTCGACTTTTCTTAGAAGACGGCACAAGATTATAATGAGGCACTCATTAATCGACAAAAATTTTGCTATTTCATTACTTATTTAGATAAATACCTATTAAACATTCCTATTTGGATTCTATAAATTGGTGCTCCCATAAGATTATGGCGTGACTTGAATAATTAATTAATCTGTCCTTAGACGCGTTCTATTTTCCGCGAGTGTTATTTATAATATGGTGTACCTAATTTTCATGAAACTCGCCGGTTATCGACCTGCTATGGCTGACAGTCGATGACCGAATGGAGGTCGAACGAGGATTATGAATTCACACGTACCGATGGGTATGGCCGGTGCTTATAGTCTGAATAAATGTTTCTACAATGACTGCAAATAACTACATATTATATTAGATTAGCATTGCAGTTGTAATGTGTTTGACTAATATTGTGTAAGATTTGTGCTCGTCGAGTTTACTTAGCTAGCTGTAGCTTAAGTAGTTAGCGTAGTGGAATTGTGAGATTTTGTTTCAATATAAGTATAGCAGAATCAGAATAAATATAAGTATTCTTTTATTCCGCTTCGCGATTTTGGATTGAAATTAAAGTTATTTTTCGGTTTTAATCGTGTGGTGTTTATTACTTTTAGCGTTGTTTCAATGTTCAACGTTTCGTCACCTATGAGACCAGAGATCAGAGATCAGACCAGACACCAATATCACAATATTTATTTATTAATGTTAAACTTATTAAACGTTTCCCAAGTTACATTATAAATCAGTTGAAACGTGAGTTTAATTTCAATATTTATTTACAGAAAATGAACATTTTTAAACATAAATAAGTAATGTGTGTACCTACCTACTCTCGGTTCAGTTAAACCCATATTAGTAATAATTTCCTTTGTATTAAGTACCTATAAAATCTGTATCAGAATTGGTATTGTAATCACTTGAATTTTATCGCTATTTAAATTCTAAGATAAATAGTAACTATTGCCAGTAAGGCATTGTTTATCTAGGATCTTATCGTACGCCTATGCTTACCTATTTGATAGTACCTACCAAGGTTCTTGTGGTTTTCGACAAACACTAAAATTCAGTCGTAAATTCTGCAAGATAATAAATTAAACTAACGTGTGCTATTTGCAATTCGCATATAAACTACCAATGTATCTACCTACTAGTAGATATTATACATCCTACATTTTGATTGTTTTCTACGAGTATCTACGCGTGTGGCCAGTACGTTAGAAAGTCTAATTCGAAGTTTTATCGCAATTTTGATTCTAATATAAACAGTAGGTAAGTAATGTCAGTAAGTCATGGTTTATCTAAGGTCTTATCGTATGCTTATTGTTACCTATTTGATAGTAAGTACCTACTAAGGTTCTCGAGGTTTTCGACTAACACTAAAATTCAGTTGTAAATTCTGCAAGATAATCAATTGAACTAACGTTTGCTATTTGAAATTCCTATATTAACTACCGATGTAGCTACCTACTATTAGATATTATACATCCAAAATTTTGATTGCTATCTACGAGTATCTACGCGTGTGACTAGTACCTACGTTAGCATTTTTAATTCGCAATTTTATCGCAATTTAGATTCTGAGATAAACAGTAACTATTGCCAGCAAATCGTGGTTTATCTAGGATCATATCGTATGCCTAGGTAAGAACCTATTTGATATTACAGTCAGATTACCAATTATGTATACAGCACGTAATATATATTTGGTTTATTTTGTGTGTGATTTTGTTTGTTTCTTTTTGCTCTTTTTATTTTATTTTATTTTATTTTGCATATAATATATATTATGTATGTATATTTTCACATACCTAATTAATTTAAGTAATCGACATTTACCCCCTTACATAAACGATGGCTAAGTTTAATAAGTTTAACCAATGAAGTAAACAGCACGCAAAATAATTGTACGTGCTGTATACATAAATGATAATCTGACTTTACCTACCAAGTTACTTTTAGTTTTAACAAAACATTAAAATGAAGTCGAAAATTCTGCAAAAAAATTAATTAAAATAACGTGTGCTATTTGCAATTCCTATAATATAAACTACCGATGTATCTACCTTTATACTTAGTAGATATTATACATCCTACAGATTCACTGCTATCTACGAATATCTACGCGTGTGGCCAGGAGAGGTACGTTAGCAAATCTAATTCGGCGAAACAATGAAGATTTGAAACGGTGCTCATAATTGTTTTGTAAGACTCTGGACGGGCGAGTCGAAGCGTATTTCTCCATACGAGTGGAAAAAAAACCTCATTTCCACCACCCCTTAACATAATCAGATTCCGGTGTTTTTTTGTGTAATTTAATTAGTAATTACGTCGTAGGGAAGCGTGGCGATTAAGGCATGTATGATGTACCTACTAATGAAAAGCGCGTAAGCAGACCTCCTACAAGGTGGACCGACAATCCTGTGAGGATCGTGGGAAGTCGTGGATACAGGTAGCACAAGACCGATTGCGCAGATGGTAGGAGAACGCTTTAGTCTAGCAGTAGACGTCCTCAGACTGAGATGATGATGATGTTAACAGAGTTTATTTATTGAATACGTTTTGAATCAATTCCGCAAAATCAAAATACCTAAGTTCAAATAGAAATTGTAAATTGAATTTGGTGCCGTTATTTATTAATTAATTAGTAAAATGGATTACTTACCAATAAAGCCCTTCTTGGCAAGCTCGAGTGTGAAACGACGGGTGATCTTCTCGAGCTCGTGTTCTGAGTATGCCTTGGGGTTGATCTTGATACCGGCCTTAGCACCTCCGAAAGGTACATCCACGCATGCGCACTTGAAGGTCATCAGAGCAGACAAGGCCTTCACTTCGTCTCTCGTCACGTCCATTGAGAATCTTATACCTAGGGACCAATAGAAAAAAGTATTAAGATTTGGTGATGTCATTGTTAGTCGTCTGACCGAGTACATTACAGGTATACCTAGATAAATTGATTGTGGTCTATATATGAGTAGGTAGGTACTGTTAGTTACTGTAGGTAAATAAGGTAAATAACACTTTTAAATTCATTAGAACGTTTTTTTTAATATCAGACTAAAATCTGACGTTTGAATCATTGTAGTTGAAATTAAAGACATTTTTCGGTTTGAATCGCGTGGTTTTTATTACTTTTAGCATTGTTACAACGCTCAACGTTTCGAGACCTTTCCAGGTCTCTTCTTCAGGATAACCTGGACCTGGACCTGGAAAAGTCTCGAAACGTTGAGCGTTGTAACAATGCTAAAAGTAATATAAACCACGCGATTCAAACCGAAAAATGTCTTTAATTTCAATACAACATCGCGAAAACAGAAGAAGAATCATTGTAGTTGACATTTTTTCTTCAGAAAGATGTGTCAAATCGTAGTCCACAATTAAAATACGAAGTACAAATACAAATTTTATTGACTAATTTATTCTTTTTTTTGTGAGTGACTTTTGGCGCCAGTAGGTATATAAGCATGATGCTAGTGTGTCTATAGTCTAAACTTATCCACAATGAAACTGAATTTGAACCCTGAGCTTTTCTTGCCACATTAAAAAGATCATCGTCAATCTAATTTTACCCATGCACCTATACCTATTACTTGTTCATTGATAGACGTTAATAAAGTTCTGTTTATAAATACATTCACATTTGCATTTTGCGTGCGGCACTCGCACATCTGTTGATTGTCAATTTATATTCGATAGTCATCTATATCAGGGGTTCCCTAACTTATTTGAGTCGCGCCCCCTTTTAACCATAAAAAAAATCCGCGCCCCCCCATCCAGTCCAGATTATCAGGTCAGAATAAAAAAGGATTTATAACAAAATAAGTTGGTCATTAAAGTTTTACAAAGTCATACGAAAGGTAAATAGTACTAAATACCTTTGATAGCCCCCTCGAGGTTGGCGCGGGGCCAGGCTAAAGGCTGATAAAGTTCTTAACATTCGCCTACTGAGGCCTCAATGAAGTTCTTGACAGGCGTCAATTTTAAATATTTTCATTGGTCGTATCGAGCAGTCTGGAATACATTCTCTCAGCGATCGCAGGTTTTTCCACACAGGTGGCCCGCGCCCCCCTGGAAAGGTCTCTGCGCCCCCCCTGGGGGGCGCGCCCCCCACTTAGGGAACCACTGATCTAGATACATACAGTAACAGTTAAATGATGATCAGCTTTAAGATTTAAAATGAATGTTTGTTTTAAGGCTAGAAGGTTGTAGGTTCACTCTTGGCCGAGGACCAAAATAAAGTAGGTCTAGGTATTTGTCTACGTAGGTCTTGTAGGTATCATTGTTATACTAGCTATGTACCGATGTTTTACCCGCGTAAAACCCGATCAAATGGGAATATCGATAATGATGATTTGTTATCGCTGCTTACATAGCATGCCGATACCAAATCATTTTCTATTGTATGATGTCATACAATTTATAGAATACGCTCTCCAAATTGGAACTCTCTACTATCAGCTTTAGCAGCAGCGGTTTAGTGCGTTGATTCATCAGTCAGGCAGGACAAAACATTAACTTGTTGTGATTCACTACTGGGCAGAATTAAATATTCGATGAATTGACATGTGATGGTCAGTCTAATCCTGTGGGAGGAAATATATCATCAAAATAAATACCTATACATATTAATATTAAAAAAAATTGTTGGTAGGTACATCTAATACTTCTATTACTAATATTATAAAGAGGAAAGATTTGTATTTTTATGTGTGTGTGTGTGTGTGCGTCTGTATGTTTGTTATGATTAAACTCAAAAACTACAGGACCGATTTCAAAACTTCTTTCACCATTAGAAAGCTACATTCACCCTGAGTAACATAGGCTTTGTTCCCGATATTCTCATAGGGACCTACGCGGGTGAAACCGCGGGACGCAGATAGTATAACATAAAAGAGTTGGTTATGGACTCGTTTCTCCGTAACAAAGTTATTTTAAGTAACAAATGTTTGTCTGAGTACCTACTTTCTGTTGATAGGTAGTTCAAATTGGTGTTAATTGTTCGTTATATTAATTAACGTATACCTATGGAGGAAATGACGCACAATTTACATAAATATTTGATACCTGATATTATTCATTATACCTTATGCGTACCAATGGTTAGAATAATTAAAACTACCCAAGTACGAAGTAGGTATATCATGGGTAGGTATGATTTTTTAAACCAAAGGTTACGGAATTATTGGTACCTATCACCTATCACCAATAACTTCATGACCAATTAAAAAAAACATTAAATGTTTGCTTTATTTCGTGTTTAGTGTTTGTTGTTTAGCAGCAACAGGAATAAATCATTTGTAAAAAAATCAATTGTCTAACTATCACGGTCCATGGGATACAGCCTGGTGAGTCTGGTGACAGACGGACATACAGACAGCGGAGTCTCAGTAATAGGGTCCTGTTTTTACCTTTCGGGTACGGAACCCTAAGAATATCGGTACTAAATGTTCTCGTTTCTCCTAAAATTAAAATTTGGTTAAAATGTAACAAGAGGTTGTAGTCAGTTTATGTACCGGTTCAATCCTAAAATTCTGGGCAAATAAGAGTAAAGGTCGGTAGCAGTAAAATATTCTCTGAGAGAAGTACCTACTTAGTTTTTAGAATGCATCCAAAATATGTTTAGATTTCTAATGATAAAAAACATCTACTAAGTATACCTAGATCTGTAACCCCTCAAGTTAACACTTTGATATTTAAATCTGAAATTTATTTTCATATATGTTATCTTCATATACATTCACAATCGAGTAACAGGTTATGCAATAGGTACCTACTTCTTACACCAAAACAGGTTGATAAGAGTATCACGAATTCATTGGCAACATCGGATGATGTGAATAAGTGTAGAATTTTCTTGATAAAAAGTAACCTGATAACTTTGAAGACAGTTATGTAGGTACCTAGCTATTTATCTAAGTATTTTGAATACCTACCTAATAAAATGCGATTAATAATGTCAAGGGTAAAAATGGAAAATTATTATTTTGCAGTATTATTTGCCATTTGCGAGTATAAATTCAATAAGCTAAATACTAAAAGCTCTAGCTAGCTTATTGAATTGCCGTGTAGCCCCGGCATATAATAGGGCTACCTCATCTCTTCCCGTGGGTGCCGTAAAAGGCGTAAAAGGGATCTGAGGGAGCCTAGCAAACCTTAAGTTCTCTCCGCGCGGTGGCGGATATACTGCTTTGTCCCTAGGAGGGTTGGTGTCAGACAGGCACCCGGTCGTAAAAATATTGCCAAATTTATTTGCAGAAGGTATGGTCAATGATGACTTACCTAATGCGCGGACCCCAAATTAATTTGGTTTTTAGCGGACCCCGGACTCCCGAGAGGGATGCAACCGGGAACATCGCTCGGATGAAAAGAAGCTGAATACTAAAAGCTATTGTAAAGAAAAAAGCTAAGAAATCTCGCTCAGGGTTACGCACGATTACCTATTCTCAGTTTTTACACTAATGTTCGAGTTAATTTTAGAATGACAAAAAAACAAAATGACTTTTTGCTTTATATTCCATGCGGTACTTATTCAAAGATAATGCATGACGGAAATATTCTGAAAGTCTTCATGGTTTAAAAAGTTAGCACGGCATATTAATAATGGACACCACCACCACTTTTTAGGAATTTTAACCTATTTACATTTTTATACAAAAATAGTGTTACTAAACCGTCTGTTTCAATATGGTGTATAAGTAACCTACATAGATATATTAGGATAATAATATAATATGCACGCGTTCGTTATTAAGAAAAAGTAACTGAATGATAATAAACTATTAAAAGAATGGGTGTGTGTTACACGTCATATCAGTTAGTATAAAAGTAAATTGACGTAATTCCTTAGTATGAGGAATATTAGGTATATACACACAATTACAGGGGTTTTCACTATCTTTTGAGACGTAGGAGATAGCAGACTTATAAAGAAAATTGTGTGATATTTAAAATAATATATGTGAATAAAGAAATCACGTTAATTGTAAAAGCAAATCCTGAATACAATTCGAACTGAAATCTATAATTAAATTAATTTTTAAATAGAAAAAAGTTCTCAGAAACGCATTTTAACATTTGATAGTTTATGTTAAGTGCCGGTCCTACTACATTCATAACTTTGGCAAAATGTTTTTAATCATACCACTTATAGATTAGATATGAAATTAATAAATAAAACCCTGATTATTTCGAACTTATCTCAATATTATCACAACTTGTCGCCAGAGTAACAAAAATACTATATGCGATAATAAAATGTGACCATAAAGATATGTAGTGAAATGAAAACGTGACAATTTTCCTTAAGTCATACCTACCTAGTCGTTAATTTATTTGATAAATGTTTAGGTGCTACTTATATCTTAACAGTTTCATGTAATATTTGGAGTTTGGAGGTATGTAGGGAGGCAGGTACATGTTAGTTCGTTTGGTTGGTGTATGAATAACTATTTTTAGACATTATGCAATATTGTGACGTTTGTTGTGCTAGATACGTCATGACCACGCCCCCTGTTGCTACTCGAATAGGATCACAAATAAATATACTTTCCCCAGGTGAAGTACCTAATCAAACATGATTAATGATAGAACACTAGTGGTGAATGTGCTTAATCTTTAACACACTTGTGAGAAAAATGACAGTTTTATCAAAATCACGATTGATCGTTTCAGTATACCTACTTACATTTACTTTAAGTATACCGAATTGTTGAGTTCACGGGACCTCCCATAAATGATAATTGCCCACCGAAAGGAACTATCATTTTGTATTTTATTACGTCTAGGCACGTCATGAAATAATGAGAGTGCCTATACCTATATAAAACGTATGAATATGAATAGCAAAGGCATAGTTAACAACAAGTTTGTTGGATTCTTATTGGAAAATATGTTTTCGACAATTTATATCTAACGTAAGTACCTACTTATCTCTCCGACAATATGCTAACTGTTAGACAAATATTTATGCAAAGTTACAGCTACTTAGTAATAAGCGTCTTGGAGTTAAGCCGCGGACAGACGGACCTACGAAACTATAAGGGTTTCTTGTTGACTACAAAACCGTGACCATTAAAATTGGCTGATTCTAGAAATATCAAAGTTTAAGAATCGAAGAAACGTTGTTGAACAAAATAACAATGAAAGTCTAGCCAAAATATGCAATCTGTTCTAAATAAAAATCAGTTTCTAACAATAAGAGGTGAGTACAACAAACCCGTTTGTGGCAATGAACTTATACAGTAATTTGCATGCATGATTGGCAACACTCAAATTGGTCAATTCTTAGGTTAGAAACGTGAAAACTATTTAACAATTAATAAAACAATTATACAATTGATGGGTCAGTATTAAATAACGTATAGATGAATTAGGTACACACATACTGTGTCTTACATTTTTAAAATATGAGGCAAAATCTTATCAAATTTTACTGGAAAAAAAAATTCTGGACATTTTTCTTTTTAACATTTAGGGTATGAGTAAATATATCTATATAACAGAAACTTCCTTAAGAATACAGGCTCTCAGGTAAACAAAATGACATTTTTGAGCTACGTAACATTAGAATTATTCGGTAACATCACGTGTCCGCTGTGCTAAAAATAAAATATGCCATTTTAACTGCTGTTGGTAATAACTACATAACAGCCAATATAAATGAGACATTTCAAGTACCTACATCATTTTAGTAAAGTGTAAAAACTCACCTCCTTTGGTCGGTGTCCTGTGAGTAGAATGTTGGGCACGGTAGCCGTGAATCATTTCGTAATCACCAGAATCGCGCCTCAATGGGAATTGGAGTTCAAGAATGTGATCACAAGGCTGCATCAGGCTGAGAATACCAGTCACCTTCTTCTGCTTCTCTTCAATGGAAGCCCTCGACTTCATGTCAGCGACTAGTTTGTCTTCTACTACTTGACAAGCTCTGTGGAAGAAGTACTCCACCATGTCGAAGAATCTGGGGTTGGCACTGGTCGGTATTTCCTTGAGCCTATCTGGGATCTCATGGCTGGCGTAAGTCCGGCAGCACACGTTTACGGCAGCAGGGGCCATTCTGAGCGACGTGTTGAGGGCCTCATTTTGAATGGAGTTTTTCAGAGGCGCCACCGATTTGGCGATATTCTTGAGGTGGAGCATGGTGACCGTTAAGTACTGAAGTCGGGTTCGGTATCGGGTCGTCCTACACCACACTTGAAATAAAATACACAGAAGAAGTGTATAATGTTAACAATAATAGATTGCAGTGACGACCCGCCCGTGCCCTGACGGAATCCGACTTACTGAATCAAGCGACAGATGGCAAAAAATAAAAAGGCCGCAGGCCGGGGCCGGCTGGCGCAGATCATCTGTCTCTTTCTAGCTAGCCAAACAGACGCATACATTGTGCTCTTTTTCACTGAAGTTAGATACGAACCAACACTGTTACTAAAATTTTCGCAATCAGATAAGATAATACAGGCAGAATTAAAACAAAATAATAAAAAATAATGTTTCCCTTAAAAAGTTGTTCAAAATATGGAGTTCTACAAACTACAAACAATGCCCTACTTTTGTAAAATCAATACTGCAGTGTAAGTTTTAGACAGGCAGGAACTATCACCACGTCTCGTGACATATTGTTAGAATATTTGTGCGCAAAACTAAATATTTACATTTCGTGGCTATATTTCTATTAAGAATGCGGTCTAAACAGTCTTACGAAAGCTTTCTTCAATGATTCTCTAAAAAATGTGTAAATTTTATTGGATACTGCACCGGGAATTGTTCTCCATAAATGAAGCAGACATTTATATTCCTTTGTTTTACAAAATTGCGTCACAGCGTTTAATTACTTAATAATTACTATCATGTGTCTGTCACCGAAGTAGGGCATGTTTGTTTATATACCTACCGATGCAACAGCAGAACACGACAACACGGTAATAACAATGTCAAAATACGCAAAATGTTCGGAGAGTATTTGTGGCCAAAATTAGTAATTGGGAGTAGGTACTTAATTTAAATAGGTTGAAATGATTCTCATTTTAATCTGTGATTCCTATTTGACGCAGTTTCTGCAAGAACCCCGAACAGCTTAGACGGGAACAATGTCCAGGTAAGTAAATACGTAACTAGGGAATATTTATAATTCTTAATATTTTTTACTCTTATCTACGTCTTTCATTGTAGATATTTTATTATGTATTTTATTTAAGCCCCCTTTTGTATTGTTTCAATAATTCTGTTTCATTTTAATTTTACTTGATATCTATATACCCACAATATCGTCCCATTTAATATACCAATTCGTATTATCATCTGTATATTAGGTACCGATTGTTTGTAATCTATTTTCTTTTTCATTGTCTTCTTTTATTCCTGTAGGTGCCTTAACTTCTCCTTTCTCCAATCAAAAGACAGCAATTTTCCCGACGCAGACGAAGCACCTATTGACATCTTACCAGATGAGTTGGTAATAGAAATATTCAAGTTACTACCACTCGAAGACTTGCTGCGGTGCGAGAATGTGTGCCGGAGATGGAGAAAGCTGGCTCACGACGCTGTGCTATGGAGACGTATCATCATTGTCTGCTCCGGCCAACTCGGTGAAATCAGCGAGAAAAACTTAGAGATCATAGACTCCCACAGAAAATGGGTACACTGCCTCAAAATACAATACATACTCAACTACCTAGTCGTCAAATCCGTCACTGATAAATGCAAAAATCTCATTTCGCTCGAATTAATCATGTGCCGCATCGAAAAAGAATTCGAGGAGGACATCAAAAAATGGACCAACCTCAAGAAGCTCAACTTAAAAAACTCTCTGTTGAGAAGCAAAGTAGATTTAACGATACAATACGATCAATTTAAACATCTAACCTTTTTAGGTTTGTCCGATTTCGGGCTTTCTTCGGCTAATTGTGACAGTTTGTTAAACTGCACTTATTTGACTCACATTAATATAGAGAAAATCAGGGGCCTTAGTTTACATTATATAAAAGTTCTTATAGAAACTAAAAAGCATATTCTAGTCACTCTACGTCTGTACGGTGGTAATTCAGTTGACGATGATTGTTTGTATATGTTAGCTCAGTGCCCAGTTTTAAAGGATCTTGCCATTATTCGGAGCGAGTTACTCTCCGACAAAGCCCTTGTAAGCCTCTCTAATATGAAGGTTATAGAACAATTGCAATTGTGGAATAACGACACTTTTTCCGAGATAGCTTTAATTAAAACGCTGGAAAGTCCGCAGATGACAAAGTTGAAGAGTTTGAGTTTATCGAGAATTAAAAATATTTCGCCAGTGATCGTTGATGTAATATCAGAGTACTTGAAGAGTTTAAAATTTCTGGCTTTGTATCAGTGTCCTAAAATTATTAACACAGACTACGAGAAGCAGTTAAAGTCTAAATTTAGAAATATAGACGTTGTGTTGTATTAAATAGCTCATTAATGAGTTGATACAACAACCTCCTTACTTATAAACGATGATTAAAAGTTATGTAACGTTTGTTTCTCTCTGTCAAATTTGAAACGTCATGTCACAAAAGACTAACGATACATAGTCTATGCAGTTGTTAATCATCGTTTATAAGTAAGGTGATGTTAAGATTTTCTGATAAATGCCTGTATAATTAATTCAAACGCAAGACTAGAGTTTTGGTGGCTTCATAATTTTTATAAGTAATAATCATATTATCTTTCATGTTACATGTAGTAATTTATATCTGAAAATCGACGTAAACATAAATAATGTAAAACTTTGGCTTATGGGCTATATTTGACCGGGACACCATGGCGGCGCAACCAGTCGCCGCTACCAACAAAATGTATACAGCTCTATAGAGTTACTCACTTGGTGTCCGTTTGGTGGCGCAACCAATTCGGCGGCGCGACCAACTCGGACGCGTGCACAGAATGTTAGTGGTTGCGCCGCCACGCTGGTCGCGCCACCATCAATTACTATAGCGCTGTATGGTGTCTCACTCACTCGGCCGCCGCCAGTCCGGCTGCCAGCCAGTGACGTCCCCACCTCATTGCATGCAGCAGTACTGTCTCAGTGTGGCGTGACGACTCTGGTGTCTGTATGGTGTCTAGTTTGGTAGCTTACGGACACCACGGTGGCGCAACTGGTTGCGCCGCCATGGTGTCCCGGTGAAATATAGCCCTATATGTCTATCAGAATCTCATGGCATGAGGAAAAAAAAGAATTCGTGATTTTTATATGGCAATGCCATCTCATCTGTCATGCTCATGCTGTCATTAGTACGCTTGACTAGTTTTGATACGTTTTTCATACATTGCGCATTGTTTATTTATATAAACGTATCAAGATGGTATAATCCGATTACCCGAGGGTTGCTGTATAAAAGTTTTATTTACCCTATTTGCCATCAAATTCTGGTACACCTATACCTACTCCAATAATCTACTGGCGCCGCTCTTTTAAAGACGAGCCAAAGCACCTGGCAGAGGAGTTTAGAAGTATTTATGCTAAAAATTTGTGTGTTAGTATGTTTCTCTGATTACTGTTAATCGATTACGATTACTATTACCGTTTACGATGAAACTATGTACGTACTTATAGACAGTTGAAAACCTAGATCAGGTCTTGCGCAGGAGCTGCGAGGCTTTCCTATATTACAAAAAAAAAATAGAATAGAACGCAATATGTAGACTAATTCAAACATTATTTAAAATGAAAAAGGGAAAACACTAAAAAGACGTTTGTTAGGATTTACTTATTATATTCAGTGTTTATATGTAAAATGGTATTTCAAATGAAACGCTGAAAACATATCTGTAATAGACTAATTAATTAGTAGGTACTGAAAAATAATTGTGTAGCTGTGATTTATAATAATCAATAGTTAGATAATCTAAGAGGGCTGTATGATAAGTACCCGTGAGCGTTTTATTTGCAATCACTGATCAAGAGCATATTTATTTGCAATCACTGATCAAGAGCGTGTTTATGTGCAATGCAGTCATTGCATGATCAAGATCACTAATCAATGCACATAAACACGCACTTGATCAGTGATTGCAAATAAACACGCACACGGGTACTTGATCAGTGATTGCACAAACACGCACTCAATCAGTGCTTGCAAATAAATACGCACTTTATCAGTGATTGCAAATAAATACGCTCTTGATCAGTGATTGCAAAAAAACACGCACACGGGTACTTATCATATCATCTACCCCTTGTATTAAGAGCGAAATTTAGAATGTGATATTAACCCTCAGTTTACCCGGTGAAATTATATACCGCAATTAACCTCATTGAGTCCATTTGACTCCTCCGTACAAATCATCGATTTTACTCAAAATAAAAGAAAGACTTGTATTATAAAGTACTTTAATGTTTTTAACAACATATTTCTTATTATTTTAGTTATCACATTTTAATCAGTCATGTATCAATCTTATATTTTTCTTGTACATGCTTAATAACTAGAAAATATCTATAAAAAAATAAATGCCAACTTCTGGCTTCAAACAAAAACAAAATCCAAACAAAAAAACAGTTTTTTTCTATTAAAATAACATAATAGTATCTTAAACAATCTTTAACAAAAATAAAAATGGTTCATGTTTATAGTAAAAAAAAAAACCTGCAACGCCTAATATTTGGCTCTATCTATGCATCGCACGCAAAGCTTTTTAGTGCAACCTAAACATACTGGCCTCATACAACTATGACACAGATGCACAGTCATGTTCAGATGGAATGCACTCGTCTTCTTCTTCATCTGACAATATTTGATGCTGTGCAGTTTCGGATCGTCGACTAAATTGTTGCAGTGGAATCTCTTCATCATCGTAATCCACATTATCGTCCTGGAGCCAGTCGTGTATTATAGATTCACCATCCTGTTGCATTATATTAACCGTTCTCCTATTTGACGCCATATTGTTAACCTAAAATAAAATAAATTACATGAAAACACGACAAATAACAAAACAGTGATTTTACCAATTTTGTTACGCAAATACCCTGTTTGAGTCCAATGGACGCATGACATGCGGCTACTTACCTATACACGCTGCGCAGGCGGACGTCCTCCTCACCCCGCAGCCGGCGCGCTATTGAATGAAGGTACACGGGCGCGCGAAGTATAATTCGCGGTAATTAAGTTTTTAAGCTTGATTGAAACTTTGTGCGGAGTCCAATGGACCTAACGGGTAAATTAAGGGTTAACAAACATATTCCGACGTTTGTTACGATATTGTAAAAATATACACCCGAATTGATGACATTCTCCTTTTTTGGAAGTCAGTTATATTATAAATGATCACTAGATGGAATTTCTAAAAGGTTTTATTGCGTTCACGATGGGGTCGATGGAATGAATATTTGAACCACTTCCTCTAAACTTAGGACTTTGAAATTATGCAAAGTTCTTTATAAATTGGTAAACCCACAGTTGGGGACAAGAAATGTTATCAAAATCAATTTCACCCACACGGCGTCCGGGATATAGATTATTCCTCAATTTCGGTAGCGCATTTACAATCCAAAGTGATTCAAAATGATTTATCGCTAGAAGCGAAAAGAAGGCAAGATAAGAAAAAAAAATACATTCCGTAACAATTTTTCTTATTTACTTTTATGCCAAAATCATATAGAGTCAATATGTATAGACTCGTAAAATAACATACTTCGGAATATTTTGTAGCCAAATTTCGATGCAGTCAGACGACACTGCCACCGAATTATCTGTTCAGGCGAACAAAATCAGAAGGAACTAAATTGTGACTTATGGAAATTCGTAATTTCGGTTTGAACTAGCGCCACCGCTGCCTGCATAGTGCACAGATAACTTGGCTGGATTGTACTATCGGCCACATTCAGACACAATCCTAATTGAAACATTAGTTAAGGAAAGGACTGTTTAAAGATTAAACTCATTTTTCGGTTTAAAGAGCGTTGCTTTTACCATTTTTTTACGCCATGTACTTTACAGTTACCTGAAAGAAGTGGTATTGTAAAGTCATCGAAACGTCGGGCGTTGAAAAATGCTGCAAATAACGCGCAACGCGATTAAAACCGAAAAATAAGTTTAATTTCATTATATCAGCATTGCAGCATCATGAAAACCGAAAAAAATAAGATTGTTTCTGAGCGTGAAAGTGCCATGTCTTAAATTTAGCTCAAATCGGATAACAAAATCTAGTCAACATTGTATAATCATTAATCAGTTATAAATAACCTTAGTTAAATGCATAGCCAAAACAAGATCATGTCACCTAAAACAACTGTGATGTTACGTTCGTAAAACGTTTTGTTACAATGTGACAATAAAGGTAAAAAAATGAATGTGTTGCTTATTTTATTTTATAATTAATTACTATTACACACAGTGCTTCTATACAAACCTACCAAATTTATGCATATACGTAAACCATTTAATTAACAAACATAGTGACTGCTATAGAGTCAATAATTAAAAACACAAATTTAAAACCGTTCGCCTAGGAACATCTTATAAAGACCTACTATATTATACTATATTTACAGCGATTTGTAAACTATTTGCAGAAAAAATTACTTCTCTGTTCTTGTATTCCAGGAGTGGTCTGGGCAATTGTTAGACCGTCGCGGGCTAATTTTTGCGGCAGCATTTAGAGTCCCAAGAATAACTAAGGAACACATTGTTTACAAAGCAATCCTTAACTTCCTCTAAGAACTAATTTTAAAATAGGTACTCTGAAAGCGTATTTTCATTTCATCCCGAAACTGAATAGTTTTGTTAACACAAAAGGGAGCAAGTGAAGCGAATTACCGATTTTTTAAAAGCGTTTAGCGCCACTGACTGTAAGTAAATGTCGAAGTCTTTTGCACGCATTTTATTTATACTTTATTTAATTTAGCGGGTTTTATCCACATGCATAACTGGGTTTCCTTCGGTAGCACGAGTTCGCGCGTGTATTTTGCCATACAACGACCGTTTTTATACCGTGAAAGAGTCGTAAGACTATCGTTGTACCTATGTTAAATGGACTCTTTCGCGAGGCAGCCGAGCAAGCCCGTGCGTCCGGTGGAAACTCGGCTAGTGACAACCCCGAAGATAGCTTCGATCTAAAACCATAGAATCTTCCCACTAAGGCTTCACCTACGATTTAACGATAGCCAACAAACAGCAGTATATATGATACTGCAGTTATACAAATGTATATCATAATGTCATCTAACCAACTTATCACAGCATTCCAATCATTTGGTACATTATACTCTCACACTCGTTATATTTCTTACAGCTAACTGTCTTCGTATCAGGAAAACAAGACACAAAATGAAAACATTGTCATATAACTGAGGATAAGTACATGGATTTTTTGTTCAATAAGTAGTAAGTATTTATTTAGTATGAAATATAAATAACAAAAACTTGCTAGAATATAATAATTTTGTTCAACTGTCAATGAAAAGTTTTTGCCGATTGAAAGCTACTGGGTACAAGTTTTAAAATCTTGAATTTGAAAAATATTGACTGAGTTAAATATAATGGCATAAATAAATTATGTTGAGCATTGTCTTACATTATAAATAAAAAATAGGTATTCATGCGATTAAAATTTCTCGGAGGATAATGTAAAAATATATGTTTTGGTCTTACGGAATTATGATATGACGTACAACATTTCTTACGGCTGTCTTTTTGTTTGTAGTACTTACGTATTCTATTTATAAAATACAAGTAAAACATTTTATAGCATAAATTACACAGGGTGAGGCAAAAGTAATGTCATAGTGTGCAGTGATTTTTAGCTTTAATCATATAAGAGATTGTTCTCTATAACATTTCAAGTTAACAATAAGTTTATTTGGTTCCGTAAGAACTAAATAACAATTCTAATAAAATGTGGCAGTGAATTTTCATAATGAAATTACAGTTGTCTCACTCTGTACTTAAGGGCCCTATACCTGCTAAACTCAAAATCCATGTCGGGCGCATCGAATATTGTTGATTATTTCATGACGGAATGTCGTAGAACTTTTTTTTGTGTATGGATTGTAGGCGACATTGTTTCCGATATTTTAGTGCAGTTTCCATACAAATATGTCGAAACGTATTGAAGCCTATCGACATTTTAGCCAAATCAGACATTTTTTGTCTAAAATTTGGATAGGCTTTGCACCAATAGGAGGTTCTTGTCTTAAAACTACACCAAAATGTAGGAAACAATGTCACCTACAATCCATACACAAAAAAAAGTTCTACAACATTCCGTCATGAAATAATCAACAATTTTCGATGAGCCCGACAGGGATTTTCAGTTTCAAGGTCGTTGGCGTTGTTATTCCTCTTAAGGCCCGGCGTATGGCGAATAGGATAGACTGGATAACGGAGACTGCCAAATAACTATGCATTGCTATGTAAACTACATTAGTCATTTACAATCTTAGAACTAGCTTTGAAAACAGTCGACGGAACACTAGCTATGAACTATTTTGCACTGATGCTATATGGCTACCAGAATCTCATGGCATGAGAAATAAAATAATTCGTGATTTTTATTGTTATATGGTAGAAATCACGGTAAAAATCAATCATGACAGATGTAGACTACATCTGTCATGCATGAGATCATGTAATTAGTACGCTTGAGAACGTGGCGACTGTTACCATTTCCATACAAACTTAATACCAAAATAAATTATGAAAAATTTAGTTTTCTACCTTAATATCGATATAATATAACAAGGTTTTCCAAAATATTCATTCACATTCAAATAAAACGGAGAAATATTTTTCAATGAATAAAATGTTTCTCCGTGTTATTTCATTTCGAATGAATATTTTGGAAAACCTTGCGGTGGGGAGTTAAAAGTAAAATCTTAATCCGAATAATATCGATATTAAGGTAGAAAACTAAATTTTTCATAATTTATTTTGGTATTAAGTTTGTATGGAAATGGTAACAGTCGCCACGTTCTTAACTAGTTTTGATAGGTTTTTATATTAAATTAATATTAAAGTATCACGACGAAGGGTTGCTGTTTAAAAAAAAAAGCCTATGTTCCATCAGACTATGGTACACCTATAACAGTATTAGGTTGCAAATTCAGTGTTGGATCATTGGTAATCGATCCATATAGTTCTAAGGTTATCTAAGCCACTGTTTGGCTGCCGCTATTGGACAATCTTGTCCTATCCATCGTTTTCTACAGTCTACACACCTGAAGATGTTTGACAACATTACTGCTAAACAATTTCCTCGTTTTCATACTATAAAATCGTCAAGGAAGTGGCTAACATTTTATTGTAGAAATTATTTACAGTCTTAGACTTTTGATTTGGAACATTCTATAAAAAACGACTCCTCATAATGAGCTATCTAAGTTTATAAATAAAAACAATGTATATCTTTAAATTACCTGCTTCAATCTTGACTTGGTGATCAATTTTACAAATATTTTACAACATGACAGTACTAAATACAGTTTCTTACTAATTTAATTTACTACTAACTACAGTATACTCTACACAAATTGTTCTAGTAAAGGAGAATGGCCATTGGTCATCAATAATTTTAGTTCCCATTTTTTAAATGTAACCCCCTTACTTATAAACAATGAACAACAGATGACTAAGTTATGCAACGTTTGTCTCTGTCTGTCAACTTTGAAACTTCAGGTCGCAGTGTAAGACTGTTTATGAGTAAGGGGGTTAATAATCGGGTGAAATTATAATTCTACTTAAGTTATAGTATAAAAGCTGATTTTTATATATAATCCTTGGGTAATAAGTAGATGATGTTTCCTTATTAGCCAGACATTTTTGACAGTTCCAATCCCTTGCCAGACAAAGGAAAGTCTGTACCTGCCAAAGCCACTACAAGCCAAACTTCATAACTGACAAACTTTCAGCTTTTATAAAATAACGAAGGTCTGGGGTTCACGGGCTCTTGCTCTATTGGCGGAGTTCTATTTTACGTACATACTTACAGGTTGTGTCATTAATGCCTCTTTTACCAACCGCTTTTTTAATGTTCCTTTTTGTTGATTTGTATTTCATTTAATGATGAATATAAGGTAGGACATAAATATTTTAGTGAGACCAAAACGACCATTCTTCTTTTTCAATTGTTAACTACAGATTTACTTTGAAAATAATGAAGGGTCGAGCGACACGAGGGCAGTAAACCTTAATTATGGGGTCTTAGGTTTATATTTTAACTGGTCACATGCTAGTGATTTCTGCAAAACCCAACATCATCCGAGCGATGTTCCCGGTTGCATCCCTCTCGAGAGCCCGGGGTAATTTCTGCAAAACCCATATTGGACTATTGAGCGAGTTTTACGCCGAATAGTTCCGCTGTAACTCAAAAGATGCCAGTAGGATCTACGTAAAAAAATGCCTTGATCCAGTAAACATGCTTTTAAGATTATGGCAATGTCAATGTCTAAATTTTTACTTTAAAATTGATGGAATGTGGATTATAAATAAGCATACGACATTGTTTTCTAAAATCTATTGAGCCACTGAAATGAAACTATACAAGTACGCTGGAATTGGTATACCATACAAAATTACATTAGATCGTTGTGCCGATTTGATTAGCGCCATGTTGCGCTGTTGTCGTGCGTTTTCTATTGAAAGTGATGGTGGCCGTCCGTGGAACTAGTAGTTCCGTGGACGGTCACTATCCCTTTCAATAGAAAATGCGCGACAACAGCGCAACATGGCGCAGATCAAATAGGCACAGAATTCAGTGCGCTATGACCTGTCCAGCGACTTGTACCATGGAGGTACAAGCAGAGATAAGGTATGACTTAGATCCCGGGTTCAACATTGAGATTCGGAACTACAAGAAGAGAAAAATGTAATTAATTGATTAAAATTTAGATATTTACTGCCCTAAGTTCGTGTCGTGCGCCCGGAGCCATATATTCACTGAGTAACAACGTAGGTAGGTATATTTGTGGCACATAATATTTGTAAATCTTGGTAATGTTTTCTGTTGATACGGATATCCAGTCAAAGGACATAGAGTCATAGAGTATCCTTGCTTTGCTTATTTCTTATGATCGGTGGGTCCGAGGCAAAATGTAGGAAAGCTAATAGTTTCAAATTATTGCTTAGTGAATACATGGCGAAATGGTAACTCAATAAGATATTGTAACTGCAATGAGGGAAAATCACAATGACTATTTTTATTATATTGTTCGATAGATGACCACAATTTAGCAAAACTACCATCCGTGACCAGTAAAAAGAAGTCGAAATATAAATCTTAACATTTCATTTTGACCTGACTGAACGTTCTGACTGACTTATATACAAACGCAGAGTCCATACCGCTCCAAGATACTTGACATTTTAAAAGCGTGTTCTTTGTAATGTGTATAGATCCACTAAGAAAGAGATTTTGGAAAATTCCGAGGGATCGGAACTTACGCGGGTGAAACCGCGGAACTCTGCTAGTTCTGGTATAAAACAATTTTTATTTTATTTCGATGACCATCTATCGTGGTTTAAAACAAAAAAAAAACAAAACGATTTTCCCTCATTTAACCACGCCCACATACAAACGAACTCCAGTAAGCTCATCATTATTACACCTCGAAAAAAACTATGTACCTATTCTTTTCGACGTGAGCTACTTACTTACGGAAATCCGTAGGCATGTGGGCGCTAACTTAAAAACACGTACCTACTTAAAATTAAGGCTTCTAGAGGGTCCTATCATCGTTTCCGTCCGCGCATGAACTGGAGCGCCTTCTGCATGAGCGGCGCTTTCTTCGGCTTGAAGGAGGAGGCGGGTGTGGTGACGGGCGCGGGGGCGGCGCGCGCTCCGCCCTTCAACACGTTGGGCCCCGCGGCCAGCGCCGCCACGCGCGCCGCGGGGCTGGCCGTCGCGCTATGCGCTGTGCCGTGCAGAGCCTGCAACGTACCACGGACGACTCATCACACCTCTATAACGCAACAAAGTGAGTTTTGCCAGGAACGCGGAGGCAACATGTCGTGCTCCAATTTTATTTTCGTTAAACTATGTTGTAAACCCGGTTAAATCGTGTATTTTTAGTGGAATCTTATTCAATTTAGTTACGTGAATGTGCACGAGTGATTGAGTTTTAAACATGGATAGTTTTCTTTCATTCCCTCAAAAACTCCTTGAAGGTTATGGTAAAGTTTACCCCCCGCTTTACCATAGCTCCTCACTTGAAACTATGAGCCCGATCGGGCCAATTTCATCCAAAATACTTGATATTGGCAAGATGTACGACGCCAAAACTATAATAGGAAGAAACTTTAAATATTCTAGAACTTGAAATATTATACAAGAACTTGACCCTGGCTGTTCCAAATTGGCCATATCGGTCACAGACCTAAATAAATATTTAAAAAAAACGCAACATGGGACCCCGGACAACAGAAACTATGCATATATGTTATAGCGTCCCCAAATATGACCATCTTGGTTGTGGAGGGGTCTGCTGTACCGTCAGACAGTGGCGGCCTTAGGGGGTGGCGAACGGGGCAATCGCCCGGGGCCTCGCTCTTGCAGGGGCCTCGCGCAACAACCCAAACAAATTTAACGCACAATAATCTAACGAATGTAACTCAATCGTTAGTATATTGAGGTTTAAAAAAAGTATTTTTTTTCCTACGTTTTTTGTATAGTGTGCAGTGATTGATTATGTTCCCAGAATAAACTTTTTTTCATTCATTCTTTAATTAAAAATGTTAGTCTTAGGAAAAGCCACAAACATCAATTTTAAAGGGCCTATATACATAGGTTTTATGGCTTATACATATTTGCTCTGATGTCTTTATCCAGGGAGGAAACAGTCGAGTACGTTTGTGTCTAGAAAGAGAATGGAGACTGTCCTCGTAAGTCTTTGGTATAGTTTTCGCACGATTAAACATATATATTCGAATAGAGGAGACCTAAATAAATAGAAAATATTCTATTACATGATGTTCTAAAGTGCCGCGATTTGGAGATATGGACCAATTAAGTTTTTACAGGAAATTGTTCGAAAGTGATAAAAAACGTCATGTCGCGGATGGTTTTGTATTAATCGGAAGAAAACGTCAAACCAAACAATCTTTGCCTTTAAATTAATGCCTCTAAACCGACACAGAAAAAAGTTATTCAAGGACAGACAGAACCGTTTGAAAGCTGCGAAAATCGTCGCGGAATAAAACGTTTACCCCTCAAAAGAACACGCAAAGCCATACATTTTTTTATCTCCAGGAATTTCCTTTAAAAACTTCACTGGCCCATATCTCCCAAACGCGTCACTTTAGGACATCATGTAATAGATTCTGTTTATTTATGATAGAGGATATCCAAATACATAGGTTTCATCGTGCGACAAAAGATCGAATAAAAACAAGATGTCTGTCGCCGACTATGCCAAGGCAACATGAATTAAGTATCTTTTTTATCGTCTCTGTAATTTTGTAAATCTTTATCTAAACTTTCGAATCACAAACTTTTCACGAAGTTCAAGGGCCTCGCAAAGACCTGCCTGCCTGCCAGGGCCTCGCAATGGGTACCACTCCAATGAGACCACTCCCAGGAGCAACCGTCAGGGATCAGTTATAGACCGATCGTGTGCCCAAACGCTTGTGTTTCTTTCTCTACAATGCAACAAGAGGAGCTCATTGGCCTAGCTCAGCGATGGGCAAACGCCGCCGCCCGATGGGCCCGCAAGCTATCTCAGGTCCGTGAATAGCTTAAAACCGGCCCGCGACTATCAAATCTATACTAATATTTTAGAGAGGTAACGTTGGTAACATGTATGTATGTATATTGGGGGTAATCTCCGTTAATAATAAAGTGCAGTTAAATACTGGAGCCACACAAGTGCGATAAAAACGCAGTTATGTGGGGGCCTTTGTGATATTAGTAGGATATACCCTACATACAATTAAGCATCGTTTAGCGCGGTCTATTACTAGGATGGGTGACCGATAATTTGTGTGACAAAAATCACTTTCTCGATCTCTTCCGTGCTTCACACTGGCTAATTTTCAAATGGCCATAATTGGTTCGAATCTAGAAAAAATCCCTACTTATAATGTAATAGATATGAAAGTATGTATATACCTGTTTCCTGGCAATATTTCTCGGTGGTTTGACAACGGAATCAACGTACGCCATTTTAGTTTGTTTGATAGGTGCTTTTTTCGCTTCTTGAGTCAACCTTATGTTTGCAGTCAGCGACTTCAACTTGCACTCTTGCTCCTCTTGGCAACGCTGGAATAGAATAATTATAGTTAACCTCACTTCTAAGAGTCTGTAATCAAACTTTGTTATGGTACGTCATGTTTGTCCATGCCTTGGCTAAGAGAAGCTTAGTACCAATTAGGAAAGTGTAATAAGTATACACATTGATTACGTCTTTTCACATAAAACCGAGGCGCAGCTATATTGTTTTTCACATCTGAGCGATGTTTCCGGTTCCATCTCTTTCAAAGTCAAAGTCAAATATATTCTGTATGACGATGTAAGTTACATGAACGTTTAGAAATGTCGAGATTTTACTGTGGTTTCTGAACGCGCCCTCCGATAAGAAGAAAAAAAACGGGGCAAGTGCGACACTCGCGCACAAAGGGTTCCGTACCACTATCACAATTGGATACGGAACCTTAAAATGGTTTACAACAACCAATTTTTAATTTTATAGGAAAATATGAAATATTTATCTTCGATTCTTACTCCCATCAAACGACCGAATCACTCAAAAAAAAAAAAAAAAAACCTTGGCACAAAGAAAATCTGAAACTAATAAGAAACTCTTTGGTAAGTAAGGCAGACTGGTATATTTGACAGATAGGGCAGCCATTTTGAATTCCATGACCAACTCGATTTGTCCTGACCAATCAGAAGCGATCTCACATTGTACTAAACTCCTTGTTATTTTTGAAACACGTTTGTTGTATGGGAGCCCCTTTTAAATAATTGTTTTGTTTTGTTTTTAGTATTTGTTGTTGTAGCGGCAACCGAAATACATCTTCTGTGAAAATTTCAACCTTCTAGCTATTACGGTTCATGAGATACAGCCTGGTGACAGACGGACAGACGAACGGACGGACAGACAGACAGACAGACAGCGAAGTCTCAGTAATAGGGTCCCGTTTTTACCTTTAGGTACGGAACCCTAACAACAAGAAACTCATGGGGTTTTTTAAGGTTTTAGCGGACTTTGGGAGCCCAAGGTCCGCTATTATTTGGGGTCGGCACAGGAAGTAAGTCTTCCCGATCCCTAGTCACCTTTTACGACTCCCACCGGAAAAATGGAGAGTAGCCGTATTCTATGGCGGGTAGGGCATGCAATATCGGAAGGTTTTCAATCTCGGGACGATATCGATATTAAGAGCTCAATCCCGGGATCCCGGGATTGATACTGAGATTTTAGATATCGTTAAAAAAAGCGAATTTAATACAATAAAAATGTGTTAAATATAAAATATTTAATATATTTAAGACTCTAGTGGTTTCATTACGTAAATAAGTTACCCCGAGGGCCGTCCACCCCATCATTTTGGAAATATGGCGGACAAATAGCCTAAACCCGAAAGTGTCTAAACTTTCGCGCCAAATTCTAGGCGCACCACTAAAATGTTTTTAGCAGAAAAAAATTGCATGCGAGCTTGTATAAAAAATAATTGTCTTAAAAATTGCAATGAATCACGTTACTTTTATTGTTTTAAACATTTTACCAATTCCCTACGCTTCTAAATCTTTACAGATCTCTTCCTCAGGGCTAGACTAATTTGGGTTTAATTTTAATAGTTCTATTCAATCATGCCATGAGGAAAAATATAGCTAAAAACCTTAATTTATACCCAAATAGTAAATTGCTCAAATCTCGATATCGGATCACTCAATCCCGGGATTATAATATCGAACTTTTGCGTCCGAGATCCCGGGATTACGATATCCCGGGATCCCGGGATTCATGCCCTAATGGCGGGGCTTCCCGGGAAGGGCACACTTATATTATAAAGGGTTAATTTAGTGAATATTATTGTGTCATACCATGTACATTTCACGCCACGTTTCCATCTCTTGTCTCCTCTTATTTCTAAAACTTCTCTCGCAGAATTTCTGCCACAAATGGTCTGTGTCGTCCATCAGGTAAGGGTTGTAATGTTCTAAAACAAACAGTTGTTGTGGTGTTGCCCGGTCTACAACGGGCTTTAATATTTCGTATGGCACTCCTCCTGTGTATTCCAGTGCTGGAAACAGTAAAAAAATAAGCTTTGAATATTTTATGTATCTATGAAAATGAAAATATAGAATATTTAAATAAAAATGGCTGCCGTTCCTAAGATCTGCTAAGATGAAGTCAATGAATGACGACTGCAGTTTTAATTCATTGAGTTAGCGGTAGCGTTACCGCAGTGGCTGTTTACAACTGTCCTTCTGATGTTATATCTACTATAGCTGCGTCCCGCGATTTCACCCGCGTAAGTTCCGATCCCGTGGAAATATCGGGATCAAAAGTAGCCTATAGTCTTACTCAATAAAGGGACTATCTAACACTGAAAGATTTTTTCTATCAGACCAGTGGTTCCTGAGATTAGCTCGATCAAACAAACAAACTCTTCCGCTTTATAATAATAGAAAATTAAGGTTGAGATCAATGTTTTCTTTCACCCTATTATGCAGGTACGGTGTTACTTAACGTTCACTTCGGACATTTACTAAAGAAAACAGAGTCAATATCTAATATACTTCGTTTTTAAATTGTAGACTATGAGTTAACACATCTTCCTGAAGAAAAGATGTCAAATACAAAGAACCAAAAACTTAGATCGTCTGAAATAAAAAAGCAAAGTATAGTAGGTATACCAATGAATGAAAACATCCGTTGCAATTTTGGATGCTAATTATTATTAGATGGACCTTGGAATGGAAGTGAAAAATGGGAGCATTTTCAGTGTACACAACGTAACTAACTTTTGTGCTAAATCTAAATAATATTTCAACTCACCGTCAATATGTTCTTGAAGAATATGGACGCACATTTCGTACAGTGATGTCACTTTACCCACCACTTTATTACCGGAGTAAACTTTGGTTCTGAAACCAAAATATTACAATTTAATATATACAATTTGTGTCTAAATATCCAACATGCCAGGATAATGCCAAAAAAGTACTAAATATCAAAAATGCCAAATAAATACTTCCTCCTGGGACAGGGTTCGAACCCGTGCCCTTTGCCGGGCGAGTGCGCTAAGCATTACGATACAAGTTTAGAACCAATATGCAAATATAATACAGAAGTACCTAAATAAAGTTAAAAATATCGGTTTAAAGGTTTACAGTGTACAATTTAGAGTACTGTGGTTCAATTAGGATTTTACCTTTGGTTTTTAGAAGATATGCCTGCACTAATAGCCTCTTCTTCAGTAAAATGCGGCAGTAGTTTAGGCGGAGGCCGTGGCCTGTAGTTTGGTGATATTTCAGGTAAGGCAGAGATCTCGAGCGCCGGTAATGGCGCTAATTTTGCTGTCGGCGCTAACAGCGCGGCAGGACTTAACTGAAAATAATAATAAGTAATTAAGGGTCGATTTATACTAACGCAGAGTCGAAGCGCATCGAAGCGTCAAATTCTTCGCAACTAAAGCGAAGCTGTACGAATGCTCGCGTATTCGCAAGAATAGAACAACACACCCACAACGGCGCAGGCAATTTCCGGCTGATGACGCATAGGATCGCTAGTGGGAGCGTGGCGAGCGAGAATGCGCGCGAACCATACAGCGTTGGTCGCGAGAATGAGCGCGCGTCTTTTTAATTATAAGAAGTAATATGAGCATTGCACTATGGAGATAAGGTTGAATTTGTGGTGTTAAGTTTTAGATTGACGCTTCGACTCTGCGCTAGTATAAATTGACCCTAAGATCACAAATTGATGAATTTGTAGATTTGGATTACACAAAACATACGCATTTAATATTTAATTTATCCTACTTTTGCCATTCATTTTGGTAGTTTTGTTTACTTACACAATTAGTTAACTTCTACAATACAAAAAAAAAAGCATTGGTTTTTCCTGTATTGATAAGTAGTAATCTGCACTTCGTATTGGCAATAACAGTTTTACCTAATTACCAATATAATTTTATTAATAGAAGAAGAACGAGAAATACTGTTTTAGCGCTTAAGACGCGCGACATCGCAACTCAAGCTAGCTACTGTGCGGTTGTTTTTAGTTTATCAATGCTTCACCTAAATGAGAAAGGCATCTAAGTATACAGATTATTAGACACCTTGATTAGTGTCGAAACTCACAATATAAAATAGTTAAGGACTTACATCATTGATATTTGGAGAGAGATCTTTATAGGTTTTCTTCTTGGGCTTCGCTGGACTGATCACCATTCCTAGTGCTTCCGCAAAACTGGCGCCTACAACATAATATATGTAATTACTTTAATATATCTACTAGGATATCAAGGAATCATTAGCTGTAGTATTTAGTACTTACCCGAACCACAGTCAATCCCACCATCGTTTCCACCACCTTGCTTACTCTTTTTCTTTGGTATTTCTTCTTTTGAACTGCTATTGGATTTACTTCTGTGAGAGGAACTTGATTTGTCTCTATCTTTAGACTTCTCATGTTTTTTATCATGCCGAGATTTGTCATTTGACTTACTCTCACTAGACGATTTCTTTTCACTACTATGACTTGATTTCTCTTTTGAAGAGCTAGTCCTATCTTTTGACTTATCTTTGCTTGAGGAACTATGTTTATCTTTTGAACCACTACTTTCCTTTGATCTTTGTTTAGAATCTTTTTCGGAAGATTTGTGCTTCTCACTTTCCCTTTCTCGATCAGAATGTGAAGAGCTTCTATTTTTATCTGACTTACTAGAAAGTTTATCAGAATGATTTCTTTCTGAACTATTCTTATGTTTATCAGAATCTGAACCATTTTTATGTTTATCAGAATTGCTTTCACTTTTGTGAGAACTACTACTTCTGTGTTTCTCAGAACTACTTTTATTTGATTTGGAATCTTTCTTTTCCTCTTGTGTTTTGTGATCTGATTTATGTTTCTTTTCTGACCTATCGTCTTTATTTTTATCTTCTGAATTTTTAAGTTTGTGTGAACTTGATCTTGTTTCCGAGTTATTTCTGGATAACTCTTTTGATTTGGATCGTTCATGGTCTCTTTTTTCAGTTTCATGTGAATTATTCAAACTAGGTTCTCGATGATGACTATTATGTTTTGATGAAGACGATTTATGGTTTTCAAGGGGTTCTGTTTTTATTTCTTTCTTAATATAATGTTCTTGTTTAATTTCTTTCTTAATTTTTATTTCCTCTCTTGAAGATTCAGAATCTAGTGAACTGTCTGAACTTTCAGAATCATCTTCACTTTCACTATCACTTAGTTTTTCTTGTTTAATGACCACCTTTCGTTTATCATCCTCACTGGAACTGTACTTTCTAGTTTTCTTTGGATCTTGGTCTTCTTCCTGAAATTATTTAACTTGAGTGGTGAACAAGGCAATTATAAAAAACAAAATCAAAGTAATTTCCTGATAATTATACGGGATTATGTACATCTACAGAATAATATTATAAATTCCATGATTTAGTTTACACACAAAATGTGGTTTAAATGTATTTATAATATTGTATTTTAAAGTGATGATTTTCAGGATATTCAAATACCAAAACCACAAAAGATAACATTATCTACAGTACCACTAACCTCACTGCTATGATATTTCCTCTTGCTTCCACTATGATGTCCATTTGTCCCCTTTTGATATTCCCTATTTGTCCTAGGGCTAGTGTTTTCGTTCCTGTATTGGTTGTTTTTGTAACTTCGTGTTTGAGTGTTATCATCTGATTCTTTACCACTGCTGTGTCCATTGTGTTTTGCAGCTGTGTTAAATATGATTTATATCTTAGAATACTAAAACTCCGCCAAACTATGAAATGCTACTATGATAATGGTTGCTTTGTCTTTCTTCAATTAATAAATGAATGAAGGTTGAATGAATTAAAATCTGCAGCTTTTTTATGCAGCTCCTCGGAACTCTATAACTCAGTACCTCGGTATCTCAGACCTACGATAGATGTTATGTAAAAAAAACTACCTAGTTGAATAAAATTATGAATATATTCATGGAAAATATCAACAATTCATAAAATTATTTAAATAATGTAAAAATATGTCATAGCTTAACTTGTATCTCATTATCTTTGATAAAACAACATCATTGTATTGTTTCTTAAAATTATATTATGCTGCAACTTGCTAGGCAAGCATATATACTTCTTACTCTAATATAAAAATTATATATTGGTCCCTACAACGGTTATACTAATTATACATATAATGTGGACAATAATTCTAACTAGAATGAGCAAATAAAACTTACACTTGGTATTATAAACTCATTGAATAAAAAAATATTCAAACAAACAGTATCAACTTCAAAATGAGCCTACATTTAAAAAAGGCACTGTCCAACAGTTCTTTCTAGATACCCTATGTTTACTCTTACAATCAGTAAAATTGGTTAACTATAATATTAACACATGCATTCATAAACATTTTACAAGCAGATGGACAAAATTAAAATCCCTCTACACTATGACAAAATAACTGTTATATGAGTTAAATTAAAGAAAATCAAACTGTTTTTCCTGTTTGGGAATACTGAAATTATATTGCTTGATGCTTTGGCTCTAGCATCTACAAATGCATACAATTACAAAATAAATAACCAAAGGTTATGAGCCTTGAGAAGTCGATTCCAACTCCTTATGTTCATGCTTTCTTATGAGATGCAGATATGAACTAGAATAGTGTAGAGGGTTGTAAAGTTTTAAAGCTCACTGTCTGTTCTCTGGTCCCCTTCTTGGTCACTTTCTTCAGCAGCCACCATCTGTTTCCATTTGTAGACGAGAGAACGGGCCGCTTTGCCCACGTCTCCTGGTTCCTTCCTCAACGCATTCACAGTCCGACCCACCCCAGTCTCCTGGAGGTGCTGCGTAGTTACTCTCAACTGATACAGTTTGTCGATACATCTCAGAACCTGAAAAGCAGGTGTGTCGGTAAGCAAGCACCCATATGTTTCGAACCACGGACAGGGAATTAGATGGATGCTATCTCTAACGTGTCATAATATTTCTTAAGAATATTGCTGAAAACACTCCCATTCAAATTAAATTACGAAATTGCGTAAAATCCACATTTTCCTATGAAATATTATCTTACAGTGAACTTACCCTGTCCTCGTCGTTGGAGTGTTTTTCAATATTTTGTTGATAATGTTTCACTAAATCTAAAACCGACGCCATTCCAATTCCAAATTTTTTAACAAAGGTGTTGATTTTTTATCATTACAAAATGAGTGCCAGCTGGTAAACGAGCACCATTTTTGTCACACACTATCTGTCAAATTCCGTCAAGTGTCAAATCAGTGTTGCCAGAATATAATAAAAATCTTTTTAAATTTTGGTTTTGGTCGATATGTGCATAAAGCCAAAGTAAGATATCATTTCATATTTTTACTCGAACGGAAAAAGGAAGGATGGATTTTTCAGTTTTAAAAGTATGTTCCACCGTAGCGCCTAAACCACCGAACCGATTGAACTGAATGAGGTATCAATAGATTAGTATAGCTGAAATTATACGACGGACACTTACACTGACACAACGTTCTATAAAGAGCTAAAACTGTCGTCTTGTGTAAAAGTACACCGCTGCCATATCGTTGCAAATGTATCAGCTGTGTCGCTCGACATCAACTATCGTTGTAGTGCTTGTACCCGCTTGTTTCAGTATTACACGTTAATGGCAAACGGAATAATTATGAGTGGGTCGATAAGTGTGGACGCTATCGACACATGCAATTTGTGTAGGTACCTAAGTGTTTGTGTCAGTGTCGTCGGGAGTAAACATAGGTACTCGTTTACTTAAATAATTACTTAATTATTTAAGTAAACGAGTATGTTTGTTACTTCTTTGCAAAAACTTCTAAACCGATAGCGATGAAACTTCATACGCTGATAGCCGGCGATTAACACATACTTTTTATTTCATATGTTACATATCAGTCACGCGTTGCTTAACCCGCTCGACTATAATTTGTGCTTAATAGGTAGAGGGAGATACTTTATTAAAGCGCTAAGCTTGTCATTTGAGTTCCGACTGTAATTTATGGTTTGTGTTAGTTCGCTCGCAGTGTAGGCCAACAGGGCAGGAGTTGCCACGGGCAGGCAGGCCTGTGACCTTTGTCGTTGACTACCCACCACCCTGAGCTTGACTCACAGCTTTGTTTATTCACGAAAGCCGTTCTCATACTCTATAATTTGTTTAACACCCATCTTGCTCTTTGAACTTCATAAGGCGAATAATGATTTTATTAGTTTGGATGAGTTAGTTTGGATAATATTGTATTATTGTAAACTTGTAAACCTTTCTACGATAAGTGCCTTCACCTTCTATTCTATAATAAAAATAGTGTAAGCCCTGTAATTTTTACCACTTTAGGGCAAAGACACCGTTGTCGATGGATTAATTAGGCATTTATTAATGAACCCTACAACTTTATTTCATTTAAGTATGTATTTAAAACAGCTAAACGTTATTTTTTAATGTTTACCACACAAGGCAATAATGCTTTTTGAAAAACTGCTTTCATAAACTTTTGGCGCGAGGCTTACCCGTGGCGTAGCGTTGGAACGGAATACCAGTAGTCGCGGGTTCAAGTCCCGCCGGGTACTAAAGTTTTTGAAAGCATTTTTTAAACAAGCATTATTTAAAACAGTTTAAAAAGAACCAAATCATATTATTTACAACAAAAAGCAATAAGATTTTGAACCAAGATAAATTTTAACAAGCCAAACAATTTAAATGTAGGACCTAGGTAACAAAGTATAAGAAAGAACTGACAAGTTATTTAGAGCTGAGAGTAAGGCCCCCATTCTTAACTTCATTAGAATATTTTTCTTTAAAATTATAATTTAAAAAAAAAACGTTCCGAACACCAAAATTCACTAAGTTTTTTTAGTAAGGTGGTAAGTGGTCGGCAGATTAGTTGAAAAAATGGCGGGTGCGCAGAAGTCGATTTTTCATAGAAATCGCATGTAAAATGTACTGCGCGGACTTTTCTGCCGGCCACTGGTAAGTCATGTCTTTGTATTCTAAAGCAAACAATTCAAATGAAGGACCTAAACAGTCGATGCCTGTACGAGTACCTAAGTGTAGAGGTGCAAGTAAAGCCCCTGAGCCGCTACTGTTTGCTATAATATAAAGGCTTTCTACAGTGTCAAAGAATATTTAGATTTAGATGTTTACTTTACATAAGATTCATTTGTTGACTCTAATTATGTTAATAATTAATAATTGTTAATTTTTTTTAGAAGTAATGCTTAGATTAAGTTACTATATTATTGTATGTCCGGGATGGACAAACTGTTGATACTTATAACACATTTCCATGTCACCTTAATGTACACAGGTACTCAATAAATATTCTTGATTCTTGATACCAAAAGTTCATTTCATTTCCTTTGTTCAAGTGCCTGCAATTGGAGTGCGGGAAATTTCTGAGCATGCTATTTAAGTAGGATTAGTAGGGGATATGGAGATTAGGCGCGTAAGGGGGGGATGAAAACGCATTAGCCCACCTAACAATTCACCATAGAGCCAATTACGTAGGGTTATACTCAAGATTTATGGAACATTTTATGGAAGTAAATTACCTACCTACTGAGGTAGAGTTTACAATGCATCCATAGAGGCAATTTTCAGCTAGATGTAACTGTCCAGATAGTTAGGTACCTCTGTATACAAGGAAACTCTCCACAGATAGTGAGGTCATGAGAATCCTGTAAAATCGAGCCTATTATCCGAAATACCTGTGATTTCAATATGATGAAGTAGCTAGGTTGCAGTAGCACGTATAATGGCGTAGTTTATCTTGCATCTCCAGGTAGTCGCATCATACGGTGTTTGTATAGGTAGCGTGTAGGGCAAGGGCCGAGATCTGGCTTCCCACGCAGGGCTCTTTTGACCCCAAACATCTGGTCTTCAGAATATACGAGGTGAGTAACAACTCGTAGGTTAGTTAGATAGTGTATGTTAGGTACTTAGTCCTGGTTAAAACACGCCATGTGCTAATATCCCCGTTATCTTTCCTCTCCAGCCTTCCTTCTTACACGCTGTGGGAGCAATGCAAACCCCTTAACTATTACGATCTGGCCATAAATCGACCATATATCTACGTACTTTATAATGCAGGTTGGTATAAAACCTACATCGGATACCTCTTCCAAATGAACTCGATAGCACTAATAAATTCTAAAGAATTTACTCCCAAGGCAAATGCAATTATGCAGTACTTACGTAACGGTATTCGAGATACCCTTTCAATAAATGTTTACTAGTTTATTTTTGAAAAAATCTATACATATTTTAATTAATTTATAGATTAAGTCGGTACGCAGAAAGATAGATTTAATGATACTTTAGTCCCCAAATTAAAACAATGTATTCACTCAAGAAAAATAATTTACCTACGTACAACAAAAACTTACCTAACTGAAATATTGATAAATCATTTAGACCTATAAATGTATAGATATAAATTTAGTCCCAATCAACTAAACATATTAAAAAAACAGTAGTTAAATAACTTACATTTTATATTGAATGTGATCATTAGAGGCTTCGAGTAGGTACTTTACTACCTAAAGCCTGCTTACATTTTGAACTCGTTGTTAAAACGCTCTGCTACGGTGGCTTTGCGTTCGACTTTTATGTAGGCGCCATATTGTCTTTATTCGGTATCTACTATATAAAAATAAGTCGGGTTTTCCTTCCTGACGCTATAACTCCAGAACGCACGAACCGATTTCCACGGTTTTGCATTCGTTGGAAAGGTCTCGGGCTCCGTGAGGTTTATAGCAAAGAAAATTCAGGAAAAATTTAATTATCTATAATTTATAAGGCAAAACAACGTTTGCCGGGTCAGCTAGTTATTTTATAAAGGATATAACAATAAACATAGTGTGGGGCTACAAGTAAAGGTGCTACTCGTTAGGATGGAGAATATTCAGTTCAGAATACTAGTGGGTAAGATTGTTATCATTCGGGAATCACACTAACAAGTAAACGTGAACTGGTAATGGGAGTCGAGACCGTTGCTTGGTACCGAATTCAATACAGCGCGGAAGCATTGCGACGGTAATCTGCCTGCACACCGTCCCTAGATCGCGATATTTGCTTGTATGCAAATGGAGGCCTTTACCGTGCGACCGCGCACTACAGTTTGATGTGATAATACCCAACGGTCTCCTTATAAAGTGATATGTACCACTGATACACGTGTAGATAAGGACTACGTTCAACGGCTAGTAATAGAGACAAAGGGACTAAGTTTCACCATTGCAGTATGCGAATGTTCCAATATAGCTACCAACAATGTCCACTGTCCGGCAATTATAATTTTATCATAACGGCACCACTATCTTAGATTTGCATTAGAGTTCGAATAGTCCTTATAAGTTGTAAGGAAGCATCATTAAGCAAAGGAGATTGCTATGATTCGTGTTATAAAAATAGAAAATCAGGTTCAGCTATAAAAACGTTGTTTCCTGTGCAGGTAGGGAAGACTACTGCATGTTTTATCTCGGGATCGACAAGACAGCGCGTGCGTAAAAGCTTGTTATGTATGTACCTACTTAAATTATATAATATGTAACAAAATCAACTGAACGAGTAACTCAATTATAGGTAGGTATTGGATTTATCTATTTAACAGTATTCTGGTACTTTGAACTTAGGGTGTTTTTTAAATTAGATATTCTAAAATGATGACCTTTTCTCAGACAAAGTAGAACATAATTTGCAATGTCGTGGCAAGTTGACAAGCATCGTGCATCGTGTTCAACGACTGTCGACCCATCGATAATATTGTGGAATTCCATGCCAAGTGCAATTTTCTCCTCCAACCAGCTTCAATTGTGATTTTCATTACAGGACCCGAGGGTTCGCGACCTACTCTAATTAGCTAGATGCTTATGATTAAATTACTCAGTCACGACTAGTCAATTTACCTCAAATCCATCGCGCTTTAAGTCTTGAAAAGTTGAGAAAGTTTGTACACCAGAGATGAGACAATACAGAAGAAAAGAGATAGTTTAATAATAAGTATAGATAGAGACAGTCGGGTAGTTTAAGCATTAGATAAAAACATGACAAAACACCACGACCATATTTTATTTATATGGGCAAATATGTTGTACGGTAAACTGGGAAGCTGGAGCAATTCTTGGTTGTGAATTTTAACGTCTCGATATTGATACATATTTTGAGTTGGAACACGATTCCTGTTGATGTAATGGCCTAAGAACCCGATCGGGGCTTTAATGCACCGATATAAGTAATAAATATGTCGCAAATAGCAGCTATATCGGGGCTGACTTAAATTCTCAATAGGTAGGTATGCGAATGTTTTGCGGGAATGAACCGTTTCATATCGGATTATTAGGCGTGAAACAGAGTTGTTGTTGTTTCTCTACATATGTAGGTAGGTAACTATTGTTTTGGTACCTATATAGGTACTTAAATAGATAATAGCAATAAAAGTTGCTATATAAGTACTTAAAACTACATCTCATTTAATAAGATCGTAATTTGTATCTGACACAAAATTGAAACATTACCTATTCTTTCCTCGTCTAACCAGGCTAGATGTAATTCTCCTTACCTAAGCAGGTACACAAACACAGGTAAGCTGTAGTGGTCATAACATGGTCTTATGAAACTTACAGGTAATTAGTAGGTACCTTACATAAAAATAACTCGGAAGATTTTTTTACAGTTTTCTCTAATTTTCATAATATTTTCATTTAAGTACCTAATTAGACCTACTCAGCATAAAATACTTAGGTACCGATAAATGTTTTGTTTTGTTTCTCAAAACACATTATAAACTTATTTTTACTTATATAAAAAATAAAATGGGCAATAATAAAAACAATGGCACAAATGAAGTCAATCGCAATACGCATGTTTCTGAGAAAAAACCCAAGATCCAATGTAAAATCTGATATTTCGAATTTCCAAACCTACCTACTTAATCTAGATCTCCGGACTTTACCGGAGGTCTGGTAAGCCAAAGTCTAGGACATATACTCGTGGTGCCTATATATACTAACTTTAGGCATTAGAAATCTGACAGTCATTTCGAACCTGTCGATGTTTTTTACTGTGATGTGATGATAATATATCAGTGGTCCGAATGGAAAGGTAGTTGTTTATAATAAGTAGACCGTTATCCCGTAACCCACGCCTAGTAGAATCTAATTAGGCTAGAGATGCCTACAGTTACGTTGGAAATTTAGAAAAGTGTCCAATAATAATTAATGTCATGTGCCGGAGGCGTCATAATATGTTACAATGTTTGTTGGTTACAATCTATGTAACAAACAAGCTGTCGATTACTTATAGGCCAAGCTGCAGGGAAATCACCTCTTACGTAGCCTTGCAAAAGGTGGTGTAACAAATTTTATGATTTTAGCTGTTATTTAGCTAAGTTAGCTTGACATAAAATCAATTTCTTGACCTTGGGGCACGACGGGGTATATCCGATATTTTGCTAATTTTTCGTTTTTTGCACATAGTGCCTCGATAGTAAGTGATATGACAAAAGTGTCTAAGAACAGTATGTAGAAGTCAAAAACTCTTACATTTTGTCCATACATGTCAATTCTGTAAGTCTTACAGGTAAAAAGTTACAATCAAAAAAAGAAAAAACAACATTATATAAAATCAGTATAGATTTCTACGACAATTATTTTTTAATCGTTTCCATAATAAGCAACAACAAATTATTTGTGGTGGCCGCCTACAAGATGGCGCTAGTAGTACGACACGGTGTCTTATATGGCGCATTTAACATTTTTGTTCTTTTGATTGTAACTTTTTACCTGTAAGACTTACAGAATTGACATGTATGGACAGAATGTAAAAGTTTTTTACTTCTACATACTGTTCTGAGACACTTTTGTCATACGACTTATTATCGAGACACTATGTGCAAAAAGAATATTAAACTCAAAATATCGGATATACCCCGTCGTGCCCCAAGGTCAAGAAATTGAATTTATATCAAGCTAACTTAGCTAAATAACATAAAATCATAAAATTTGTTACACCACCTTTTGTAATGTGATTTCCCTGCAGCTTGGCCTATTACTTGTTTTATACACAGACACAGAATACATAATAGTAGGTATATACAGAGGCAGGTAGGTACCTATCGGTAGATACTCAGCGATAGGTACAGTTTACCTGTAAAACATAAAGATGACAGCAGGATGTTGCACACTGCCTATTCTAGTCCCAAATTAAGTAACCAGACTTGTACTACGGATTTAACATATAAAACTTTTCTTTGTTAATACTTACATACAATGATACATACTTACATATTAAAAATACTTCGCAGCTGAACTAAACATTTTTTCAAAGACTTGTTTCCAGGAGGAATCGAACCGGCAACCTTCTGGGTCGAAAAACATTATGGCTTACTTACCCGTCAGATAACTGCGCTCTACAAAAAAGCTCAGTAGAGCTTTTTGCTTAACACAAAACTTGATAAAATGGAAGCCGTCGTACCTATTAAACTACTAAAAAACCTAAAACTAAAGTATCAAAAACTGTCGAGCTAAGCTAAACTAACTCAGTTCAGCTACCGGTTGACGATCGGCTTTAAACCTGACTGTACGTATTCAGGTAAGAATTTTTTACGATCTTTAACAGTCCCAGATACGATTTCGTATGCATTTGCTAAAAGTGTTTTTATGTGTATTGAATGCAAGCGCTAACCGTGTTACTTGGTTAACAAAACCTTTCTCGGGCATGTAACGGATTACATTAATTTGCAATCGATTTCGCACGTCGACTGCTATTGTTTCTGTTGGGTTTCAAAGGTATTTTTCCATTTCGGAGAGCGTTCAGTGCACGGTTGATGTAGGTTGTGGTAGATTTCATATTGGTTTTGACCGTAACGGGGTTGAGAGTCCTCTTGGCGGCCGACAATTGAACAAAGTGTTTGTCTACTCTCCTCTCTAGGTCATGTCTATTGGAAATCTAGATGTTCTATACACTTGAGCGAGTCAATCATTCTTCTGTCGACCTCCGTACTCGTTAAACCTCTAAATGATAGATTAAAGCACTTGCACATCACGCCATCTAGTCAAAAGATATAGTTAGGTTTTGTATGTGTGTAGACAGACACATAACCAAAAATGACTTAGATATTCGCAAAATCATATATAGATAGATAATAGATGACAACAAAAGACGATCTAAATAGAAACGACAGACGTTCGAAATTATTAGTAATTCAATGACGATCACAATGCAAAGAAAAGAGGATCGGTATAAAAACAAAAGACGATCGAAATAGAAAAGAAAAATACTTACCTACAATCGAAATTAAAACAAAAGACGATCGAAATTCACTGGCCTATTTATGTGGTGAAACTGCTATAAGAAGCTTGTGTGAGTAGATATAAAGCACACCTAATTCACAGTAATTACCATCTCATGTTCAATTTGTTCACGTTAATAACTTTGGAGTTTTTGCTGTTAAAAAAAGGCAATACAAAAGATGTGCGAATACTGTTACTTATATTGTTTTGCATATCGCTATCGTGGAATACTTATCGAAAGGTGTCCGAGGAGAGGTTGTGTGCTACGTATCTACTGTTGGGTCCATTAAAGAATACATTCCTTCTATTGTAATGTTCGGTGCCTACATCCGTCAAGATGTTATCTAGATAAAATAAACTAATGACTAAAACACACCTGTTGTTCACGTGGGCGGAGTCAGCTACATACTGACGACTTTTATCTACCAGTTTGATGTTTGTTCAAAAGATAGATGCTGGTAACTCTGCAATTTGCATGTCTGTTTCTAATAAATACCTATAATGCTTAGGTATCATAAATTAAAGTATCTACAGGAGAAAAGTATTACGAAAAATCGAATGGAGATATGCAAATGATTACCGAACATCCATATTGAGCTTCGTGGTAAGAATCTATAATGAATGCCTTATAAAAGTAAGAGGGGACATAAAGTCTGTACAGTAGCCGGCAATTTAGTTGAAAAAAATGATGGACGAAGTTGAAAATGGCGCAGAAGTCGATTTTTCATAAAAGTGGCATGTAAAATGTACTGCCCGAACTTTCTCCTCCCACGTGAAAAAAATCCAACTTATTTGCCGGGACCTGTACCTTGACCGGGACCTACTTAAAAGCAATATAAAAAAAATAGTCTAGTACGACGATGTTTAGAGGTATCCTGAACTTGTATTTCAAAAGTTAAAATGTCTCATAAAAATTGAAATCAAATCTTCCTACAGATTATGTACCTACCTACCACAAGAAACGATGTAAATTTTAAGTGTAGGGTCGGGAATAGTATCGTATTCTGATCTATCTTCCATAAGGCAGGCTGGGGTTACAACAATGGTGAATATTTTTATTTTTAGGAATTTTTATTTTTTGGTATTTTCACATAATATTTTGTGTAACCTACCTAAATTAATAAAGCATCAAATATTCATACCAGCATAGCTGGGCATTAACTCGTTAATCGTTATTTACGAAGCTAACATTTTGATTAACGGATTAACGCTTTAACGTTTAACGAAGCTATTTTTTTTTTGTAGCGGATTAACGAAGTTAACTATTTGATTAACGGTGCCCAGCTATGCATAACAGATAGGCAGAAATGAAACAGGGAAGCGTGTGTGAAATGTGATATCTTTTCTCAAAGAAAGACAGTTGTAAATACTCACCTACTTCCGTAAATTGGCATCCCGGTCTTCTCAACCCAGCAAATGTGGTTTTCCTGTTCAATGCACGAAAGCATTTAATTATTTCCTTACTTCATTAACGAGTAGTCTTCCTGACTCTGAGTATAATTGATAATAAAGTGTTAAGTTACCCACCACAACGTCGACGATGATTTATAATATAAGCACGTGCTACCGGCAAAGTTGTCGTCAGACGTCAGACGCTCCCACGGTAGAAGGTACTTTATACCAGACGACGGCAGACGATGCGATGGTCTGCGTTTGCATATGACAAACTGTTCAGGCAAGTGTCAATTTGACGTTACGTGATAAATGCTTGCGAAAACCAAGACAACAGAGCGTAAACCTGAACAGGGATAAATAGTGTTTCGAACTTAAATGCCGCCGTCATTACAAATAGCATGTATGGTTATAATAAGCTGGTGATAGCGGCTCGATGTTTGCTATTTCAAGAGAAGACTTTAGAATAAATTGACGTACGTCAATCTCTTTATGACTAGTGAATTCCAGGCAAGTAGTAAAAGGTATTGTGATAAGGTATCTGTATAATTTTATAGCTAAAGCGTATAGAATAAATTTATGTGAACACATGCGTGCATCATAATTCAGTTTATTAATGCAATATATTGTAATTACACCCCTTCATGTGTTCATGTGTGAATGGTTTGTGTTTTTAGTCTGAGCTTAGGGCATGAATGATTGTTCTCCCTCCGGTGGTTGTTAATTGGAGAAACGCTGGGTCAATGGGTGACGACCGCAGTGCGCCAGTAATGGCACACCTTAATAACTTCACCTAAATAAATCATGACTAACGGTTATTATTTCTCTACCAAATGAATGTTAATTTGACAACTGGCAATGAATGTGCGAACTTAATCATACATTACGCTCAATCAGAACAATGAACCTAGCACGGAACCGGCAAAAAATTAATTCGATTAAGACATAATAAAACCACTCACTAATAATAACATATATTTATTTCATATTGAATATACATTCGTAGAATAGAAGGTAGCGAAAGTAGAACACTATTTACAAAGTTTCTGAACAATTTTACCACCTATTGTACTTTGATGTGGTTCTTGTATAAAAATAATAGACATTAACACGTTTTTATTAATACACTTCAAAATCTATTCTATTTGAAATTAACAAATCTTAATTACTATACTGCCTTCACATTTCAATAATAAAAAAAGGACTTGAGTAAAATTCAGTAATTGTAATAGTGTCCTGTTTATCAAACCTTACAAGACTTGTACCTATATTATGATTAAATTATTGAATTAAATTATTTCATAACAAAATGCGTTTGTGCGCAGAAAATAAACTTACAACTTGTAGAAAACTACCAAAAATCAAGAGACTGTCCGCCCGGTAACTCTTAATTCCGTATTACAAGTTTTACAAGTGTTTCCTTCAAAAATTTAGTATCACGGCACCGAATGAACCAATAACCGATTTGAACATGAACACTTGTAAGTTTTGATAAACAAGGTATTGGTATAATATCTATCTACTAAAATCACCGACAACAGTCTTTAGCTGTTTATGGCTAACAAAAATTATATGTTTCAAAATATTATGTACAAGGAACACGCTTCTAATTCATACTTACACTGATTGGAATATTGCCCTGCAAACTTAATAAACCCTTGCTTTGTAAAATACCATACTACATCATTTAGCTTACAGACAACAGCGCTTATTTGCTAAAAGGCACAACTTCGCATCAAATTACAATTTGTAAGAAATAACGTTAATAAAATAATTTTGATCAGCTACGTGAGGTAAAAAAATACGCACAATTAAACTAATTGCCTTTTTAAATTGAGTATGCAAAATAAGTTGACTTGTAGGTTTTTGTGTGCAATGTAATTTTTGTAATCTATTTACCTCTTTGTAATCCAACTTGTTTGGCTAAATTTTATAAACTTATTTTACTTACTAGCAAATAAGAAATACAATAAGTAAATTCTATCAAAACTTTGACACACCATTGATGTCCCTAACCGCTAAATGCAAAGTTTTACAAAATAAAAATTTATCACAATATCGGGGTTTTCCAATGAATAGTATTGACTAGTTGAAGAAATGGCCGGCGATGTGATGAAGCCGTTGTAAGTATTTGAGTATATCTTTGAATTAATATTATTATGTACTTTCTGGCAAGATAATTTTTTGTTTAGTTAGAGAGACGAGACGTCGGAGTTTTGCTATGCAAACGTAAGTATTGGCTATTATCAGCAAAGTCGAAGGTTAACGAGGCCTTATTTAAGAATGGCGCCGTTACCGCGTTTTTTATTGAATTCCAGGGGCTCCGTCGTAATTAAGAGGTCGTTATTATGTGTAATTACGTGTGAATATAACACTTCATTACCAGCAACAGGGCATCGACCCTGGCGAATTAGATATAAGGAGGTACGGTAAAAACTTTGGTACCTATCTACATTCATATAAAACCAACGAAGAATGCACAGCTCAGGCCGGCTGTCAAAACAGACGTCACAGGGTTATGGATGTGTCGCCGGCAGCAGTGCGAGATCAATCATAGGATTGTTTGATCATAAATCTTTAAGAAAAAAACCCGCGACCTACTTCATTTAAAACAAGTGCTCATTAATAAGAAATAACGGGATCGTATTTGCGAAATGACAATGTTAGTTTCGTCACAATTTATCAGAAATGTGGGTTACCGCCACGACACGTTTGATCGACTCGTCAGCGCGAGCGGTTGGTGGCGTTCGGTGGACGTTTTTTTGTTGGTTTTTCTTTTGACGTGAATGAACACGACATTCCTGCCACCGCACATGGCACTACTTACCTTTAGGCATTACCCGGCGGTATTTTCCATACTCGACCTGTCTGGTTATTGTCATTTTTATCGTCTTTCCTTCTTTCTTTTTAATGGTGTTATCATCACACAGACAGGCTTCAAAGTCGTGTCATAGAGAAACAAGAAATTTGCATCAAAAAGAAAAATGGATAACGGGCTAACACCTACTTTATTATAAAGTTTAAACTATTATGAAGTCATAAGAAATTTAATTTATAATGCAAAAAAAAAACGAGCATGATATGTGTCGGGCAACCCTGAGTCATACATGTCGTACATCTTACTGATAGTACGCACGATTGTTTGCAAATACGACTCCGGGAAACAAATGGCCAGGTGGTCCACAAATCAAATCATACCTACCTATAAGTATAAGTATATAGCATAACAAAAATACGAGTACCTGTGTACCAGAGCCTATGTAACGTTTAATTAAATGTTCACAGAACCACGCCTTTCAATAACTTATCTTGTCAAAACTTATGATTAAACAAGTTAGAAAAATACCATGTCTTTTTCGAGACCAAAACCGTTACTAACTGATAAGACTTGAGTTATTATAAAGTAAAAAATCATAAGAATAAACAGGTTTTGAACTTCAGTAAAGCTATATTCAATTTGTTGAGAGTCTATCTAATATAATTCATGTCATTCAGAAAACTATACTCGTATTATAATAGAAACAGCGTTCAAACAAAACATTCATACAATGACAGTTTATTAGACGTCGAATATGTAAAGCTCTGTTCTTGAAGATTGATGCTTTACATACAATTTTATGGTTCCGCTGTCAGTAACATTAAAACTACATTATATTTCGCAACCATCATTTTTCATCTCCAAACTTAGTAGTACATATTTACACTAATCTGTAGTAATTTATCAAAACTTTGTGATATACAGCACCTCTAATGTATTATTATTTTTATATTTACTTGAATATATATTATGCACAGTAAAAAAATAAGCTACAATCAGCTGCCCAATTTCGAAAAGTATCTTTCGTGCATTTGTCTGTTTTTTTGTATGTTAGTTATGGAACTAAAAACTACTAAAACCCATTAAGTTTATTATTTTTTATGGGTAGGTAAGTTATATTTACATTTAAATACTTACAATTTAAACTAGCAAGCTGTCTCGAAAGATATGTTCCGTGCATTTACTAATTTGTTCCTTCAGAAATAAATAAAAATAATAGTTACTTAATCATATGTAGTGATAGATGTTGAGTCGATATAAAAGATTTTGATACTTATAAACTGTCAATTTATTATACAAACCGATGGAATATATCCGTTGTGATGCCACGTAGGAAATCAAACACTTCGCCAATGTCGTCCTCTTCCGTGCTGGTCTCTTCAGGAGCCTGTAACAAATCAAAACTATTCATTATTCATTTGATCAAAACTACTACTGTATATTAACATATTCATTCAAGTAAATAGCCAGCTGTGTCTTGTGGAAGTTTCGATCCTGCCGGAATTTCCTAAAAAAATCGATCTCAGTATAAGTGCATTGGTGAGAAAGATTTTTTTGGAAATACTTTCCAAACAAGATTCTATGACCAGTGTTTTAGGCTGTATGTTGCAGTCAGTCAGGACAGCAAAAATAACTATTGAAAAGAAGATGTAGGTACTGCATTCGCTAAAATTAAACTCATGGCAATGGGCTAGGTTAAAAGAAGACTTCGACGCCATTATGTTTGAAATCACACCTTGTGGCAACCTTTATGACGAAAAGAAAATTTCACCTACATTTATCTAACACGTTTTTAACTTAGTTTGTTAAGTAATATACAGTACAAATATTTGTTTCTAGTCTGGGTGTCACTCTGTGTATAATAAGTATGTATTTACAAAAGAAAAATAAATGTTTAGTCACCGTAACACAAGCTTTTAGCTTAGTAGCTTACCATGGCGCTGTGTGATGTTCACAGAATTTATTATCACTGGTAATTACCACGTCACGTTAAATAAGCAATGTACTGTATAATGCCTATCAAAGTTAGTTATCAACGAGATAGATAATAGGGGTGCTGGGCTGGCATTGATAAAAATAACCATAACGCAACAAGTGAGGAAGCGCCTATACAACTGCAATTATGTAAAAAGAGGATGCGTCTAAAGATCACTTTATGAGCATTTTCCTTCAATATCTTATTTTAATACTTTCTCACAACCACTAAACAGGATAAGATTTATCTTCAAAGAGGCCGACTAAATAAATACATTACCATTTTACGCCAATTTACATATTTGCACTACCTAGGTATTTATAAGCGAATTAAAGATAAACACTCATGTAAAATGAAATAAACATAAGGCTAGTTACACGGGTTGAGATGCAAAACAAGCTGGTTGCCTATAGCCAGTCTAGGCAATTAACCCACTGGATCAAAAAATGGGTTAAGACAAGATTTCTGTCTTAACATCAATATACCGTTAAATGAGCTTTGCCATAATTGTAATAAGCGTCATAAATACATACACAACACCACGTTTTTGCTCCTAAATAATCTAATTGAGTGAGTAATGGTCGAAAATGATTCGAAAGTCACACTCAAATGATAAAATGATAGCATAAACACCCAGAGACGATAATTTAATAACGATATTAGGCCCGCCTGAAGGCAAATTGTCTAGTTGCTCCAAAATAAAATAAAAAAGTGAAAAAGAAACGAAGTCGACACACATTTAAACAGGAGATAGTATCGCAAAAAAGTTTAATGAATGGGGATACGGCAATGACCATATTTCGTGTTCATTGTTGGCGATTTCTCAAAGCGATTTGCTAATAGTGGCTATTAGCCCGCCCCCGGTCCTCTCCCAACGTTGCGTGTCGACTACTGGCCTTACTTAACTATCACAAACAAAAAACATAATTATTCCTAAAACGGTAACACTTAATTGATCCTCCATATGTAGTGATGGTCTTACGGTAAAATTAATGTAGGACTTTTTTCAAGTGTCGACATTCGACGCCCGGGTGTGCCAGTGTCCATGAATTTATCGCCTCAACTGTCAGCTCTTAAGCTCTTAATTTGACACGTAAAATCATAATGAGGTATAAAAACAAGCGTTGAACAGTTTACGGTTATTATTAAAGTTCATACACTTGTCGTGAAGCAAATTAGAGCAATAAAGATGAATGCGTCAAATAAATCCCAATGATTAGCTTTTTACGACGGGAAAATAACATATTTTATTATTATTTGGTTATCTAATCACGTTGTTGAGCGGGTACAGAGTACTTATCTATGTTTAAGCTTTAAGGTGTATGTTTATTTAACATTATTTTATGAGTTAGCAAACGGTTTCGGTACTGGGGACAAGTCAGTGAGTCTGAGTACTGTTATGTGATTTTAACGAGGTGTAATTTGTTAGTGTTTAGAGAGCATAGTTTACGTACGTAATGAATGACTGTAGCACCGCGTAGTGGAATGCGACTCGGAGAAGGACATTATCGTGAGTGAATGAGTGACAATCGCACGACCGGAGCAGCCGGCTCGTCTCGACCACGTCAGGTCATTACGCCGAAACTTGCAGCTCCCGAAAGCCACAACACAACGGTACTAACGAAAAGAAACAAATCTCAGAACGAATTCAACCAGAACTTGAGCGTTTACTGAGATTTTAATTTATACCTTATCTTATTGTTCGCCTTTTGATATTTTTTATTATTAGGTTTAATATCGAGATAAAAATGAATTAAGTAGGTACATCGAAATACAAACAATATTTGCATAAAACCTATTATCGGCAGCTATTCAATGTAGAGAGTTATTGAATGTTATTTAAATATGTTGTATTTTATTTTCTGTAACCTAATAAAAAAGCAAGTACCTACCTAATGTAGGTATGTTTAGCTGATTGATGATTGAGGCGCCTATTCAATGGATCTATGTCAAACTTCATACAGGCTTCATAGATTGGCATCGATACGTTGAAAAGAAGCTAATGTAACATTTTATTCTGTACACAACGGTTAATTAAAATTTGTATGATGCAAAAAATACAATAGTCGTGATGTACACAAGTAAATGTTCTTCCATCAGAAATGAAAGTGTGCCAATAGTTGTATGACAAAAACTGTGATACTGATCACGTTCAGACTCGGAGTATTAAATTTTCCGCTTCGTTTTGGCGACAAACGGCTGGTGAACGGTCCAACGAACATTCCAAACTCGGACATGGATATTGGACAACTCACTAAAACATCTTTTACACTCATAATATTGTATAATCTGTTACACCTATAATAAAGAAATAAGTCTGTGCTTGGAAGAAAATTAAAAAAAAAAAGAGTCTAATCTCGGCCATTAGATTTTTTTTTAATTTTAAACTTGACTTAAAATTTGAGGTCTTAGCCTGGCCGCACACGTACGTGTTCGATATACGTTTTCCGTATTCGGGATTCCTGAATGTTTTAAATCCTTAAAAAATGTCTTACCGCACACGTTCGTTTTGTTTCCGAATGGAAAATATACTGTCTGTAAACATTCGTACTTCCGTATACGTTTTACGTATTCGGAAAACGTATACGAAAAACTTACGTGTGCGGCCATGCTTAAGCGGTTAATTGTTTAAGTTGTCCCCAAATTAACATTAGCGTTTCTGTTTTCGGTCATAAGTCACTTAGGGTATGCAGTAGAACATTTTTCCCAAGGAAGGTAGTGGTATAATTTAAATCGAAATCTAACAAGTAGAACCCAAGTTATCAACGAAAGACTGCGGTCTGCTGAGTTTTCCACTCGAGACTACCGCGTATGAAACCGAGGGGTGCAGCTAGTAAGACATAAAATATTAACTTTTAACGTATCAAAGCTTTCAATTGATTTAACTGCTTAGGTTATACGACGACCATAACTTGGCGGACTTTTATAAGAAGTAACGTCATTTATAATTACCTTCATACAATAGTAGTTTTACAACTGAAAACATTTTCACATTCACCTACTTATTGAGAGTCAATAGCATACTATAAAATAACAGTAAAAGAGTCAAAGAGATTTACCCATAAATAAATATTGATACCGTGTTCACAGTTTGTTAGTTGCGATGAAGTGATCGCGTGGACAGGAATCAGTTATTGGTAAATGAATGTAATGTATGGTTGATTGAATTTTTATCCATATCTGTTAACAGTATTGTTTTGTCGGACAGTCTGTTTGGCAGGTGATGGATGAGCGGAATACTACCGACACGACGATCTCAGATCGTGCTAGACGCCTGCAGAGACATTTGATAACTAAAGAGATATGTATTTTGTTGTAACTAGCTACACGCCCTGACTTCACATGGATTATACGTACAGTACACATACAGATAATTTTTACAGCATAAAATAGCTGAGTTATAGCAAAGACCGTACAAAAATAAGTAGTACGTTGCGTGTGATAAGTTAGCGGAAATACAATGAATGATAGACTTTGCTGACGGAAAAACAGTGAATGATAGACTTACCAGAGCGGAAAAGCTTTTCTCAGTGTATCCTTTACCGTCCCCAAAAACAATAATAATAGGCATAAAAAATAAATTTATATTTAACAATAAATAATTCGAGGACTGGCCCCTTAATACTAGTTAGGTATTTCCATTATTATATTACTTTTTAGTATGAATATGCCATACATTAATTTGCGTATTTAAGTTATTGTCAAAATGATTTATTTTAACATCTTAGAGAAACTAACAGCTATTAATACAAACAAGAAATAAAAGTAGAAATCAGAAAGTCCATAAATGGGTATTCAAAACCTAGAATGATAGACTAATAAGACACTTGATATGAAACTAAATATAGACTTTTTAATTAATGTTTTTTTAGTGCTACGGCCGCAGTTTGTCTTAACATCATTCTCATGACCTACAGGCGTAAGGGTACGTTCGACCAAACTAGAATAAGCAATTAATAAAAATTCTGCGCATAGTCATTTTTCCGATTCAACAGCTCGAAAAGTTAGCCTAGGTTGATATACGAATCAACCCCTACCCCCTATCTCCACTTCCTATAGATTTTTGAGTCCATCAACCAAGATAATCCGATAATCCGTCCGTTACATAGGCCGGTGTTGCCACTATAAGGAAAATGGTTCAGAACCTGTTCTACTATCACTCTTGTCAACATGTCTTCACTGGTGACCAACAAGTCACAAGATGAGTAAACAGGTATCTTCTAGGTAAGTGAATAAGTAAGCATGCTACATCTTAGAACACATCGTCACTTACTTACGTACCATTTGATGAGATAGTATGCAAACACTCACCTATCAATTCAAAAAAAAGATAACAGTTTTTCTGACCCATTGGTATTTTGACTGTACACATCAAACATAGGTACTACTCAGAAAAAAAAACGACAAAAAAGCCAAATATTGCGGTCAAATAGGCCATATTATAAAAACCGTCATACTTTAGCAATAAGATTGTAACTATATAATTTAAAAACTTGTTTGTGAACTCAACAAAGGAAGTTGGCAAACTGCGATTCGAAAACCAAGGGTTCACTATCGTTGGAATATCATGTCTAATCTTCTTTTTACATTACTTAGAATAGAACACTTTCATCGTATCTCGGCGATTCCGTTTGAAAGTAAAAATCGAACAAATATTTAGAGCTCTTTATTCAGAAGAGCCCCGTAAGATTTATGTCACGAGACAATATGGCTGGCGGTCGCGAGGTCCATACACACACTTAACAAAAACTTAATGAAAGTCGAAAGTCACGCTTTCACTTGGCGACGGTATTGTACTTTAAGCCAATTGTATATTAACAAGTATTTCAATTGTATTCTTAAACGCGAAGCTTTTGGAAACAAGGGTGTTATAGTTAAACGATAGAAAGATATAAAGGCACAATCATCAGGTGGTTTTCACTTGGATTCAACTAGGTAATATCGAATTTGATTTGATGTGATAGCTGTAAATCACCATGAATTCCATATATAGTTATACGTAACGGAGATTACAGCCCAATATACATACGTACGTACATACAAACATGTTACCAACGTTACCTCTTTATAATATTAGTATAGATAGTATAAGCAAAGTCGATATATTCGTTTGTCTGTCCGCAATTTCTTCTAAATCACGCAACGGATAATGAATGTATACAGTTTTCAATTTAATTTGGAGATTTTGGGGAGTTTATTTGTGCAATTCATAGGTACACCCGTGGAAATTCAGAGCGGGTCCATAGTCAACGATAAAAGAAATAATGTAATGAGCATTCCAGTGATCTTATAAGGGTCCCGTTTTTCTCCTGGAAATACGGAAGCCTAAAAGTAACTGAAGTAGGTAAGTAAAATAGACTCTAACACCAACAACATTGTTGCAATTTAAGATAGCACCACAGATATGCCCACTGGGCATTAAAGTAGGTACTATATCCACTGTAATCCAGTTTGAAAATATCCTCAACTCAAGCTCTGTTTTTTTTTAATTGTAGACTAGTTGAAGTACTTACTGTAGATGTTTGGTTTAGTAGCAGATATATCAGTAAAAGCAGATGTAGCAATAATAAGTAATTTTAAAACTTTACAAGTATACCTACTGGCGAAACAATACCGCTTTGAGTCAAGCTGGCCGCAAAACTCATACGAAGACCGCGACCGAATGCAATATAGGACGCATTTGCTTAGGGAATGGAATGGGAATCACTTAATATTAGGTATATATATACATATTTCCCAATATACTTCTATTGCTTCTGTTGCCTATAAATACGTTAACCTAAATATGTTGCACCAGGTACGATAAAGAATTAATCAATAGATCAAGTTGGGATATAATTATAATAATATGAAAAGCTTATAACAACATAAGATAGGTAAAAAAAAAACCAAACACACTTTGTAGCATCCCCTATTTGTATGAAAACGGTAATCATCCATTTTACTAGGAATGAACCGGAACAGTTAGACTACTGTCCATACCCCGTTCTCGAAGGTAGAATATATTAGATATCGTTAGTCAATTTTTATTTAATTAAATATGTCCATCGAATTAGCATTAAACAATATCATCAACATACCTCATGTCATAAACTGATAAAGACATCTAATTTTCTAAGTAAGTAGGTTAGGTATCGATTTAATATCTAATTTATGAGGTGGACGCAGGCTAGCTAGCTGGCAACACCTGTAGCTATAAAATAAATGGCAATACGTCCAAAAAAAAGTAATTTTCTAATAGAAAACAAACTTTGTTTTGGATTCCGGACGATTTCTACTAAAAATGTAACTGGGTTATCGAAAGTGAAAAGGACATTGCCAAAATGATCTAAGAAAATGTAGAAATGTGTGCGAATATATGTGTATACTAGATAATTTCCGCGGTTTCACCCTCATGAATCTCGATTTCGTAAGAACAGGGGACAGTCTACCTACACTTTTCTCCATACAAACTTTACAAACGTAGTCGACTGTTTCCTCTCTGGATAAAGATATAAGAAAATATATGTTTATGCCATAAGTCCTATATCAGCCATGACCATGCAAATACGTTTTTTTTTTGTTTTCTAATTTTTCTGAATTTTATTTCTGTTCTAAATAGAAAAAGAAAAAAAAAACAAAACGTAGGGCATGGTCATGGCAGATATAGGTTTTATGGCATTAGCATATTTGCTCTTATGTCTTCATCCAGGGCGGAAACAGTCGACTACGTTTGTATAGAGAAAGAGTAGGTAGACTGTTTTCTTAAAATAGCGCATAAGTATGTGCAAGTTGTCGTTAGTTGCTCCCGTTTTCGGAATTCCCGATCAGCAGGTGGGTACTACAACTGATGATTGGATATTCCGAATCAGTCGGGAATTCCTTCATTCAAGTATATATCAAATTTCATCGCAATCGGTTCAGTAGTTTTTTGGTGAAGGACAATAACGAACATACCTACATATACAAACAGACAAACTTCCACATATATAATATTAATAAGACACCATAGTGTGTATTATACGGGCGAACAAAACGCAAAGTCAGAACCGAGAGTGTCGCCTTATAACTGGAAACTGGTTAATTTATTATTCGCCGCGACGCGATCTGTGCGGATAATGTTTCAGTGTCAAAATAAAGGATGACAGTGTCGTGACCGTCTATTCCCATTGACTCGATATCCATACAGATTTCTATACATAGTTTAACGTATACTTAGTGTGTGTATAATTAAAAACTTGTAAAATTATTATATTTAATTATTCTTCTCATCTGAGCGATGTTTCCGGTTGCATCCCTCTTGGAAACCCGGGGTCCGCTAAAATCTCAAGTATTTGGGGTCGTTGTAGGTACCTAAGTCTTAATTGACCATACCTACTGCAAATAGATATTTTTATAGCCGGACGCCTGCCTGCCTGACACCAGGGACCAAGCAGTTTACCTGCCACCGCACGGGGAGTACCTACTCAAGATTTGCTAGTCTCCCTCAGATCCCTTTGTCGCCTTTTACGACACCCACGGGTAGAGATAGGGTAACCCTATTCTATGCCGGGGATACACGGTACATCTACATAACTATATATATATATAATAACGAGTAACGATTTGTATTTTTGTGTGTGTGTGTCTGTATGTTTGTAATGAATAAACTCAAAAACTACTGTGCGGATTTCAAAAATTCTTTCACCATTAGAAAGCTACATTCACCCATATGAGTTACATAGGCTACTTTTAATCCCTGTGAGAACAGGATCGGGACTTACGCGGGTGAAACCGCGGGACGAAACCGGGGTGAAACCATTGATCTCAACCTTAACAGTAGATAAGACATCAGAAGGAAGACAGTTTTGAACAGTCAATAATACTTTTGACGTTGGTCATTTATTGATTTCATGTTCACGATAGACGTAACAATATTGTCAGCGCTGCAGCGGCTTTTTACATATATTCATTTTGCGTAGAAGGAACATGGAATATGTCTGAGACATTTATCTCTAGTGCGTTCTCCTAAGTGACCTCGACTCGATTTTATATAATTTACGTTCAGTAGGTACAGACTTTTTTTACACACGTAGACGAGCGTTGGACCACTATCTCACCTGAAGGTAAGTGATGATATGGTCTAAAGTCTAAGATGTTACATGCTCATCTAGAAAAAAAAAAAATTTAAAAAACCCGCCTGCTTAAAAAAACTTTAAATAAAAACATATACATACTTAATAAAAACTGAAAAGAAAATAAAACAAGTCCAGTAGTCACAGAACACGACTGTTAAAGTCGCTATGTTCTGTGACTACTGGACTTGTTTTATTTTCTTTTCAGTTTTTATTATGTATATGTTTTTATTTAAAGTTTTTTTAAGCAGGCGGGTTTTAAAAAAAAAAAAAAAAATTTTTATTTTGCGCTTTTTAGCCAGCATTAGGTGCAAGACGTATTATTAAATCAATTTTATTGTATTTTAATCGCAATCGCATCATTTCATTGAGAGGGTTATTAAGTTGAGGATTATTCAGTAAGCTGCGGTAATCTAAGGTATGGACGATTTCTAACCAACTTCAAACCGTTGTAGATCCCAAATGGTTACATTTAATGAAAAATGGTTAGAGAAACCTAACAATGATTGTTGAATACCTATTTAACGATACCCCACTTGATATAGTCAGTCAACTTTTGTTTTCTTAACCAACTTTAAGTCGTTGTAGATATAATAGTTGAACTAAATGAAAAATGATCAAGGAAACCTAAGAATGATTTTCAAATACCTATTCGACGATACCCCACTCGACATAGTCAGACAATTTTTCTTTTTTAGGGTTCCGTACCTTAAGGTAAAAACGGGACCCTATTACTGAGACTTCGCTGTCTGTCTGTCTGTCTGTCTGTCCGTCCGTCCGTCCGTCCGTCCGTCCGTCTGTCCGTCTGTCACCAGGCTGTATCTCATGAACCGTAATAGCTAGAAGGTTGAAATTTTCACAGAAGATGTATTTCGGTTGCCGCTACAACAACAAATACTAAAAACAAAATAAAACAATTATTTAAAAGGGGCTCCCATACAACAAACGTGTTTCAAAAATAACAAGGAGTTTAGTTCAATGTGAGGTCGCTTCTGATTGGTCAGGACAAATCGAGTTGGTCATGGAATTCAAAATGGCTGCCCTATCTGTCAAATATACCAGTCTGCCTTACTTACCAAAGAGTTTCTTATAAGTTTCAGATTTTCTTTGTGCCAAGAATTTTTTTTTTTATTGAGTGATTCGGTCGTTTGATGGGAGTAGAATCGAAGATAAATATTTCATATTTTCCTATAAAATTTAAAAATTGGTTGTTGTAAACCATTTTAGGGTTCCGTATCCAATTGTGATAGTGGTACGGAACCCTTTGTGCGCGAGTGTCGCACTTGCCCCGTTTTTTTTTTCTTTTATATGGCGGCTGGTGGACGCCATTTTGAATTTTGATAAATAAATGTCATGTCTTCAGTGACACGTGACCCAGGATTAAGACGAATCGATTGACGTGCGAATCATCAAAATCGGTCCAGCCGTTTGGCCTCTGGAGCGCCACATAGGAACAAACATACAAACAAACAAACAAACAAACATACATAGACTGATAAACACATAACCCTTCTTTGCGTCGCGCAGTCGGGTAAAAAGGAAGACAGCATCATCATCCGAGCGATGTTCCCGGTTGCATCCCTCTCGAGAGCCCGGGGTCCGCTTGGAACGTAATGGAACAATATTTGAGCCGTCTTTCTTAGTGGCTGCACGGGCCAACGTATCGTTTTTGTCCTCCCTACCTTTATAATAAGTATAGATTACCTACTAAGAATCAAAATATTGTAATTTTGGTTGTAAAGCGTTCCAAACTTTTCCCTTTTTCGTTACGTCACTTAAGTATATCTAGTGAGATAGTCTGTAGAGATAAGATTATTTAAATCGAAAAAAGCTTATGTCCGAAAGCTTTTACTGACTTAAAAAATCTCACTCTCGAAAACAAGACAATGGGTACAATAAATAACCGATTTACCGCTAATTCTGAAGTTTTTATAATTAAAATGATATAATATATGTTAAAGGATGGGTGGATTCAAAATCCGCTTTCAATTTAGAAGAAAGTACAGAAAACTCAAATGTAGGTGAAACTAATATAAATCAGATGAATATTATAATAATAAATATAAACCAGATTGATATGATAATAATACTTGATTTCTTTACGATTGAACAAAATATTTTATCATAAAATACATCAAGTTCCGAATTCCGAACATTTATTTGCATAGAGGCAAAAAAGTAAATACATAGCAAGGCATAGAGATGTCAATATAGTATTAAAACGTTCACCCTATTATTGCCTTAAGCTTAACGATTCTTAAACACGATTCAAGCTAGCTGTCAATTGCCTACGTGATAGTTAAGACGGGCTTATCCAATCTGTTTATTTGTTTAAGCTCTCCGTTGTTTGCCAGTCAGGCAGAACAAACTCTATAATAATAGATTATTAGCAGATTCAAGTTTAGAATGAAATTTGCGTTATTTTACGTTCCATTACCTGCTACTAAAAGTAATGGGCCATTTATTAACAGGTAATTTTCATTTTATTTATTTTCTTTTCTCTATTTAAACTTTACGAACGTATATAGTCGACTGTTTCCTCCCAGGATAAATACATTAGAGCGAATATGTTTATACCCATAAACCTACATCGGTCATATCATAACATAACTATGACCCTCTTTTGTTTTTTTTTTTTCATACCTATTGTAATTTTATTTCTATTCTAGCTAGAAAAGAAAAAAAAACCTAGAGGCATGGTCGTGGCAGATATAGAAGTTTTGGCATAAACACATAATAAAATTGCTCTAATATCCAGAAAGGAAACAGTCGACTATGTTTGTATGGCAAACGAATAGACCTCTTAACGGCCACGCTCACAAAACTACCTAGAACTTAAGTAAAAACAATATCTCAATCGTCTAAGTGGCATCCAAGCTAAACGAAATAAAAAACGTTGCTTAAATACAGTTTCACGTAGAATTCTAAACTTGACCGTAAATGACTTAGAATTAAGTAATCAAAGTACAATTGACCTTAACTGCGGAGATCAGAAAAACATTTTCGAAAAGCTTGGGAAAAATGCTTGGCGAAAGTAGCTAACAAAGCCGCGGCGGCACTTGCCGTCTCGTTCGAATTAATAGATAAATTCTTACGACCAAGTAGGTAGGTATTTAGTTTTACAGAAGCCGACACTTAATAAGGGGCTTGTTATAGAAAATTAGTATTGTAAAGCAAAGCTGCCTATAAAAGTAAAGTTACCAATATTACAGACGTATTTAAGTGTGCACTTGTGCATTTAAGCTATAATAAATAGCTTAAATGCACAAGTGTAGCTTGTGTAAAATTGATGATGTTTATAAATATTATTTTACAGAAGTATTTATAATTGCCGGAGCGAGTGAACCATCTCTGTTTCAAGTTTGACAAAATTTGCTTACGTCTGTCAGTATGTATGTTTGTTTCTTTTTCTTTACAGTATTACTCGTACTCTCCTCACATTACTCGTATCTGAGGCTAATATGAGGTTACTACTTTGCGGTACCTTCAAATGAGTCTCATAAAAATTTGGTGAAGATCTGACGAGGATCTGCAGATGAGCAGAATAGCTCTTCTACATACAGTAAATGGCTCACTTTTCTACTTCTACCCATAGAATAGGTTACCGAACCTTTATCTACAAGGTACTAAATTGACGGCGCCCCCGAAATCGCCATCTTCATCACAAACACTTCACTTAAAAATAGTTTATTCTTTGAAGGTGGTTAAATACTAATGTAGATCCTGCCAATAAAGTTTCCCTTGTCGTTATTACGTGCTAATAACCAATAACTTTCAATTCGAATTAATTTAGATGATAGGTTCGGTATGTCACATAAAGGTCTTTATTATAATCAATACATGGTTCCCGGAAATTGGTGATTGTAATATTCTGATACAGCACACGTAATTGAACACTCAGTACCAATAATGTTCACAGTATTATAAATGATCTTAATTGATAATAACTATTAAGATTGAATTTAAACTCATTTTTCGGATTTAATCGCGTGTTGTTTATTACTTTTAGCATTGTTTCAATAAGACCTTTACAGGTATCTTCATCAGGATTGACCGTAAAGGAAGAGGCATGTAAAGGTCTCGAAATGTTAAGCAATGAAACAATGCTAAGCAATAAAAGTAATAAAGACAACGCGATTAAAACTGAAAATTGAGTTTAATTAAAATCCAACATCGCGAAAACAGACGAAAAATCTACCTACTAAGATGAAAATGAGAATGATAGATATATTAAGGTTTATGGCAGACAGACGGCAGACGGATGGAGAAGCGAGTGATATTATAAAGGTACATTTTGAGCAACGAAATCCTAAAAAGGTAGGTAATGAATCACCTACCTTTACAGCTGTGGATTCTTGTTCAGTGGGCGGCGGAAGCGCCTCCCAGGCGTATCACAAGTCTCCCCAGACGAGTGCTCGCTTGCCCTTGTCCACGGTAGCTAGGAGTCCTGACTGCGGGTGCCATGATACCGCCGTTATTGGTGATCTGGAAGCAATATTATCACATATATACTGTACGAAATTGTAGCGCCATTTAGCCCCAATATAAAAAATCTATTCCATTCTTCTATTTTAGTTTTTGTTTCTTTTATGTTTTCTAATCATTTTGTATAATTAATTATAAACCTTGTACTTTTGTTTGTAGTGAAAACAACCATGTAAGTTTATAGTCGTATAACTTTTGTAAAGTTAATAAATAAAGAAATAAATAAGTGTATTAATATAGTAAGTTTAGGTAATCATAATTACAAAAACAGTCCCACGGTTGGAATCGAACCCGCAATCTCGCAAAACAGAGGTCGTCATATTATTTATAACCATCGATAATTTAATTATGCAAACTTCCATATTTAATTTGCGCCTAAGTAGGAACAGCACGCTTATTTATAACTTTTATCACTGTTTGTTTTTTAAGTAGGTAGGTAACTTAAAAACGTATAGCCTACCGGTACAGCTAAACACCTCTTTGTCATTCCAAGGTTCCCTGGAAGAAATCGCCTATTTGTAAGATAAGGTCGTCTATTTGTACAACATTTATTTAGTTATATTTTTATTTAAAGTGATGTGGTGTTGATCAAATAAAATCTTTATCAATCTATAGATTAATAGACTACTTAGGTATTCTACTTTGTTGTAAATACATATATATTATCGTTTTTTAATTGTAGACTATGATCCACACACTCATGATTCTACATCTTCCTAAAGAAAAAACGTCTAATACGAAGAACTAAAACGTCAAACCGTGTGAAATTAAAAAACGAAGCATTTTATACACATTATAGAAACACTCAGACAGAACTAGAAACAAATGTTTATTGTTGGCATAAATACTTTTCCACGGCGAAAGAAGAACTCGCAACCTTTAGTCGGGTATTCGCCCGACGCGCCATACAGGCCGTCAGTTCTAATTAAATACTCTTAATTAAAGTTGGTAAGACAGTTGGAATCCTAGAACTTTTTATTCCTATATCCTATGAGACTGGAATTTAAGGGGCCTGGATACCTACCTTTTCCCCATATAAACTTTACAGAAGTGTCGATTGTTTTCTCCCTGACATTAGGGAAAATATGATCATGCCATAAAACCTATTTTAGCCATGACCATGCCCCCACATTTTGACTTTTTTCATATCTTAATTTTTCTGAAATGTATTTCTATTTTAATTAGAAAAAAACGCAGTGGCATGGTCATGCATGACAGATATAGGTTTTATGGCATAAATAATAGCAGTTCTAATATATTATCTAAGGAGAAAACAGTCGACCACGTTTTTATTGAGAACGAGTAGGTATCATTTCCTCTTAACGAATGTACTAACATTAAAAGCGAAGGACCTAATATTTTAAATTGTTTTAACTTTAAAAAGATAAGCCTACCGTGCTATTTCCATCTCCATTTACGCGATTATGTTTTGGACTGAAATACTCTTAAATAAATTCATATTTTCAAAGCATCATAAAAATTTATGATACATTTTGTCTTATAGTTTAAAGAGCATACATATTCATAATGAGTCATAATTTCTTATGCTTACGATGCCTCAATTCGATAAGGGGATGTAGATTGTAGACGTATTCATTACACATATAGATAAGGACCGCATTTTGTAGCCTATACGACAAAATCTATGGTCATGGTCACTAAGTAGGTAATAAAAAGACCAGAAGCACTAAAGTTTATTAAATAAAAAACTGGAGCATTTTGTTGTCGAGTGCTGTGAACCGTTACAGTTCTCAGAATGTTACACCAGAAATCTGAACGGTTTTCTACCACCGACTTACTCTGAGTATGAAATAATTTATGAGCATTCACATTATAAAATTAGTTATATTAATTTAATTAGTTATTAAAATGAGCATTGAGCATGTCTAATGAATATATATAACGTATATTATAATAAAAACAACAGGTGTTTAGTCTATGGTTTTTATTATATTAGAGTTAAAATATCGGGTAAAACGTAACATAGATTTTGTTTATTAAATATATTGCAGTAATAAAAAATGCACGAAGTTACACACACCTCAATCTATCCCAAAACTAAGCACTGGGTGGATAAATACTACATATTATACTACATACTTTTTTGTGGATACATAAATAAGATACAGGAGACACACAGACCAGAAGCAAATATTTATTTTAAGCATAAACACTTGCAACCGTGGGAATCTAACCCGCAACATTCTGCACTGCAGTCGGGCATTCGCCCAACGCACCACGGATGCCGTCAAATTCCGTATTAAGGAGTATAATATTAAATTATCCATAATTATTCATTCAATTATTTTTAATTTAGGAAGTAACAAACATACATACTTCCTTACTTACACACAAACTTTCACCTTAGTAATTTAAGTAGGAAGTGGGATATCGATTTATCGTTACCAACAAATATGGAAGGATTGTGATCGAACTAGACCATATACTCGTAGTTTTGATTGTACATATAAGTTATAACATAAGGCTGTGGTTCGATTGTCGGGGGCCGCTCTAAGGCTTTACATCGTATCTATGCGGGGCGAGGCTCCTCATAAACAAGAATTAGCGTCGGGTTGGTTCGCCTCGTTTACACATACCGCTCCCGGTCCTCTATAACGAGCTTCTACACAATACATCCAATACGGAAACCAGAAACGGCAGTAAACATCGACAAATCTAAACTAAATCACAGTCTTTATATTGTTATACTTTCCAATTATTTCCTTATAGGTACATTATATACAATACTAAGTCGGCAGTCGGTAGGTCTTGGCTTAACAGTAAGCTATTTTTATAAAATATATGGGGCACTGCACTCTGTACCGGTTGAAGATATGTTCAAACATATATAAATCGCAATATGTTCGGTTAATTGAGATGCATATTTTTAATTGCACTTGTAGGTGCAGCAATTAAAACTGTTAATGTGTAACTGTTGACAATAAAATTACCTGTACTGAATGAAAAAGTGGAGTTTGATGGCCAGATCCATTTATTTTATAGATGTAATAATGCCAATCGATTGGAGCAAAAAATATTGCGCCAACAATTTTTCATTACTATCGATGCGTTGTGTGGTGTATTTTGTACATGGCGGAGTGTCACGCCTATCGTCTTTGAAAACAGGTTAAAACAAATTTCAAGAACCTATCCACTGCGGTCGTTACCCTTTACGCTACAAAAAGCATGCACCACGATTAGCCGAGACCAATGTCCGAACATAGTGCTTAAATAAACTTAGGCATATAGAATTCTTTCTTAGCAGCACTCACTAACACCTGTATTTATAGACGAATCTGAGTGATGATTACTCTGGCTAAGGAATGCCCTGTCTCGCTCTTATAAGTGTAATTACTTAAAGAAGTAATTACTTAGAATTGACTATAAACCGATGAATTTATGTTCTAAATTTCAAGTCACTGCGATTAGCTGTTAAGGTTTTTAATTGATAGGCAAGGACAAACGCTTGCATAGGTACCTACAGAAGATGAAATAAAATTAAAACGTTAGATGAAATCAACCGATACATTTCAAAGATAGGTACTACTGCTGAGTTTTCCCTTCGTTGAAGTGAGTACATGGAGACCTCATGCGGTATCTGAGGTCACAGCAGCTATCATGACTCGCGAGACGACTCATTCAAGACGAGTGACGTTCTGTATGTACGTGATCGTCTAGACAACTGAATGCGACCTTGCAACTGCATTACGACGTACTAACACGCTACATTCTAATATAGAAAATACTATTATTCCCTTACAACGACAAATCTTAAATTATAAGCAAACGAGTACTATCCCATAACTTCAAATTCACATAAATATCTATGGAAATTGCCAAAGAGCAAATTATAATCTACAAGCACGCAATCTTACTAAGTATTTACAAAATAGCAGATAAATAGAACATGAGTACTTAATGTAAGTCGACATGAAAGAACTTGTAAGAATGCGGTAAGTAAAATATATTTATTAGGAACTAGCTGACCCGACAGACGTTGTCCTGTCGTTTAGTATAAAAAAATAAAATTCATCAAAATCGGTTTAGCATTTTTTCTTTCATAAGAACCTTCTCCTGACAATAGCGCTCACAATAAAAAAAGAATTATCGAAATATGTGTAAAAGTTTAAGTGTGACGCCGTGACCAAGGGAAATAGGGATTGATTTTTATATATAAGACTAGCTGACCCGACAGACGTTGTCCTGTCGTTTAGTATAAAAAAATAAAATTCATCAAAATCGGTTTAGTATTTTTTCTTTCATAAGAACCTTCTCCTGACAATAGCAAAAACAATAAAAAAAGAATTATCGAAATCAGTCCAGCCGTTCACGCGCGATGTCGTGACAACGGAACGGGTTTCATTTTTATACAGGTATAAGAAGAAAGATAAAGAAGAAGAAGATATAACTTGGAGGAGAAAAGTGACAACTTTAATGAACTTGGTCGCTTTAATTAGCGTTTTATAAATGTGTCTCTTCATCAATCGTCGCGTCGCGTCGTCGTTTACACGGGGAAGCGTAATAACCAGTCGCAAAGATGCATCAAGATGTGCGTTAATTTGCAGTTAAGTTTAAATACGCACTCTGGTATCAGTTATACTGATCAGAGATAAGCAAGCGGAGGACTGTGCTATAAATCATAACGATTTCCGACGACAACAATACTGCGAGTCGCACATGTTCCGGCTAATTTTGTGCAAAGGCCGCATGCTGCGCAGACCCAGACAACGCCCGCGCCGTGTTAAGGAGGTCCAAAGCGGTCCTAACCAGAGATTACGCCGATACGACACTAGCTCGCACACCGATACCGACATTTCCGCTAATGTTACTACACAAACGAGTAACTCGGAGACCAAACCGACCCAGAAATAAACGCATACGATTCTGATTTAGTACTATCTCAGTTAATTAACGACGATAAGGAAATTTTCAAGATAGGTACACATAACTGGGCAAACTGATAGTGGAGTGCAGACTCCAGAGACAATATAAACAGTAGTTAAACTGCAAATGTAAATTAATTCTAGTAACGAGTACAGTAGGTAACAATGTTAACGAGCATTTCGAGATAACCACTATAACGTTTGCTGCAACGTAAAGCCGTTTCATTGTAACGAGGCGGAGTATAGTACGAGTGCGTTACGTGCTCGCGGTTAGGCGCGTTTATGAAATGCGAAACAATAGCCGAAGCCAAAAGGAAAGCAATCTTTATTGTTTATCTCACTCTGCTTCGATATTGTATTCGAATTGATTTCAACCGAGAATGATAAGAGTTTTATGTGCCAACGGTATATTTTAGAAACCGTACCAATGTTTGTTCCAATATTGAATTAGTAAATCGATACAGTAAAATGAAATGCGCAATTTCACTGATTAAACTTGGGTGGGTTTACGACGCATTGATATTGCTAAGTGAGAACGTACGAACAAAGTCAGAGTTTGGTTGGTTTCGATTCTCCTTGTTCTAGTCCAGGGGTTCCCAAACTTATTTTGTCTTCTGTCCACTTTGGGAATAATATATTATTTAGCGTACCCTTTTTTTCACCTACCATTTGATACAGGAATGCACAAATCGGGTTATTAACTCTTATTTAATAGTCCTCCTAGATGTCTTAGAGTCCTCTTAAATAAAATTACAAATCATCCCTAAGCCTCTACACAACGCCCTCATTTTTATCTGGGTCTATTACTGCCCCTATAGGCCTGCAGCGCTCACAAGGGGGCGTTATCGCCCACTTAGGGAACCCCTGTTCAAGAGTAACGTTACAAACCCGGTGTTAATGTTGTCTCACTCGAGACTCACAAGAGATACGAATAAAGTCAGCCCGTGTCGTGCTTTGTACTAAGCGGATGTCAACTCATGAGAACAATAATATCTGATTTGCGAGGTTTTGTGAAAGGACACATAAATTTATAAGCTTTTCAATGTAATGTTCGATCACGCACTGCCTTGTAGAGAGTAGGCGTTTTAATAGAGAACATTAAAGTAACGTAACGAGAAATCATAAGCGATTGAATATTGTCTGAGTATGAATTAGATCATTAGATACATAGACCGAAAGAGATAGTAGGGCAAACGAAGTGATATCATGTATCAGACGTACTACAACAATAGAATTTACTAGTGATATTTGGATCAGCACCCGTATTATCTATCTCGTTGATTATTCAGTTTGATAGGCTCTATAGACTACATTGCAGTTTTAACGTAGACCAGTGGTCCAGTGACCATTACCAGTGTACTGCAATTAGCCTTCAAGCAGCCATGTCAGTAAAACTGAATCCTTGTTAGTAATATAATACGAATAATGAATAGGTAGATGAAGAATACACCACCCCGTAACTCGTAACTTAAAATTAATACTCAAACCATAAATCATATAATGTAAAATATACCCCTGCAACGAGAAAAACTTTTAAATCAAAACATCAAACCAATCAGACTATTCATTTATTTGACGACCTCTGTGGCGCGTCGTGCGAATGCCCGACTGCAATGCAGATGGTTGCGGGTTTGATTCCCCCCGATTACAAGTATTTATGCTTAAAAATAAATATTTGTATCTGGTCTGGGTGTCTCTTTCTCTGTATAAAAAATGTAAATGAATTTACAAAATCATTTTTTTTAAGTATTATATCCGTTGTATAATCTAATCACAGTAACAAAAGCTTAGTAGCTTACTACTACGGGCTAGGCGGTATGTTTATTCACAGAATTTATTTATTGTTAATAGGTAAAAAAAAAACTCACAGCAAGTTAAGAGGCACGTTTATTGCCACCGAAATACAGTCGGTATTTTAACTCCATTCCATTGTTTTTAACAGAACAAGGCAGGTGTAGAGATATCTTAATGCCAAATAAATATGCAATGTAACAGTATGGGAAAGAGAAATTTGCAATGTTGAGACAGCCCAAGCCAATGTTGACCTCACGATTTCAATTGTCCATGCGAAATGTTACCAGGCAACCGAACGATGTCACGAGTAAAACAATTCCAGTTTAAAATTCAAGGTCAGAAACATTGTGGCGGAAATTTTACAGGGGTCATAGTCCACGAGTTAAACTGTATATTATGCAGATTTCAAAACGGTATTATCTTCTACCGTATCTAGCTTATTTATACCCCAAGGTCCGCAAAGAGACTGATTAATCGACCGACTGGAAGACGTACGAAAGTCATTTAGAAATGTCTTGAACGTTTCCTGACAGACTTAAAGCTTAGTTGACTCAACAAGTCTATGCATAAGATTATATTATTTGTCATCGATGGCAAATATACTATTCCTGAATACAATATTGTAGCTTCTGGGCAACAACGGAGCGTAAATCCTGAATGAGGCTAGTTGTTATGCATTCTTACGTATAAATTACATGAAATATTTCATCGACATCATTTGAATCTCGATGAGGCGTTAAAATCCCGCTTTTTATTGTATTATATCGTTTTTCTTGCTCGTGGCTAGTTCGTTTGCTACGGGCTGGCGTGAAAACGGTCTATAGATAATAATGAGAAACTATTTAGAAGAGTCGTTATATACACCCAAACATGAATTATAATGTGTTTTAAAATTAATTACGGCGTGGAAGACGCTACGTTACTGATAGATAACGTTATTTTCATGCAAATTTGTTATAATGATCAATTTTTATGGCCAATTAGCGAAATGAACAGAATCTTGATATTGTGTTAATTTATATTCGATTTTTATAGCTTGTTTTATTGTGATGATTGTTAGGTAACGTTAAGGAAGTTCAAACCTTTAGTCAGTAAACAAAACAGGGAGAATTCATAATCGTTAATTGATTGTGTCACGTGGGTTCCCGTGTGGCGCAGTGGTTAGCGCACTCGCCCGACAAGCGAAGGGAACAGGTTCGAATCATGTCACAAGAGAATTTTTTATGATGTGTTTGTCCTTGTACAATATTTCTAACGTTTAAATTAGGGTTTCCCATACTTATTTTGTCTACTGCCCACTTTGAGAATAAATTATTTTTCAACGCCCCCCATTTTTTCACCTACTTACTTGAAAACCCTACCTGATACAGGAATGCACAAATCGGGTTATTTAAAAAAACTTCCTAAAACTTAATTGCCCGCGGTCTATTATCTACGTATAGAAATGACCTATTTAAGAATACTAATTACCTACTATTAAAATGCGAAAGTGTGTTGTTTTTCTTTGTTTGTCGTCTCCGACAACATATTTGTAAGAGTCCTCCGAAATAAAATTACGTAACGCCCCCATTTATTTTCTGGGTCTCTTAACTATCCCCTTTATGCCTGCAGCGCCCACAAGGGGGCGTTATCGCCCACTTTGGGAACCCCAGGTTTAAATGTGTGTACTTACGTGTGATCTTTAACTTTAAGGACGGCTTCTAGTTTCCCGGTGTATGTGTTCCAAACATAGGAAGAACCATCGGCGGCGCCGACTGCTAACATTCTGCCACCAGGGCCGAACGCTGCCCGCGACCAGTCGCAGCCCACCTTGAAACTCTCGTGACTGAAAATATAAACACTTAATTATTCCGGATATTATATTTGCCAATACCTATTAATAGCTAGCCCGACCTCTATTGTTTTGAGTTGTGCATTGGTAGTAAGTTAGAACCTACCTCCCCAACATGTAAAATGCGGAATGCTTTTTTTCTCGAGTCTACCCTCCCCGTCTACCCATCATCATTTGGGGTATCATTAGATAGTTTTTGAATGTAATGTAAGGAATATGATGAAACCTTACATTGGGAGTGGATAACTCATCATATGAGAGTTCGTTTATAACTACCGGCGCCATATACCTACGTATAAAAATATGTTTATACGCAATACTAACAATCTTGGTTAACAGTTGACAATGAACAATTAAAATGTAAAATTCTGTATTCAATTACGACAAATAGTTTCTAATAATAATTAAAATTTAACCAAAATATAAAAATAACACCATTTGAATCCCAAATTCAAATCATAAAGACTTTGAATTGGTGTAGTTTCTTGAGTGAACATAATTCAAAGCAACATTACACTTGAGAAATTTAGACAACGGAACACTTAAAAGAAATTGTTAATTTCCGGATTTCGTTACGAGTCACACGAAATGCATGTATTATGGTATGATATTTATGGATATTACAGTTAGCTTGGATAATAATTTGTGAACAGTTGACAATAACTCGTTAAGTTTATTGATTATTATGATAGATAATTATCGATTATTATGTGCTCTACGTATTTTCACTAGGCGGCGGACTGGCGACATGGGCGCCCGGACGGGGCGGTCTCTATCTATGGGAAAATTAGGATAATCTATGTAGATATTTGTGCATTGTCATAATAAAATAAATAAATTTTGTGAACAACACACAGCGCCATCTAGCCCCGTGGTAAGCTACTAAGCTTGTGTTACGGTGACTAGACAACGGATATAATACTACATATTTGTCATACCGCGGGCCGGAATAAGGTGCTCGAGGGGTCAGTTTTACGTTAATTATTCAGGTACCTACCTACTATCTGTTGGATTTTAATATGATAATTGTTAAGCACAGTTTACTATGAAAAAGAGCAATGCTTTGGTAATAGTTAGATTATTATAACAACAATAAAATTCTATAATAAAAAATAATGGCCATAGGTATCACTTAGAACGATGAACCAATTTTATAGCTAAAAGATTTGCATACAAGTATGTTTTTTTATTGATATTGAATTTATGTGGCATAAAACATTACCAATTCTATTTAAAGTTGCTGTAAATGATGACTTACCGGTGCGGCCCTAAATAATTTGGGGTTTTTGCAACCTCCAACAAACAAAGGTCGTTGAAAAAATTACTTTGACAAAAAAATGACTGCTGAAAAAATTAGTTTCATTACATGACATTCCGAGTTGAATTTTATAGCAACATCGAGAAATTCGAAGAAAAATATAGGGCACATTTAATTTAGTATCTGTCCTTGTTAAACTGTTGGTCATTCAAGCCTCGCACTCAATCTTTCTAAGCAGAGTTTAAGCGTTTCTATTTCGCAGATACAAATCTTCCAGTCATTGCTATTTCTATTATCATTTGCGCAAATAAAACGCAACAGCGCTGAGTAAGGCACCGAATCGGTTTCTAATTCACAACCGGTTCAGCCAATTAACATCTTTAGAATTATTATAGTCCTTTCTCCTTATAAGTACAGTAGTATCATAAAAACAAACGCTAAAATCCCAATGTCATTAACATCTAGCTCTTCTAAGCTTTAGGAATGTATGACACATAAAAGACGACCGTACCCTACATAGTTGAATGTGGGCGACTTGCCTTAACTTATATGGCGCAGAGTTCACGCTATTTATAAAAAAACTTAAAGATTTTTCTACGGAAATACCCAGTAACCTCGATCACAGACATTCAGTTTTTTTAGACGAACCTTATGGAGATAATGTTTTCTTTTTGAACGCTAATAATAATAAATCATTAGAACAACTGTTTCAATTAAGATGCCTTGCGCTATGCATTTCCCATGAGATGTTATCAATACATATAGAACATGTTAAGACCGTAATCGTTTATTCTTTGAGACATGTGATAAATGGTGATAACTGGCACTCCCTTTACGATAACGTACCGCTTGCACAACTCAATTTGATTCCGATATTTATGATACCAAGTAATACCAACCAACCGCTAAATGCTGGACCGCTACTCAATATTTGAGGACTACTTGAACAATTAAGCAAATAAAAAAAAATATTGCACAAGCAGCTACAATAAATACTAATCGTCATTACTGATGCAGAAACGCAACTTAAAATTTCAGAACTACTTTAATGATTTAGCAGCTTCGAAATTCAAAATTAGTGTGCGAGTTTTAAGTTTAAGAGTTGCTTAATTAATTAAGTAGCCCTCAAATTTTGAGTAGCTTGTCAGTATTCGCCGTTAGACAAGTAGGTAAAACCACTAAGCACTGTTAGAAAAATTAAACAAAACAGAAGAGCTGTTCACAAGAACAAGATTGTAAAAGATAAGAGAAAATTAGGAAGTTTATTTGTAGTTACCTGAAAGATCGTACAATCGTGTTCATTCTTAGGTCAATGAGTTGTATCGTATCATCTCGGACACACGCCAACAAATAATTGCTGTCTGAAACAATAAACCTTGAGCAGTTAAATAAATAACAATACAGTTGTAGTGTTTGGACTTTCCCAACACTACCGAGTTATTTTAAACTACTTAAAGAGAACAACAACTTACAACTGGTAATGTACTAAAAATAGTATATATTCACACAATTTATACTTTTAGTTACCTACCTACTTATTTTGTTACGAGTATTTTTAAATCGTATATTTTTTTAGTTTTTATCTTCTATCTTTTTACATACAAAAGTAGGATAGGTGTAAAATTCCAAATTCTGGCGGATTGAGTAACTGTATATAAAATCAGTGTTCTTTGTGAAGTATAATTATCCATTTGACATAGTTTTCAGAAAAACCCACGGGATCGGGACTTACCTGTGTGAAACATCGGGACCAAGATAATATAAAAATTAAAAACATACAGCAATATTTTATATAACTGGTCTAAAATCTAGAATTTCTAAAGGGATCATTAAAAATGTTCATAAAAGCTTTCACAATTCTAATGATTTGTTATAATCTATTGGACCCGCTATTTTCTCAACGGGTTACCTCTTTCTTAGACGTATAGAGGCATTGTTTGACCTTAACCCTTATCAACAAATGCTTTAATGGATATGATGAAGGTAAAAGCAAGGTAAAAGCAGTACGCGTACAACATCTTATTAAATTAGCGGTTCAAATTGCATGATAATATCTCTGTTTAGACAGTGATCAGTCATAATATAAAGAGCAATCAAAAGTCTTAAGGTCAAACCGTAAATTCTTGCAAAGATTTAAAGCTATTCCCAACAAGTTGATAATGCAGACGTGCATTGCAAACTAGGTAACGACGCGCATGATCTAAGCGGTCAGAGATCGAACTTTATATTTGTCGAACGGGGTAATGTCTCATTTGATTTGTGACCGTCGGTCGTCGGTTTATAAAATGGTAATACGACTATCTAAGAGGGAAATAGGATTTCAGATAAAGCGTTTCCGATTCAGAAGTGATTGTTGCGTGAGATATGATCGAGTTTCGATATTGGTGATGTATCTGGAGCGAGCGTGATGGGTCAGTGCGCAGTCTGCGCGGGCACAGCGTGTTCGAACTCATTTGTCCATCCGGTGTCTGCGAGACGACGGAATCGACGTGATTTAATCTGTTTGTGAGGCAGTGGCGCGATGCCGAACGACTCCCGACACTCACTTCGATTAAAGGTATCAATCTCAGCATTTCGTGCAGTGCACGGACCGTTATTGACAAAAAGGGATCGATCGAGACATGCGTAACGGAAACAGGCATCGCGCACTCGTCACGTATCTGACACAAATACCGATATTAACACGCTTGCATTCTATTACTTGTTAATATAACTTTTGATTATGTTATATATGATACACGGAAATTAACAACCCATTTATGGGATGCGAACAACTCGTTTGGTTAATGATATATACTGGTGTAGTAATTTTGTGAGTTAGATTAATAGTATACTTCCTATGCAGGCTCTTAATTATAACAGCCGAATAATAGTAGAGAATAATAAAGTTATTACCTAAGTGGGCTATTGATGTCAATAACGAAAGCCGCTACTACATTCACTCGTAAAAGATGAGATTTCTGATTTGAAGGCGGTGCTGCGTGCTATACAACCTTATTATTATTTAAGTTATAATTTGACTTATACTCATAAAATGATCCTCGCAAGTTTAAATCTTAAGCGTAATAATAACAGTAGTAGACAGTACTCTTATTTATATATAACAGTTCGATGCAGTATTCAAAATAAAAAAAAACATAGTTACATTTTCCCGGGTCTTAATCGCGTATTATTATTATTAAATTTTTTACCTCGATCCAACCATGTTACAAATGGTCTTTGATGTTGTAACGTTAACCATTGTAACATTTAAAAAAATGTGTGAATTTCAAATGTAAAAAAACCAGTAAGGCGTCCCGCGGAATCACTGGCATCATTTCCTATCCCGTAGGAATTCAGAAAAAAAAAACCTTTTCTTAATTCTTAACCTACACATCACAAAGAAAAAATCCTCTAAATGTAATGTTTCTAGGATCAGCGGTTTAGGCTGTGCGATGTTTTTAGTTTTTTTTTACAGTTCAGTCAGTCAATATTTTGAATATCTATGTATAGAAAATAAAAATGAATAAATTACCTCTACTTAAGTCGAGTGATGTGACCTTGCCTTGAAGCACGATGTGGTTCGCAGACATTTCGGTTCGGATATCCCAAAATCTTATCGATTTATCGAAGTGCCCCGAAATTATCGTCGAGCCAGCGCCGTCTGACGTCACGAGATCGTTACAGGATGATCCTGCGAACTTTGTTTCTGTACCTGTAACCATGACGTTTTATTTAGAAAAGGTAGATAATATACGCCTATATCTTTTCACGTTTTTGTTAACATAAAAAAATCAGCTTCCTATGATTTCAGTATACTTTAAAACGGTTTGATGATCATACATTGCCATGTATGATATGCATGCCTAACCTAACTTAACCTGCCGGTTAGTATTAGTACGAGCGAAGGCAGTGCCTTCGCTCGTACTTCGTTCATACATTGCCATGTATGATATGCATGTATGCCTAACCTAACCTCATCATTTCAGCTGTAAGAAGTCCACTGCTGGACATAAGCCTCCCTCATAGATTTCCAGATGCTTCGGTCATAAGTGGCCTGCATCCATCGTGAACCCGCGGCCTTAACTAAGTCGTCCGTCCATCTCGTTGGTGGACGTCCAACGCTGCGCTTTCCGATCCGCGGTCTCCATTCGAGAACTTTTCGGCCCCAACGACCATCTGTTCTCCGTGCTATATGTCCTGCCCACTGCCACTTCAAAGAGCTAATCCGTTTGGCTATGTCGGTGACCCTCGTTCTTCTACGTAACCCGCCGGTTAGTAACTAATACTTCCATGCGCCCAGATACGTTGACGTCTATGTTTATGTTAAGATAGTTTACTTATTAATTATTACTGGCAACCATAGAACGATAACGGGAAAAGATCGAAGGTCGAATAATTTAAGAGGCCGCAATTAGACTGTTCTATTTACTTTAGCAGTCATTTTATACGATATCTGTAATACGTAAAACGTAATACAATATCGTATGATTTCTATTGCCATAATTAGGCAGTTACAGTTTATTACAAATAATTACCTAGATAGACAAATAACATCGATAATAAAAATGACACATTTTAGGAAGGATTTTTACACATTTTACGAAGTACGAGCGAAGGCAGTGCCTTCGCTCGTACTTCGTTCATACATTGCCATGTATGATATGCATGTATGCCTAACCTAACCTCATCATTTCAGCTGTAAGAAGTCCACTGCTGGACATAAGCCTCCCTCATAGATTTCCAGATGCTTCGGTCATAAGTGGCCTGCATCCATCGTGAACCCGCGGCCTTAACTAAGTCGTCCGTCCATCTCGTTGGTGGACGTCCAACGCTGCGCTTTCCGATCCGCGGTCTCCATTCGAGAACTTTTCGGCCCCAACGACCATCTGTTCTCCGTGCTATATGTCCTGCCCACTGCCACTTCAAAGAGCTAATCCGTTTGGCTATGTCGGTGACCCTCGTTCTTCTACGTAACCCGCCGGTTAGTAACTAATACTTCCATGCGCCCAGATACGTTGACGTCTATGTTTATGTTAAGATAGTTTACTTATTAATTATTACTGGCAACCATAGAACGATAACGGGAAAAGATCGAAGGTCGAATAATTTAAGAGGCCGCAATTAGACTGTTCTATTTACTTTAGCAGTCATTTTATACGATATCTGTAATACGTAAAACGTAATACAATATCGTATGATTTCTATTGCCATAATTAGGCAGTTACAGTTTATTACAAATAATTACCTAGATAGACAAATAACATCGATAATAAAAATGACACATTTTACAATATAATATTTAAGTTGAATGCTGCATCCTTGGCTCTTTTGAGCTGGGTACGATCAGGGGCGGTTTATTTGATCGGCTATGTGTGTTGTTGTATTATTGTTTTTGTGACATGAATGACACTTATTGAATTTAAGTTGACCATTTTAGTTTCACTTAAAATTTGTGCCAAAAAGGTCGTGTCAGTCAGGGCGTCTTGATGCTAGTACCGTGACGTCACTGCCGTAAATAAAAGACAACACTTGAGGTTTATAGAAGCTCATTGAAATGAATAATTTTTGTTTTATTATATTAAATATTAAACCAAAGTGGTGTATGGTTTAACAGTATAATATAATATAATAATAACTTTATTTCAGACTAAGTGTCCATCGAATCGTTAGTAAAGTGAGCTTAGCGACTATGTTAGTATACTTATATTCTATTCTTATATTCTAATAATTATAATTATTTAATAATATGGATTTTCATCCATTTCCCCCATATAGTGCTATCAACTTTTTCAGCAATTGCCCTCAGGAATCTGTTGGTGCTGGCTCTCACGCGACCCATCATGGATGCTGCTCTCTTTCTAATAATGGCACTGAAGCTGTCAACATTAGCCTCCGCAAACATCCATGAGGCACTGCAGAAGCGAGGCAGCCCCAACAGCAACCTGAAGGCATTGTTATACTGAACCCGCAGGGTCTCCATAGCTCGCCGCGTGTAGTTGGTCCATAGCGAGCAGGTGTAGAACGATTGGCAGTAGGCTTTAAATAAGCTTATTTTAACTGCCATGGAACATTTGCCAAACCTACGAGCCAACATATTGCAGCGGACCACTAAGGCCCTGCGTTCCCGCTCGACATCCAAGACGTCCGATAGGTTTTCGTCAATCACATGACCAAGGTACCTGAACTGAGTGACACGACTTAGAGCGACTCCATTTAATGTTATAGCCGGTATATGATCGGGGCACTTTCGCCCAGCCCGAAAAACTAATAGTTCACTCTTTTGAACATTGTATCTCAGTCCATGCACCTCAGCATACGATTCACAAATTCCTAACAATTTTCTCAGGGCGCCGACTGATGGGCTCAGCAACACCATATCATCAGCGTAACTAATGTTATTGACAATTTGTTTATCTATGGAACACATAAATAAAATTCGAAATGAGTTATGTAAGGGTGTTTACTAAAAAAATAACGTAATTTCCACTTACTGCTGTACCTTGTAATTTCATTCAATCGTGCAAATCTTTGAATACCTACTTACATTAATTTCAAAAGCAGGATAAACTTTTATGTGCAGGTGTAATTTATTTCCTTAAGTTAAAATTAACGAAGTAATCTAATTTAATACATAATCGACTCACCAAGCAATAGTCATAACTTAGGATTTTATGCCTTTTAGCAGAAACAGTAATTTAGTTTTGAAACAACCAAGGATCGCGGCAATGATGGGCTGATTGCAATTATTATTTATATTATTATAACCAAGGAAGCGGTGTTAGACTAGTGGTAGATACCTCAATTTTCGTTCTGGCGGTCACATGTTCGAATCACGCCGACCGATCAATGTTTTATTCCTTGCGAAAAAATTATGTGGTCTATTAACATCGCTCTTACGGTGAAGGAAAGCATCGTAAGTGACTTCTTGACCGTTTTTTCCTCTGGGTATGACTAACTGCTCTGGAAGAGTGGTAACCATAGGTGCCACTCCTATACTCCACCTAACAATCTCCCGGGCTACAACATCGCCATAAATGACATGGATTAAAAGTTGATTGTGCTGTAAGTGTAAATCATGTTAAAGTAGATGAAAAAAAGAATTATTATTATTTTAACTGAGGAAAATATACGACCTGGTGTAAATCATACACTGGTATGATTTACATCAAGTACGCTTATGATTCTAAGCAATTTTGCAGGCATAAAGTCTTCACATACGGTAGGCAATTTGTGGAAGCTGTCTACGTTACTCCTGTAGACAAGCGAGCGTGTATATTATACACTGTATAAGCCATGGAAGGCGCCGTCAGAAAATAGTGTCTATAGCTAAAAGTGGCGTTCTCTATATTTATTAACACAGTTACTTATTACACTAACAGTATCACACCAAAACTTGTTAACAAGTCATTGTATTAAACTTACATATCTGACATACACATTTAAAAACTGATAGCAGTACTTATAAAATTATCTTTCATTATTATAAAATATGTCAACATCTTGTTGCTGACTAATATGCTCATTGAGAAGTGTCAAAGGCTTGCGTGGTGATATATAGTATAGAGCAAAGCTACTGTTTCCATCTGTCTGTTTCACCCTTGTCTTATCGTCTGAACTATTTTGAGTGGGTACTTCTTCCCGGAAGATTTTGTTATGGTATAATACATATAGAGTGAGATCCCAGAAGTGGCAGACATCACGTATTTTCTGACGAACAAAATGTGGTCGATTGAGTAGAGTAGTGTTAGTATGTACTAAGAACACATGCCTACTTGCTAGCCAGCTGCGACGGCCAATTCTGAGATTACTTCTCAGAATTGGCCGTCGCTTCTTCTTCTTAAGTAAATCTAAAAAATTACTTACCTCACGTTAATTCTCGGAACTGATTTTCATGTATATTTTAGGTAATGTACTTAAAAATAAGTCGCCAATACTCAGATACACTTTCCGTCGGCCGTATTGCTTTCCAGTCGCTTTAAAGCTCCCAAAATAATTACATGACTTTACGTAAATTCTGATGCTCCATTTTTATATATGTCCACCAGACAACTATTTTAAAACTTTTTACAAGAAAGAGACCGACCCAAGTGGCTAATTACCCCCTAAACTTAATTTTAATGCCTCTTTGGTTAGGAGCGCGAGGGCATTAGGGGGTTAAGGGGATAATTGGCCCCTTGGATCAGTCTGTCTTCTTGTAAAAAGTTTTAAAATAGTTGTCTGGTGGACATATATAAAAATGGAATACTGGCAACTTATTTTTAAGTATATTACCTAAAATATACGTGAAAATCAGCTTGGAGAATTAACGTGAGGTAAGTAATTTTTTTATGTATCTTGATGACCTGATATCTCAGAATTGGCCGTCGCAGCAGGCTAGCAAGTAGGCATGCGTTCTTAGTACATACTAACACTACTCAATCGACCACATTTCGTTCGTCAGAAAATACGTGATGTCGGCCACTTCTGGGATCTTGGACTAACAGTAAGTACACCAATACCGTGCCGGAGCGGTATATTACTATTATTTTTAAAGGCTTTTGATACCCGCGACCCGTGAATTTTTATTATTTTTCTAGTTTTACGCGTAAACTAATTTAATCGAAATATTAGCAGATACATTGGCATTTCATAAAATACCGCTATATTTAAATTGAGAATGGTGTCAAATCCTGACTATCTACAGTTTTTAGCAGCTGAAAACGAATATTCGAGGGCACCGCATAACATTACATTTTTCAATCGGTTTTTTTGCGAAGAACTAGATAAAATTCAAATTAAGTCGCGTCCAATTAAGGCGCCATGTCGTTAAATGAAATAAAACGAATACTTACACATTCTACTTCTTAAATCCCATATTTTAAGCGTTCGGTCGTGGCTTCCTGTAATAACTTTAGTCGGTTCGCCTAAGAATTTTGCAGCCATCACCTTCCCGCTGTGACCCGTTAACGTATGCTGCAACAAGTTGAAAATTATAATGTTATTGAGCTTCTATACAATTAGGAATAGATATAATATTAATAAGTGAGATAACACTTTTTTTATACAGATTTATAACGCTTAATTCACCGCTTTTATAGTAAGTGTCGATGTATATTGCAGGTTTATTTCCTCGTAGAAGATACGGGGTAGGAAGATGGCAGTCGAACTAGTTACAATCCCTAGTTTATGAAATACGGACGAATCGGTTTGACCTAACACATAGACCGCTGGGCGGCCGAAGCCTTCCGAAAATTGCTCTTAACACCAGCCAGGGTCACGTGTGGAACAACAAAGGGCTTCCTACCTGTAATTACTATTACCATTCTGTGGCTTTACGGTTAAATCTCTTTGGCGCGAGATATTTCTAACTTGTATCATTCATTAGGTGTTAATGATATTATCTAAGGAAGTTTACAAAGTTATATGCATGATATTACGTTCTACGTGTTCGATCTACTCTATAAATAAGAAATGCAATTCTATCGGAGATCATCATCGTATAAAACTAACTTATATTCCATTCTGGTCGTATTTTAGTCTGACAGAACTGGAGATATACAATGATGATTAATGCACTGTGGATAGATTTAATTCCGCACCGAGTGTTGTTTATAATAATTAAAAGATAGTGGTATCTATATTGTAGATAAATATATACAGCTGAGTGTGAAACAAGCCGCTAAAACATGTGTTAGGGAAGTCAGATGCGTAACAAGTTCGATGGAACTGGTAATACGTCAACATTGTCGTCTTTTATACTTAATTAAAACGACAGAAGCTACTTTATAGAATGTTTTATGGTTTCTATCAGCCACTTTATTTTCACACCCAAATTCTAGAGTCATTTAAACTTTGTCATTCATCATTATTTATTGGTGAGCTTCGACATAAATTTAGATAATTAAGACGTTTTAATGTCTCCGAATAAACGACTTAATCCAGTTTCTGGCAGAATCGATATTTTTTCTTAAAAACTTGTAGTGCGAAATCTTAATCACATCAAATAACTAATATCCTTCGACCGTAAAATCACGATACTAGCGCGGTATAGGTCTTATAATATCACCCATAATTAACAAACAATCGCAACAGAATCAAGACATTGTGACAGATTTATGATATGGGTATACATTCTCGACATGACATGCTGTAGTTAAGCAATTCGGGCTCGCTCAATGGTCTCCATAACTTGTAGGTAATGCTCAAGCCGACCGACGACGACGGCTGACCCGCTCTTGTCTTCTTAATTACAGACAAAACACTCCGTTATCTAGAGGTGCAGTCGACTAAGTTCATTCCATTTAAGTACAGACTACAATAACATAAACAAAGGTACAGTGCGGACAACACCGGACTGCACTCGTCCGCCACGCGCCATGTAAATTAATTACTGTTAAGTAAGTTATCTGTCACTGTCAACATGTAGACAGGATGCGGAAGCAGGACACTCTCTTGTCATGGCGCCGCTGAGACGTGAGAGATCTAATAAAGGATTGTGAAATAAAATATCAAGACTTTCAATATAATAAGTTTAATATGGTGTCAGGTGTTTAAAAGAAAAAAAAGAAGATAGTCGAAATAAATGATGGCAACAACGACAGACCCAGGAAAAGAAGTCACGGCCGAGTTCAATGTAAATGCGCCACACGTGCAAATGGCTACCACATCAACGCCACCGCCACTGAATATATCGTCAGAAGCGATCAATAACAACAATGAGGTGTGGAAGTCTTGGTGGCAGCAGTTCCAGATATATTTACTAGCCTCGGGATATGATACGGCAGAAGAAAAGAGGAAGATTGCAATGATGCTTCATGCGATGGGGCCACGAGGCTTAAAAATATTTACAACTTTTACTGGCATGACGCTAGAAAACTCAAAATTGGAACAGGTAAAGAAGAAATTTGATGAATACTTTGAGCCTAGAAGGAATTTAACTTTGGCAAGGTATGCTTTTTTCTCCAAAAAACAAGGGGACCAGAATATTGATGAATATTTGATCGACCTGAAAAACCTCAGTCTGAACTGTGATTTTGGCGTCTTGAGGGAGTCACTGGTACGTGATATGTTCATCGCAGGCATGAGCCCACAACACACTGTAATAAGACAGCGGCTGCTGCAAGAGCCGGACCTGGACTTGAAAAGAGCATCAGAAATAACGAGATCCATGATTGTAGCTCACCTAGGGGACGAGACAATAATACTAGGTAACAAGACGGTGGAGCAGTGTGCGTATGGGATCAAGTACGAGTACAAGAGAAAACAACGACCACGTCAGGATGGTTTCGGTCATCATGAAGCAAACACAACACGTCAACCAACCTGTGGCCGATGTGGACAAGTACATCGCTTCAAATGTCCTGCTGCTGGAGTAAGGTGCCACACATGCAACATAGTCGGACACTTCTCCAGGTGTTGCTTCAAAAACAAATATGTAAGAAACATTACACACACAGAGGAAGTAGAAGAAGGTAATACATTTTTTATTGGAAACGTAACATCAAAGTCAAATCAAAGTAAACAGTGGAAATTATCTGTGATGGTTAATAGTAAAACTGTTGAGTGTATTTTGGACTCCGGAGCGGACATAAATATTATGTCTTTGGCAACATATGTGAATTTAAATTTACCTAAGTCATATATATACAGATCCAATGTCAAAGTGTCAGGTTTTGGTAACAACCACATACCAATCATAGGTCAATGTAAATTGAATTGTAAATTCAACAATACTACTGAAGAGATATTGTTCACTGTGTCTAGCATAGATTGCCCAACTGTATTAGGATTACCGACTTGTCAAAAAATAGGAATAATTAAAAGGGTGTACAGTGTGGCCACTATGGATATTAGAAATGTTTTAAAAGAATATGATATTGTTTTTCAGGGGCTTGGATGTCTACCCACTGTCTGTCACCTGAAGCTGGTACCCAACACACAGCCCCGCGTAGATCCACCGAGGAAAGTGCCATTTGCTCTGAGGGGAAAGCTGCAGGAAGAATTGGATCGTATGGTGAAACTTAATGTCATTGAAAAAGTCACTAGACCTACGTCATGGGTAAATTCTGTAGTTATAACGGTTAAACAAAATGGTGATTTAAGAATTTGCTTAGATCCTAGACATCTTAACAAAAACATAATGAGAGAATATTATCCCCTAAAGAACATTGATGAAGTAAGATCAAAATTGGTAGGAGCTGCTTACTTTTCCCATTTAGACGCATATTCTGGCTTTTGGTCTCTAAAATTGGATGAGGCAAGCTCGGAACTATGCACTTTTCAAACTCCATTTGGGAGATACAAATATTTAAGATTACCATTTGGTATTAATGCAGCGACTGAAATTTTTTATAGAATTATTAATGATCTGTTTGGGGACATTGAAGGGGTAATGATTTTTGTAGACGATTTTTTGATTTATGGAGAGACTGAGCAAATACATAATGAGCGTTTACTTAGAGTGTTGCAAAGAGCAAAGGAGGTAAATTTAAAATTCAATAGGTCTAAGTGTAAGTTTCTTGTCCATGAAGTTTGTTTTTTAGGCTATATATTTAGTAAAGATGGGGTAAAAGTAGACATAGAGAAGGTCAAAGCCATAGACAGTATTAAGTCTCCTACAAATGTAAAAGAATTACAAAGGTTCTTAGGCATGATAACATATTTAGGTCCTTTTATTGAAAATTTGTCAGAAAAGACACAAGTCTTAAGAAATCTTTTAAAAACAGGTTCAGAATGGGTTTGGGACAGCAATTGTGAGAAAAGCTTCAATGATCTCAAACAGATAGTTTCCAAATCACCAGTATTAGCACATTATGATTCAGATTTGCCATTAGTCTTATCAGTAGATGCGTCCAGATCAGCTCTCGGGGCGGTAATAATGCAAAATAATTGTCCGATAGCCTATAGTTCAAAAACATTAACACAGACACAACAAAATTATGCACAGATTGAAAAAGAACTACTCGCAATCCAATTTGGATGTACCAAGTTTCATCAATATGTATATGGTCATAGAGTTACTGTTCATACTGATCATAAACCTTTAGTAAGTTTATTTATAAAGCCGTTACATGAAGTACCAGCTAGATTACAGAGAATGATGTTGGCTCTTCAAGCATATGACCTTAAAGTAATTTACATACCAGGAAAGGAAATGTACGTATCTGATACCTTATCTAGGGCTCCAATGGACGAATATTTCGTTCCAGATTATGAGACAGACTTGCCACATCATGTAAATTTCGTTTATTCCAACTTGGCTATCAGTGAAGAATACCAAAATAAAATCATACAAGCAACTAATGCTGATAGCTCATTACAAATTTTAAAAGAATATATTCTTCAAGGCTGGCCCAGTTGTAAAGACAAGGTTCATCCTAGCTTAAAATGTTATTGGAATTTTCAAAATGAAGTTCATGTCATGAAAGATATAGTTTTTAAGAACAATAGACTGATAGTGCCAGAGTCATTGCGTAGAGAAATATTGTCAAAGTTACATGAGGGCCACCAAGGCATAAATAAATGTTTAAATTTAGCAAGAGAAATTTTATATTGGCCAAATATGTCAGTAGATTTAAAGAATAAAATTGATCAATGTCAGACATGTGCCAAATTTAAAATAAATAATCATAAAGAGACATTAAAAAACTATGAAATTTCAAGATATCCCTGGCAACGACTGGGCATTGATTTAATGTATTTTAACAATTTAACCTATCTGATTGTAACAGATTATTATTCAAAATACATTGAGATTGCATTATTGAATCATAATTCAACAGCACAAAATGTCATTATTAACTTAAAATCAATTTTTGCTAGACATGGTATTCCAATGTCAATAGTCACAGATGGTGGTCCTCCATTCCAATCAAGAGAATTTAAAGAATACCTAAAGACATGGGACATAGGGCATACAGTTACTAGTCCATATCATTCACAGTCAAATGGCCAGGCAGAAAGCTCAGTTAAAATTATTAAAAATATATTAAAGAAATGTAAAGATGACAATTCAGACCCATATTTGGCTTTATTGCATTACAGAAACACGCCTAAGAATAACTTACCTTCCCCTGCCCAATTGTTAATGTCAAGAAACTTGAGAATAAACATTCCAGTCATGGAAAATAACTTAAGACCTAAAACAGTGCCATATGCCAATTACAGAATGAAAATAGAACAAAATAATAAACAGATGTCTAGGTACTATAACAGAAATAGTAGAGACTTGTCCATATTAAAGGTAGGGGATAAAGTGTACTTTAAAAAAAACCTTAAATCACCATGGTTACCAGCCGTTGTAAAAACTATGTTTAAATGTAGAAGATCATACTTAGTCGAGGATCAACATGGTGTACAGTATAGAAGGAACAGAACTTTCTTAAGACCTAGAATGATGAACAATTATGTTTCGCCATATCAGATGCAATCTGACTGCTCAAGGGTATCCAGTGAGGGTGACATACAGCCGGTGCATATGCAGGACCCATACATTGATGATGCTTATTGTACGCCTTCGGAGATTTCCCCACATGAACATGTGACCAATGCTCCACATTACATGACAAGATCAGGAAGAGTCGTCAAGCCTAATCCTAAATATTACAATGATAATATAACAAATAGTTAACTTCCAAATGTGTAGTTTTTATAAGTTTTGCTGCTAAGATTAATATTAGGTAATAAGCTGTAATAGGCACAAGATGATTTAGTGCTAATTCGTAGTAAGTAACTTTGGTCTGTATAACTGTAACAGGTAGCAGGTATAACTTAAGGTTTAGGTTCTTTAGCTGTAGATTAAACATTTATATAATGGATAGCCACTTTACGAAGGGGGATGTTAAGTAAGTTATCTGTCACTGTCAACATGTAGACAGGATGCGGAAGCAGGACACTCTCTTGTCATGGCGCCGCTGAGACGTGAGAGATCTAATAAAGGATTGTGAAATAAAATATCAAGACTTTCAATATAATAAGTTTAATAATTACAGGGGCGGATTCAATACATTTGCGTACGCCTAATGCTTATTGCTAGCAATTACCCTGACAGAAAGATCTTTCAAATGCTGATTGTTTGCAATACACTTATGTAGAGTCGTTATGGTCCGCTCATTTTACCTACCTACATATATTTTACTTAGTGCATTCCTTAGCTCCCCTCATTATAAAATGTTTAAAACGGTATAATGGTACGCTGAAAAAAGCTAATGGTAGCAATAAAAACGCCGGATCGAAGGTTGTAAGATATAACTCATGCCAGATAAAATAATAGCGGGTAATTTTATCCATTAAGTTGGCATTATTTTTATCATATATCTAAAATTAGGCAAATCAAAAACTACTTTATAACATACCGCAAAATTGGTATTTCATAAAAGTACTAACATATACTGATACTGTAAAAATCAACAAGAAATGTGTGAAATTGGCGACGAAGAATTAATTAAAGCAATTCGTACGAGGTCTTTAGTCGGTGAGTCCCAGTGAACGTGTAACGGAACCTTATCAATGCTTTTAAAATTTATAGTATAACGGCTAATTAAATGTACACCCATTTGGTAGATTATTGGCGTCACGATTGCGAGACATATACCAAAGTGTTACCTTACTCCAGCGGGATATCGCGAAAACGCTAATTAAAACGACTAGACCGGCCGATAGCTCTAGACTAGAATACCAAAAGGCTTAGTTGTAGGCGGAAAACCATAACTTCCAGATCCTGACTAAATTCGAAAACAAGTTCATGCTTAGACCATTGAACCACTTTTGTTGGTTATTTTTGATATGATCTGTACGTTTTTTTACTTATGTACCAAAGATACTCTTGGTATATTTTTTTCAGATTTACCAACGCGGTTTAAACCATAGGGTGTAAATAGTTTTCCATCATTATTTCGGTTAATCGAAATACACGAAAAGAGCGCAAACATCTTCTAAGAATCTATGTATTGATTTAAGAAAAACGTATTACAAATACGCACAGTCATACAAATAAACTCCTTATTATTCGGTTGATTTGAATCGCACACTCATTAGTGATTCCAAGAGCGGTGCGTCGCGAACGAGTACACAACTTATTACTTTGGCTACACGATTAAACTCATTTATAAATTATCCACATTTAGCTACTGAATACGCGACTTATCTTCCAGAAGCTAAATACACTAACGTAATCGGAGCTCCATGACTTATTCTATTAATAAAAAACAACTTAAAGATTCCTTATTTTTAAATGGTCGGTCAGAATCTAAATGCTTAGCTATCTATTTGCAACGCATAACTTTCTGACGAATGACCGGATTATAAAGAGGCTGATTTATCATATCTGTATAAATTATCACAGAAGAGTGCCGTCGGTAACATTTAAAAAAGGACACTAAGCTACGCACGTTTTCTCAAAAGTAACTGTATTTTTGTAACATTAAAAACTTTGCCTATATGTATGCTTATAAGACAAAAAAATAATAAAATCCCGATGTGATAAAAGGATTAACTCTGTAGCGTAGGTATAAATAATAAAGACATTAAAAAAAACGAACAGTAGGTACTTAAATGAAATGTTATTTATATTAGTAATAAAGGAACACATAATATTTTTAACCTTACTATTTTTCACATCGTAAATAAGGCAGAAATACCTACCTAAGTTTCCGTATGCTATGTTTTGCTACAAAATGCCAGAGCTCGTTGAAATCTTTTCTATTGAAGGTACTTAACGATATAAATCCACTTATTTAGTGCAAGTAAAGCAAATTGTCTATCGCTATATAATGTGACACCGTCGGGACTCGAGTTATCAGCACTTCCCCGTGCGGCTATCGGAATGAATAAACTAAGACAGGTGGCTGTTAAATCACAGTGGCACGCGCGATATGAGGGGCGACAACAGATGCAATCAGCTAGTCGTCGCCGAGGGCGCGCCAGAGCCTCGCAGAGCGCCTCCATCTCTGAAGTTACTTATTGGCGATTCTTGGGAGGTAGCGGTATTTGTATTGCGATCGCAGATCGCTACAATTGGTTAGATTAATCCTTTGACACTTACTTCGCTAATGGATGCAGCGACAACGTCTTCTCGCCAAGCCAATTAATACTCCTTGAATTACATTGTGATAAGAAATTACATTATATTATAATGTTTCTTTTGCAAATTAAAATAAACTCAAATACAATAGATACTAAATCTTCGTAAAATAAATGAACTGCTACATAAAAAAGACATGAACGAGAGCGCTCTACAGACATACTGTGTGGTTTTCAAAATGTTTGGATCGAGTTCAAAAAGTAATAAAAATATAACGGTGCTGAAGCAATTTGTAATGTCGATTCTAGTCTGTGGTTTATTCTACTACTAATATCGATGAAACAAAGATAGCCTTAAAGACATTATTTATGAGTGTCTAGCCGAAAAAAAATTATTTACGGAGCTTAACCATACGTTTTGCTTATTGTATTCTTTATGACAGTAGGCTCATTGGAATTGATTAATGTGATGATAACCATATATTTGCGCCGGTGAATTTATTGTGTACCTGCTATTAATTACCGTATTAAAATTTATGTCTGCACGAGAGGCATTATGACGTATCGAGTAGACTGAACACAATGACATGAAATATTAAGAATAGAAAAATCGAGCACGATGATAGAGACCGTGATCTCCGAAGGTGAGTCATGTGGTGCTACAAATTTACGTATTCATTACTGATCTGTGTAGCGCTTTCTTTACATGACGGTCAAGATGAAGCATTGGAGTGTATAAGTCGCAAGTGAATATAGGGCATGTAATCCACAATTAAAATGTCGCAACTGTGCCTCCTTCTCATTTGAGGCATGTTCCCTCGAAGGAGCCCGGGGTCCGCTAAGCCCCAAATTGTTTTTCTTTTATTTGGGGTCGGCGCAGTAGGTAAGGCGTCAATATGGTCAATCCTGCCTGATAGCAACCCTTTTATAAACTGCATGGTCCCCATGCAGTTTATCCGCCACCGCGGCGAACTTAAGGTTTGCTCCCTTAGATCCCTTAGTCGCCTTTTAGGACATACACGGGAAGAATTTTAAGGTAATCCTATTGTATGCCGGGGCTACGTTCGTGAAGCCGAAGCATAGTTAAGATATTTTAGTTTTGCCCTAATATCTACGAGTACTAGGGAAGACCCTAGCTAGAAGATACCTGTTCACGTAAGTTAAGGTACGAGTTGGCAACGGACGACGTGTCGCAGCGACACTACTTGTTTCAATGTATTTCTATGAAATAGCCTACGTATTTAGCGACACGAAGCTAGCGACGCGGAATTTCATAGAAATACATAGAAACCAGTAGTGTCGCTGCGACACGTCGTCCGCTGCTGCCTCATGTCGTCCGTTCCCAACTCGTACCTTTAAAGTCTCCCAAATCGTAAACACTGGGAAATACAGACAAACCTTACATCAATAGGTATAAGTTGGTAGATATTATAAAGATTAGGCATAAAAGGATGGTTTATATTATTTCAGAATTTTACCTTTCTCTTATGATGATGCGCATGCGGTTGGTAGTGTTCTGAGTTTACCAAGAAATTACCCGTTAAACTGGGTCTGACAGAGGCAATTGATTCCATTTTTTTAGGGTTTCGTAGTCAACAAGAAACCGTTATAGAATCGTCATGTCCGTCTGTCTGTCTGTTTGTCCACGGCTTAGTCCCTTACTTAGTTTTTGCATGAGCATGCATGTAATCCCACATGTGAAAAGGGGGATGAATATTTTTTACCCCATCGTACTTACGAGTATAATGAAGTTTAAAGGAAAATTATAACAACTGAGCGAGCAGTCTTCACAAAAATTTCGTTAAATATTAAATACTAGGTAGTTAACGAATTTTCCAAATCGCAATCACTGTTATTTTATGGAAACTACGAAACCCTAAACGTGACCAGACAAGCCAAGCAATTGCCTAATTTTATTATTATCCACGGTTAAACGTTTATATAATTTTAATGAATCCTATATAGTGCTTCATTAAAATATAAGACGTAATTCATTAATTTCCCAACTTTAATAGCGCTGTAACGTTCAACGTAAATAATTTCGTACAAAAATCGCCAAAATAAATTAATAGAGTAATTTGCATTCCCATTTGGATAGAACATGTAAGATTATTATCTGTAAAGAAGGTAATTATACAAGAAGATTTAACTCGTAACTTTGAAGAAAGGACAACGCTACAAATTTTATAATACGACTGATATACGACCTCTGTGGCGCATCGGGGGAAGGCCCGACTGCAATGCAGAAGGTTGTGGGTTCGATTCCCAGCGGGTGCAAGTATTTATGGTTAAAAAATAAATATTTGTGTCCGGTCTGGGTGTTTTATATGAATAATATGTATGTATTTACAAAAAAGTACAAATTATACAAAAAGTATAATTTGTAGTATATCCGTTGTATAGTACCCATAGTACAAGCCTAGTGCTTAGTTTGGGGCTAGATTGCGCTGTGTGTAACGTCGTGCAATATTTATAGATAGATAGATAGATAGAAGTCTTTATTTGCACAACATAAACAGAGAAAAACAAAAAACACATACAAAAGTAAATAATCAACAAACTTAAAATTAAGTTGCACAAATGGGCGGCCTTATCGCTGAGAGCGATAATAACCGATTTTTATTTATTTATATCGCTGAAAGCGATTTATATTTATTTATTTATATTTACATGGAACCAAAACTTCATGTCTCAAGATATGGCGAATTGAGACTTCGCATTAGTATGTCCACCGGCAAAAATATACTTTTATCACAGTAATTTGCATAAAGAAAAGATGAACGAAACACTTTTAATGGAATATAACTGAAAATTTCAATGGAGCACAGGTCATTGTACTACGTGAGAACAATTATTTTGTTTGTTAATGTAATTAAGTACTACAAAGATGCTTATTTGCAATTTTGGCCCATCCGTTTTTGTCAATTACAGTTAGGTACCGTGTAGACTGTAGACAGATCAAACATTTGCTAACGGAGTACACCTATATACCTACATACGTGTGTTTGCTGTTTGATTAATAATAACAGTAACACTTCAAACGAGAGGAAGTATTTACAGGTGTGAATCTATAATTAGCTACAGAATATGGGACAGTTATCTCATTGTAAACAAATTCTATTTTTAAGTTCATACGCAGATATATAAATATTTGTATTGTGTCTATGTTTATTGCTCTCTTACGCAAAAACCACTTAATCAATTGGAATGAAACTCGGCACGTAGGTAACTAAAGACATGGAATAACACATACACATACAAAAGTATGTATGTGTTATGAATAACACATAACACTACATACTTTTTATCCAGATCTTTTTTAGGGAACAGGATTTACGCGGGTGAAAACGCCGCTGCAAGTTGTTTATCATGCGTGACTTTATAACCATTTTCTTATAATTTAAGATGTACAGACATAATAAAAGCTCTATTATACCTACTATAATAAAAGCTTCCTTGAAACAAAGCAATGGAACTTTATATTACTTTAGCAACATTTTTTGTACAAGCAGCCCGTTATGGCTGTGGGTAGCTAATGTACTAACACAAGTAAATAAATTATACCTAAGACTTATAATTATAAATAACTTTTTATAATCGCTATACTTTATTTAATATCAAAATGTAATAAAATTGTTTATAATGATTAGTACGTAATACAGCTAAACGCTTTTTCTTGGTGGGAGGCTTCGGCCGGTGCAGCCACTAAGGAAGACGGGTCGGATCTTGTTCGGACCCGTTTTTCTTCTTCTATATAAGCGTGTTATATCTTAGACCATATCTTCACTTTTCATCAGGAGACATACCAAGTGGTCACACGCGCTACAAAAAAATACAATAATATCGGCTGATATTAAAATTAAATGAATTCAGTTATCTTCAATCTTTTGTAAGAATTTGTGTAGATATTTATTAACCTCCTCACTTACAAACGATGACTAACTTTACGTGAAGTTTGTCTTCTAATATGACATGAAGTTTCAAAGTTAACAGACGGTGACAAACGTTACATAAACTCAGAAATATTTTAAAGACACAATACTTTTGCAAAAACACAACGCACGCAGCGCAGTGCAGGCTTAAGCACTTAAAATAGAATGTTACATAAACTTAGTCATCGTTTATAAATAAGGGGGTACACGTTCAAAATTGAATTAAATAGTTTTTCAAGTTCCTAAGGATCAAATCCTAAGGATCTAAGGATCAAATGTGCAATTAAAGTTTTAAAGCTTGAATGTGTAAGTAATTTATAGTTATAACTATAAAAGTATTTATAAATTGTAAACGCAATACGTTACCTTCCATTTCATTTTCAGTAATTCAGTAAATGATGATTGGAATGATCGTAAAGGCATAGCTCAAACTTAATTACCTACGTATCTAATTTAAAAGAAAATAAACAAGAAGCTGGCTACCACATAAATCCATTGAAAATAATTACAAATCGAGCGAGAAGTGTAGAAAAATTTGAATTAAAAGTTAATTAATTTTGTTTTTAATGAGACTCGCTTAGTAATTTATGGCAAGAATTTTATTGTAATGAGATTAGTGTCAAATCATAAAGTCCTCACATAAATCGTACTAGGATTATTAAATAAGTAACAGTACTTAATGTTGACTACCAGAGTACAGTTAATCAATTAATAAATATGGTGATGTACCCAATAGGTAACGGACTGTCAATCGAATTTAATTATACGTTTAATAAAATAAATTGACCTGTGTAATTCCTTAATTAGTAATCTAATCATTCAATTTAAGTATCTAGCATTTGGCAGGTACACACGTACTAGACTTTTACTGCTCTTATAAATTCTCGTTAGCTATCGTTAAAATGCATAATTTATGTTTAAAATAAACTTTTAGTTGTTCAGAGACTGAATTAAGTGTTAATCTTAATAGACAATGTAAATTAGTTTATTACAATAATTACTGACTATTAGTTGTATGCAAGGGGACTGAGTCTGTGGTTTGTAAGATTTTATTGTATTAAGATGAGTAAAAATATTTGAAAAATAAATAACGTCGTCGTCATTAGGTATATTATTATGTCCTGGGCTGTATATTCTAGAATATTACAACCCATGACAGGACGATTTACAGAAATAATTATATTGAAAATGTTTAATGGAGTTGGGTACACAAAAGCACGATATTATAGTGCTAGAATAATGATAATCCCAATATTATTATTATTCTAATCTTAGCATTACATTAGAAGCTTACAGAACAAAATTGCATTCAAGAATGTATTACGAAGACTAATATCAATTGTCAGAGGTATTACCAAGTAGGTACGAGCCATGAACTTGTGGTTTAAATAGTGTACGTCAGTATTTCTCAAACTTTAGGTCCCGACCCCAGAGTAGGTAAGCAAATTTTATGTAAAAATTAAAATCACTTATCGACCTGGAATATCGGCTCGGTTGAATTTATCGAAAGTGTTTTATTTCATAATATTGTGTATTTTTCTTCGGTTTCCGAGGTGCTGATATAATTTTAAACTAATTTTTCGTCATATTATTATTGTCGCATTATTCATTTATCAAACTCTCGACGTTTCAAGGACTCTACAGTGCCTTCTATTCACAGGTAGACGATAACGATTCGTCTAGATCTCTAGAACAACCCCCTTTCGGCTTAATACCCCCTCCTCGGAGCACCGTGTATATAGGTATTGTTAATTGGATGACGTAATTATTTACGGAAGTCCTAAACCACTATATACATACATAGAAAACGAATAATATAATATGTACTATAAGAGAAAATTCTACAGCTGCAATATAACTGATTTTGGCACGATGGATCTGAACCCGACTGAACTATAATGTTTTGAAGGGGGGTCGTGGTCTAGAATACTTTGGGAACCGCTGATTTAGGTTACATAATTGCAATTCCCGAAGTGATTTCACATACAGTTTCTCATTATTAATTACAGTGGTAACACGAAATAGTACGGGTTCGGTAGTCGCGAGGCGGACGCGGTATGCGCGACCGAGAGCGAGCTCACGACGCGACATCCACAGTCGATTTATGTGTGGGAGAGTAGGGTCGCGACCCCATACACACATGTACCCCACCTACATGTTAATTCCTATTACAGTGAATTTGTTTTAATAAGATACATTAGTATACACATCCTCCAGGTAAAATATATATATATATATATTTCTTTTTTTCATTTCCAATAGGTCGTGAATTAACGACTTACGCGTCATGCCGTAGGTACAGCGTTTAGGACGATGTTTCCACTGTTCACTACTCGTTTGGCCACCACAGGCGGATAGCGAAACAACTTTTAAAAATATTCTTGTTGTTCATCACTGTACGACAGCGGTAAACCTTTCTAATTATCAATCAATTTTCATACCTCTAGCACCTCTAATACACATTAGGTGCTGTGCGCGCGCTTAACTCCATCCCCTAATTTAAAGGGTAGAGGGGTAGAGGGTGAATTACTAAAAATCCTGATTTTCTGTATTTTATTATTTATAATAAGAAGTACCTCTAGCATCAAAATTTGCGAAAGTTCATACAAATAGCCATCCCTTAATTTTAGGGGTTGGGGGGTGAAAGTTTCAACTTTTAGAATTTTCTAGTTGTTTTTGTACTAATACCAACCTACATACCAAATTTTAGCTTTCTAGGACTTCGGGAAGTACCATTTGAATTTTGATGATCATCAGTGAGTGAGTGAGTGAGTCAGTGACGAAATTGGAGGTTTTTAGATATCAATTAAATCTAAACTATAGGAGCTATGTAATTGAAAATGTGTATTTTTATTAAGTCCCCTATTGACATTATACCCCGTGAATGACATTCATCTGGTATATTCCAAACCCAAGTTATGAGGGTTCAAAAAACCGACAAAACCTTTCGAGAAAAGGTAGGTAGTGCCCGTACGCTTCGCTGGCTCGTCTTGGCGGGGGCACTAGATATCATTCATTTCACATGTTTTACACTTTGAGAAATTCAAAAGAAAATGAAATAGGTACCTACCTACAACATAATTTACTTTACACTTGACGTGAAGAATTTCGTACAAAAAACCGTTTACCTTCATAATATTGGCGTAACGACAAAAATAAAGTTTTCCTCGAGAGGTTTCACTCTAAGAACGATATTGAAAAAAAAAGGTATTCATTCATTTATTTATGGGCCGTAAAACCACGATCTTCAGAATGAAAGAACCACTAGACCAACACAGCTCTATGAAGTGTTTCAAGTTATGTAGGTACGTTTTACTAATAATCTACACATTTTACCGTTTTTGTTTTACTGTAACATAACCCAAATTAAAATTGTACATGAATGATTAAAAATTACACACTGGTGATTACGCGGGTACACCGTATTTGTACGATGCCGTTTTAAATTAAAACGTTTTGTTACATTTTGCAAGAAACCCGATTTCTTAATTAAAAACTGTTAACTAAATTACATTTAAAACGGATTCTGTTTCTAAATTGTTAAAAATTGTGCTGGTCAAGTGTGCAAGTACAGTTTGTACGATGGTATACAGATGTAGAAACAATGGTTAAAGTTTTAAGAGTTAAAATTCGGAATTAGGCGAACGAAGAGTGACCGTGTTACAAATGGTAGTAATGCCTATATGGCGTGCCCATACTACCTTTAATGTGATTATAATGGCGATATCTAGTTGTATCGTGTGAGTGCTAAGTAATAGATAGAGGCACTCGCAATTGTCTTTGCTCGTATTAGTCGTCTTAATACACATAAAAAGTTTTATTTATGTTCATTTCATTGCATTAAACGTGTGAAATGGCATATTAATACGTCGAGTGTTGAGCTGGGTGCAATAAATCAAGCGTGGATACCTACGTAGCTAAGATGGCAATAAAAATAGAGTAATGTGAGTAAATACAAATTACTTCGTCTTGTAGGGAAATGGTTACACTGGACAACACGCACGCCAGACAAATCTCTGTGATTTCCGGCCTGAGTTATATTTTATATTGTGATATCTATTTTTAAGTAAATTAAATATAATATGTATCTACTTATTTTTTGGTAGTCGTGATTCTAATATGAACGTATTGCCAGTTTGGGATCTTGTATTACATTTGATCAAGACCCAGGCTTGGACAACAACAACTGTTAGATCACAGGACAGCGTTAGCCAATTTTGCCTGTCAAATAGCAGTATTTTTTAGTTTGTACATGTAAGCAAAATCTCAAAACTAAATAAATCCCTGTGAGTTTACCTATTGTGAATTCTTCTTATGAGAGGGCGCATTCCGAAGCTACACATATCTGTTTTGGGTATAGTAAATATATATAAGTATATTAAACCTAAAAGTCCGTGCGTACATACGATCTATACATATAATAAAATCGTAACTCAGCGGTGTCTGTTTTTGGAAGATATAAAAAAAATATAAATTGTATGGGTATCTATGAACGCAGTAGAACCTATTTTTCTGTTTTTCTGGTTGTCTGTTTGTCTGTTTATCTGTTTGTCTGTTTGTGTGTGCCTTTGTGCCCGCTAATCTCAGAAACGGCTTATCCGATTTTAACCAAATTTGGTATGCAGATAGCTTTAGATCCCGATTAACATATAGGCTATTTTTTATCCGGATATTTTGTCCGGTTATCCGGATAAAGTGATTTTTCTGCTTTTACTTAGTTAGTTTGAATGTTGTATTGAAGAAGTATGTTGTGTGGAATCAATACATGACTAACCGGATATCCGGTCGAAAATAAAAAAAACCGGATATCCAGTTTTTTTTTCAGGAAATTCCTAAAATACCGTATACCTTTGTCTCTTCATATATCCGGATCCTTCGGACATACGGAAATTCTTTATAATGGTTGTTTTTAACCGACTTTTAAAAAAAGAGGATCTGCTCAATTCTACCCGCATATTGTTTGTATGTGAATATGTTCAAACCGTACTCCGGCATATAAAGTCCGATTTCGATCATTCTTTTTTTATTTGGAAAGTGAGAGTCCCGAGTTGGTCCCATAAATTGTTGGTGAAGATCTGATGAGAACCTTCGGAATGATGAGCAGAATAGCATCCCGCAATGCTGTAAATTACTAATTTTTGGACTTCCATCAATAGAATCGGCTTATTAAGAACAAGGTATAAATTGATGGACCAACTGAAACCACCTTCTCAAAAATTCTTCAGTGATTAAAGTTACGGTTACAATTTTGATCATTTTTAGTGGCAGTCGAAAATTCAATAAAAAGGATTTAAAAAATATAGCTGTAATGGGGCAGTTTTACTGAGTAGATGCTGATTGCATGTAGTTTACGTGGCACGATGGCAGCTGTGGATTCCGATTCGAGGGTTCCGCGTTCGAATCACAGACCGGCGCATTCCCTTTTTAAGGAACGGTGGCCTACCGAGCCGACTGATGGCTTCCGATTCGACGGCTGCGCGTTCGAGTCACGAGTCCCGGACACGACGTTACGTTTTACCCTCCAGATGGTCGTCCACCTTGCCGTTGTGAGGGGACTCAGTAGCTGAAAGCTAAGAGGCGCACGAGGTGGGAAACCGGGCTTGCCAGGCTTCTAATCCGTAATCCCGCGTCAGCGGGCTCGGGGGTCCTTTCCGCAAGAAAGGGGCCGCATGGAAGATAACCACTATAAAAAATCACCTCAGCCTCTGGTGGTGAACTCGGTGAGGGAGGGGGGGCTTTATCACCGGCTTTGGGGACCTCGAGACGGTGGCGTGACCGTGCTGAAGGAGGGGAAACGGAGAGGGATTGTCTATCGGGCAGAGGTAGAGATGAGGCTTGGAAAGGCCGCCGTTGTCGGGTAAACCTATGGTAGGGAGCCCAACGAGAGTGGCCTGACAGTGCATAAGGTGCAGTACCCACGTAAAAAAAAGATATCATTTAGTTAAGCTACCCAACTTCAGCTTACATAACAGAAAGTCAGTTGCACTGTATGTTGGAGAGCTTATTTTTATTGTTTTGTCCTTAATTCGAAGTCGGGTTTTGATTTTTTTGAATTTTCGATTTTTTTTCGACTTCTTATTATAAGTAATGCGTATAAGCATGCAACACGTTACCTACCGCTGCGCTGTGCAAAATCTACACTTAAATAGACTCTGCTATGATTCTCTTCTGTTCAGCAACAGACTTCCCTGGTCGTCCGTTCAAGTGTAGACTTTTGCTCAGCGATGGGTAGGTAGTCCGAAAAACGCTGACGAAGTCGCGGGCACAGCTAGTGAAATAATAAATATGAAGTTTAGTCGGTTAATTTTTCAAATAATCGTTGTTGGGCGTTGAAAAAAATGCTAAAATAATAAAAGTAACGGGATCAAAACTGAAAAAATAAGTTTTAATAAAATATGTAGCTATAGAATGCATTATCAAATTATCCCTGACTTCAATGTCACTAACAAAAGCCAGACAAAGCATTTTTTTACTAATGCCTCTCTCAGAATCGTCTCTAAGTACGCTGTTAGAGTAAAACAAGTGTCGTGTTCTTTACTCAGGCGATACCCACCCACCTTCAAATACTAACAATAACCTTTCTCACAGAACGTGATTCAAATGTGTTTAAATAATATAAATGTAAAACTAAGATACAACTCTGCATTTCCATTGGCTATAAAGCCGCATACTAAACAATAACAGCAAACTATTTGATATTAACCATTATGATGAAATATTTACAATAAACAATGACTAAGGCGAAATACTTTCTACTCAACGACGACTCTATGGTATAGAAAAGTGACATTACCTACCACAATTACAATCATCTGTTTATCAGCGGAATATGAAAGTATTCATAAAAAAGCATTAAGTGGTGATTGTTTGGATGGCGTTTTGGGCATCAACTTAAGATCGAGTCATTTAGGAAATTATGTTTGTTGAGCAAAAAAATAAGCAATGGTTCGGATAAAAATCGCTTCCTCTTTAAGTGAAAGGAAACTTTTTACATGCAAGAAGTAAGTGCTGTATTTCATTTCAGACCGTAAAAAATAAGCACTAGTAATAATGTATGTTTATGTGCTATAATATTATGTGTTTGGTTTGTAACTTCGTAAGTATGTAAGGTGGTGGTGACGGTCGAGAATATTATGTTTAGAAGTGGGTGCTAAGTGTTCCGCAAGTAGTTTCTGTTACAGTGTAAGTAAAGTGTTATGTAGCGAACAAAGGAGCATTCGCATTTTGTGCGCTGTGGGAGACAATGCGCAGTCCAAGCGGCTAACAAGCGTAACGTTAGGTGAATGAATGCTAAATAAGTTCACGGTGTGGTGATGAGATCGCACCTCAACACCAAACGCCATTTACGTTTCTTGCTTGAATAAAACGTTTGATGTATTGGTTCCCACAGACATAGACGTTAGCCGTGACAAATGTAATTTCAAATTTATTATTACGAGGAAAACTGGAAGGAAACCAGCAGGCAATTTAGGCATAGCATCGGTTGGACGGCCGACGTTGTAGTTATAGCGTAACTAATGCGACTCACAATTTCATACCAAACGAAATAGGTGTATGTAATGTACGGTCTTTGACTTTTAGTATGAATAACAGAACAGTAATTGACTGTTTCCTGGCATATACGATAATTACAAATCTAGTTCACTAGGAATACAGACTCTTCGATAGAAAGGAATATACAGTTCTTTCTTCCGTGGCATTAGTAGTTATTTTTTTGCATTATTATTAAAAAAATGAAGTGATTTTAAGTAAAGCTAACGCAAACAAGTAAAGGTTTTTTGAACTTGTTAAAACAGATTATTGGTTCTGTTGTATGTAGCGTATAAAAAGGCATAAAAAAGGTTTTAATTACCACCCACCACTATATTGAGTTACTATTTGCAGATATAGACATAATAATAATTAACGATGCGTAGTTAATCACAGTCACGATGAAGACTAAAATTCGCATTAAAATTTTAGTCCGTGTACGGTAAGAGACAAGTTAACGCAACTGTGTTTGTCAGACCATGACGAAATGTCTTTGTTTTTGGTCAAATTAAAGTTCCACAAATAGGTACTTGCTACAAATGTAACGACACTGGTTGAGAAAAGGCTAACGACATATAACGACGAAGTATGTTTGTGTGTGTAGGTAAATTAGTTATTTCATTGTAATAAAAATGCATCCCTTATCTTTAAGGTTTTTTCGAATACACTTCAGAACGTTGTGCTCCCATCTTTGTTGTGTCACTTTTTAAAAGTAGGTACAATAAAAACCTTCATGACACCAACTCGGCAGCGTGCTAGGTAAACATAAATTTGTGCAAACTTAGTACGCTTTCAAGATACAATCGTGGGAAGAGAGACGTTAAACTCTATGTAATTATGTGAGCACATGAATGTCAGTGAATGAACTGAACTAAAGTTGCATATCATGTGTGTGAAAGTTGACTTCAATAGCTTGGACATTCGCTTGTGTTAACTGCGATTGTTTCAACAAACCTAAAAACGTGCATATTGTAACAATACGTATAAACTTTGCCAGACAGTCCGAGTAAAAGCGTCATTTGTTAGAAGACAAGCACCGTGAAACTGAGCACAATGGTGTTTGACCAATCAGTCACGCGCTGGAACTATTAATTTAAATTTGAGTAACAATAAACTGCTAGAAAAATAATGATGACGAAGATCTTTCTATCGAATACTAAATATATTGATCAGTGGCCCGTAATATCTCAGTTCACAATCAAGGAAATATATTATTTTTAATCATTTCTCATTTCGATCTGCACATTACAAATTAAAGACGAGGCAGAGATTAAACGATTCGAGCCAAGATTAATTTAGCAGAGCATACAGTGGGTTGTCCAATAGATGATTTTTATCACTGTTTAGTAACACCGGAGACGGCCACTGTTTATAAATAGGTTCACGATGTCAAAGAACTAATACAGGATCATAATCGTCATCTATCATTGTTGTTATTTGTCAGTGGCCACGCACACTTGCTAAAACTAACTGTACATAATGGTCGATATCAAATATTTGATTTTAATATAGCAAATATTCGATTAAGCAAGTAACCGCAATGGCAAGAAAAATATAGGAAATAATTTAACTGTACAATCTAATATTGACTACGAAAGAACTAACAAAAAGTTGACCGGCATGGGTGGTCTAACAAACCATAACATAGTAACACACTTCAAGTAATTTAAGATTGAAATTACAAACTGATTTTAATGGTAATTTATAAGAAGCCGTTTGACTAGTTACTATATAAGATCGGAAGCGAAAATAACAATAAAGTGTTCATATAGTCAATTCTTATTTGTCGACGACCGACGACGACGCGACGATCGACTGTGCGTTTTATTTTCTCAACATTCATTGTTTCCGTTAAGGGTTTTAATTACATCGCCATCTTTAAACCCAGCCTGGGATTGTCGATTAAGATCGTGGACAAGTTTACCGGAAGGACGCTTGCACGAGAGACAATGCTCAAGTTCAACTGTGGGTACAGAAGAAACCGCAAGAGAAGCGCATGTGACTGGTAATTAGAAGAAGGCTGGCCGATGGGCGAACTGGGGTTAACTAAGACATTGCCATCCGGCGTGATCACGTGAGAAATCTAGCAAGTTCGTTGCAGTGCAAGTGCTTCGTGTTTTACTACCTGTCTTGTTGATTTGCATTATTTATTATTTATTTATTTAACATTTACATTAATTTGTACAATAAAAACCAAAAATCACAGAGTTTTGTCCGGAATGGTACGTACTTATAAGTTATTTTAACTACAATTACATAAAATGGAATAAAGATTATACAATTACTAAATTGTATAATTAAAATTTAATTTCCATATAGAGAGGCAATGCTGCTAGCATCCTCGGCTCTATTGCGCCGTGTACGATCAAGGGCGGCTTATTTAATTGACTTTTTTATTTGTATGTGTTATGTATGTAATACTAATATGTTATTTCTAAAACAAAATCTTCCATTAAACTAAAAAAAAACAAGAAAAAAAAAAGAAAAAAAAATTAATTATGATTAAATTATTATATTAATTATTATACTTTTATTATGTACATAACTCATATCAATATGTAGGTATTTTTATACAGATAATAGGTACTCATCTTATAAATTACCTCGTATTCAGTTAGATGCATATTTATTTACATATCATCTACACGTTTACAATTTCTGGCAATCTTTATTAGTTTCATAATACTTCCGTTAGCGATCGTGCTATAACTATCAATCATTTTTGATAAAATATTTATCGCTCGTATGTTTAATAGGCTATAATTCGATGTCAGCGTAATTAGAGATAGTCGGGTTGATTGCTAGCTGGTATACGAGCGTGTCGATAGTCAATATAGCCGGAGGGTGGTTCGTCAGTTACGGTGCGGTGTGTCGCGTCGCAGCCGAGTGCTATCAAAGCGGTCTGCGGTAACTGTTGATAATTAAGAGTGGTCATTTTATGGACATTGACGGTAACGGCACGGATGCCGACCTATCTTGCTTCCGTACTACGCCCACTGTCACTCAGGTGTAACATCTATTTTATTCCATCGTAACATCTTTTTTTATTTAATCGCAAAAATATACTGTAGCAGTCGATCTCATACGGTAATAGTTTTAGTTTCAGTGTCTAATGAAAACCGTTATTTTTGAGGGTGAACTGAACATGCCTGCTGGGTCTCCATCTTATTTCTCTGATGATGTTGTAAATGCAGCATAGTGTTCTAATTACTGATAGAAAATCCCGTTTTTAAGAAGGTAATAATGGTACCGAACTACGAATACTAATTATTATTGTTCTATACAATATTTGCCTATGAAACTTTTTTCAGACTTAGAATATACAGAACATGAAAGTGACAAATAGGTTAATTCCTGACATCCTTGGTTGGAGAACGGGATAAGGCATAAATAAATAAATACGGTGCGCACGAGCGTCCTTCTACAAATATGTAATAAATATTAATGTCTACGTATATACTTTTTATTTGCATTTCCATAAACAATACGAAGACTCTTTCAAGTCACCGGAGAGCCACATTTTCTTAGTACAGATGCTCATGTCAATGGTATGAATAATAACGCAGTTTGCGTAGCATCTCTATCTTCTTTATGCGGGGCGACCGGTAAAACATGAAATATTTGCAATTTTGAAATGTTACTTTGATTATAAAGGCATTTTATTCCCATAAATCATACGTAATAATTCCATATTTATGTTAGGTTAGCACCAAACTGGGTAAGTAAAGGAATATGATCAAAATGGTGTTGAGTACGATATGCGAGATCGAAAATACTAGAAAAGGCAATACCGGCACAACGGCACTGTATCCACACGATTGTATTTCAGGTATGCTGAGTTGAGTTGAGTTATCGCTTGTCGTCCGTCGGGCCCTTTGCTTTCAGATTGGCTTCCGGGACCGTCGCGTGTCCTCACCGATAGGACCATGACGCCCGCGGTCCTTTTGATAATGCTAATGTTCCTACGATACGCCGATACTAGAATCACATACAATATAGAAGTCGAACAGGCATCCGCAGCCATAGCACGCTGCTGCGGATTCCGATGCGTTTGAATATTTACAAACGATAGAAATCATTCGAAAAGATAACAGTTATGGTCACAATAAGCGACCCATCTGCTGTATGTTGCCGTGAGATAGCGCATTGCCATTATGAGGAGATAAAGTTAATACTTCGCTATTTCAGTATCGTTTAGTCACCATTTTTGGTTTATCGACGACATCTGCAAGCATTTCTATAATTTATGAGGATAACAAATATGGTAAACGTTTTGATACGCAAAGGATGAGTAAGTAAGTTAATCTATAAGTTTTCGATCAATCGTAAGTACTCTAATCTGTCCTTCGAGTGCATTATCTTTTATTATTGCAAAGCAGCTCGTTTTAAAGTTGAGTACAGTGCTTAATATTATCAAAATGGGGATTAAAAGAGTAACAGTAACTCAAGTTAATCGCATTAGTTAAGTAATTGATGAAACCGTTAGTGCGTAGTAGCCATATACATCATTCAAACTACTCGGTAATATTTTGAGTAGTAACATTCTGCTATTACTGTAAAAAATAGGCGATTTCGTACAGAAGTGTTATTTACTACTCACATTTGCTTGGCCGAAGTATTACTGTCGGGTGCATTTTTGCAAACAGCGTCCATAATTAGACCTCAGTCTATAATTTCAGCCACATTAGACAACGTTTTTATCATTAAGTGAGTCCGAATTCATCGACTACATAACAATCGTATCCCGTTTTATTTAAGAATGGACTATATGACTACGGAACGGTTACGCCAATTATCTTTGGCGTTATGTACATTTGTGAACAACACTAATTCAACGTGAATAATATCTAACTGTATTTGAATTGTTTCAACAGTTGTTTATACGATAGTAAAAGATCTGAAATAATAACAGAGGTAATCGCCTATTTAGAACTATTCCCCATGTAGATATAACTAGCTTACAATTCGTGAGCTAGCCTAGTGAGATTTATAGGTAGAAGCATGTAAACATAATTTATAAGCCGGCTTATCCAGCTCTGAGTTATTGTTAACTGCATTTGAATATCCTGGAATCATAAATTGGTTCAAAATCACCACTAAAGTAAAGTACATCGTTGATTTATGGTAGTATGCGATTTGTTGGCTAATATGTCATCGAGTCCTTGTAAAATAATACATACTACAACGTTAAACGCAAACACACCCCACTAATTCTTAAATTATGTAGACTTGCTGTAGGTAGCCTAAAGGTAGTTATAACTTTAGATAAGAACTATTATATTATATAGTATAGCTAAATGTGAATCTATAATTTGAAACAAATTACATCTACGCCTAGTTCAACGAACTAGGGGTAATTTGTAACTCATAAAAACATGAACTGAAGCAGGAACATTAGCATCGGCTAATTTTGGCACATTATCTAATGTGAATCGAGTACATAACCTGTGGTTTACTGATTTTATGGGTTTGCGGTAACTGGACTTATGAGTTATTAATGTGTCAGATTCAGATCAAAAGCAAAAAAATATTGTACCTACCTATAAAAACATCCTCTAAAATAAAACAATCAAAGTCAACCAGAAATCGCAATTTTGAACCAAAAAACTGGTCGTGCGCTGTAATTTGTCCAAGTAGGAGTGATTCATGCTTCTCAGCCGGGTCAAAGTTCAGTGACGCCTCAAAATGTACAGAGAAATTGTAGCCAAACATTTATTTTAATTCCGCATATTTTGTTGAAGTGACTGGAGCATGAGAACATTGAAATTTAACGTAATCATAGCAGCAAAACGTGACGTGGACGGACAGTTAGGAGGCGAGCGACCAGCCGCGGGGACGAAGTGCCGAAGTCGACTGGGATTTCACCTTTACGAAATTTATATATCGAAATATCGCTGGCGCTCATCACTGCCTGGGGACCGAGGCTGGGAATAGCGGGCGAGTTGGCCGCTCTCGATCTGTCGATACGGGACATTGCTCACTTCCTAACATAAATTCGGTGTACGGGAATCGGATATTATTATTCAATCGTACGATCGAAGTTCGCGAGGGTGCCATAAGTCACAGCGAGCGACGCTAACGCCGGCGGGCGCCGTGAGCAGTGGCGCACGACCGTGATGCTCTATCGTTTGTGAAGACCGCTACCAGCATTTAGCATCCTAACACTCACATACACAATGTCCTCATCAATTTTTATCACCTCTTACCTTGCCCACACAGGTTCGTCTTTGAGCCTTTGTATTAACATTTATTATAAGTATATTGTTGTAGTCAGAGTTGATTAGTTTTAATACAATAATGCCACGGGATCGAGATTAACGCGAACGAAACCGCGGGATCTAACTAGTTTAAAATTTCTAACTGAAGTGTGTACCAACCGCATCAATAACATGTATTCCATTACTATTAGCTGCAACTCAATCATAATGACTTGTACACGTACTCCAGTGCAAACGACTCGCAAATGCACGGGTTTCTGAGATTTCAATACAGAAAATTAGATTTCTGTAATTATCTAGAGAAATTTAATTCTCTACAGACTAAGTAGGTAACTACTTCTACAGATTTACGAGCAAAATTTGCGCGAATTCATCATCACCCGGGCTATGTTCCCGGTTGCATCCCTCTCGGGAACCCCAAACTGAAGTCCGCTGTATTTCTGTATTATTTATTCTTTACAAGTTATTGGCAAGATTCAGTTTGCAGGCTTTGTGTATGATGGTGTGCTTTAACAGATATTCAAAGAAATTAAAGCATTTTTTCACAATAAAATTTCATGTTGGATTGGAAGGTCGGACTTCTAATATCAAGTCAAGCCAGTAAGCAAATGCATATTCGCTGCAAATCTGACAGGCCAGGAAGCCAGTAAAAAGGACCGTATGTTTACATGATGCTTTTGGCAAAATTAGTGGATTGGCTTGGAAATTCAGGATAATGCATCAACCACACTGTGCCGTGTGAATGGTGCTAGATTTGCCCTCTTAAAAATGGTTACGAGTTACGGAGTATCAGCTGCTTATCATGCTAGATAGGTTATATTTCACACTTCATTCATCTCAGTAGAGTCCATACCATTATTTGCACTTAGAATATCATTCATGATTTGCACAAATGTCTGACCATTCGGATATTATTTACGAGTAAATGTATTTCCAAGTACATAGCAATAGGGCATTACAAGTAGGCTTTCATTTGAGTTAGTATGTTACGCATGCCTCAGCGTTCGATGTAATGAGCACTTGTGAGCTTCGACATGGAGCAGGAACCAATTCATGGCTTCTACGTTTCACCCGATGATGACTTCACGGAAAACGTACCATGAGAACCCGACAAAAGTGTGAAGTTGTGGTCTATGTAGCAATGATTTAATAAACTTTTTAATAATTTAGTGTATATTATTTATTATTTTTAATTCTCTTGCTTCGACATTTCGAATGTTACAACAGTTTTGGTCGCGAGGAGATACTCGATTTGTACTCATAGTAACTGAGTCTGAATTGGTGTCCTTGCGACCAAGACGATTGCAACCATGGACTTATTGTAACATACATATTCTAAACAACGAGGTAGGTTAATAAAAATTAAAACCCGGGAACAAAGTTAGTACAATGATTAGGCTTAGAATAATTGTGGAATTCTCTTATTGCTAATTAGAAATGTTTAAAGAGTAAAATGTCTATTTAGTTTTCAGGTCAGCACAATGAGAATTTGGTAACGAAGCCTTAATACTTTGATATAATTATTTCACACGGCCGTGTTGAATTATCCCGTTATCAGTGCACCATATAATTAGGCATGCTCGCAGCAGAGTTGTACTTTCATCGAACATATGATTTAATAGTGAAAAATGACCGTCAAACACCAGGGCGTTAATGGTACGAGGTTCCTATTCATATAATTATCATATTACAAAAAGGCTTGTTTATTTCTTTCTTTAGGCAGAAGTTGGTAGTCGACCGCATGCAGCAGCAGACGACATGCTGCAGCTGTAGTTGCGTGTGTAGAGTGACGTAATGCGTAATGTATTCATTAGATGTCATGTCGCTACCATCTGCTACAGCGACACGTCGCGTCGGGTTCGAATTCACGACCGCAGCGAGACGCCAACGTTTGTAGCGACGGAAGGTATTTCAAAGGTACACAAACAGCGTATCACGACGACATGTCGTTTTATGCTGCTGCGTGCGGTCGGTTACTACATTTCACCTTTACGACACAGAGTCATCGTTTTGTAGTAGGTACATTAACAACAAATTACAAAAGGTTTTGATAAACCTGCCGCATATTAACATTGTTCAATACAAAATTTTCCCAACATTGTTTTCAGAAGCACTTCATATTCAGAATCGTTAAACCATATATTTAATTATAGTACAAACTTGAAGTCGAAATTGTAGATGAAGGTAAATGATAGAAGTTATTTAATTCGGACCTGGTAGAGCCAGTTGAATTAGCTTCATTGTTTTATGTGCGGCTGCTGTATAAGTGGGCAAAAAGGAAGATTCTTTAGGCGTCTCTGACACGCCATTAGATGGGATAGAGTAGAGAGGGCGATGAGGAGAGCGTGCTGTGTTTGCGGGTAGCGTGAGAAATACGCCTCGGGACTGTGCCGAAGCGTGCGCATCCAACTCCTTATGCAAATTTCCGCATCTCGCTACGCCCCGATGACATCGAACCAGACCTACTATTAAACTTCATCATAAAATAAATATTGTTGGAAAGTAGAACCCATAATTAGCTGTAATTTCGTCATACAATATAGGTGCCAGTTTCAGACGGTGTTATTAAAGTGTTGAGCTAAGGATATTATAAGACAACACTTGACAGAATAAATATAATAAAGTACAATTTACACGGAGTCAACAAAAACCTTTAAGATTTAAGTTCAGTACAAAATATTACAGAATGAAAGACTTTTAATTGATTTTCGCAGTGGCACAGCAAGATTTAAGTCGTAACCCCCCCACCGCGTGCGCTACCTACTTTTAATAACGGCTGATAATAATAGAGCTGAAAGTCACATCGATCGGTAGGGTTGCCAATTGTAAAGGTCAAGAAACAGCGATTTAAATATGTAGGTGGAAGGTCAAACATGCTGCTCAATAGCATGAATAAACGTAGATTTTTCTTCTGTTTTCGCGATGTTGTATTGAAATTAAAGACATTTTTCGGTTTGAATCGCGTGGTTTTTATTACTTTTAGCATTGTTACAACGCTCAACGTTTCGAGACCTTTCCAGGTCTCTTCTTCAGGATAGGATTCAGGATAGTCTATCCTGAAGAAGAGACCTGGAAAGGTCTCGAAACGTTGAGCGTTGTAACAATGCTAAAAGTAATAAAAACCACGCGATTCAAACCGAAAAATGTCTTTAATTTCAATGAATAAACGTATCAATTTGCAGTAAACCTAGCTGTTTTATCATTTATTGTTAGGAGGTTACTTTTAATTATAGATCCGATTTTTATTACATTTAATAATAGGTAGTTTGTATAGCTTATTTATTATTTTTCGGCCGACTGCGCACAGTCACAGCGCTAATAAAGTTATACAATTATTTTAATTGTGTTGAACTTCGATTAAGTAGATTTCAGTAGGTTTACTGTACCTATATTATATGTATGCTAATGATAGTAATATAGATAACTTTATTGCAATGCAACCCTATCAGGAGCTCCCAGGACGCAACTTCAACGACCGAGGAAGGTAATAGTTCGGCAAAATGTACTTTTAGTGCTTTATTGGCCGCATTAGAAAGGAACTAGTCCAGCCTTTATACGGCGCATCATAACAATGGAGTTTAATAGCGACAGCGTACCGCTCGTTACCATCCTACTATCCCATGTCGAGGGAAATCACCTCCCCTATTATTGTCTAGTGGACTCTAAGTGCACAACAAAAGCAAAAATTTGTGAACACTCACTTTGTATCCCACAGAAAACAGAAAGTAGAGCATAACAAGGTATTCGCTAATGATGAAATCCACATGTCTCGAGCTTAAGTGTTTCATTTAAATTTCGTTCATCGTGCGATAATTAAAATAATTAAGATACCATTAAACAAAAACAGTTATAATGTAAATACTCGTCAGTTTATTATATTTCATTGGCAATAAACGTCGACGTCGAGACGTTTTTAGGGCACGAGGTCTGAACGTCATGCGTCAAGGTTAGCAGCGAGTTAACTGGCGTACTGAGCGACCGACCGACCGACAGAGCGATGGTTCCATCGATTCGCATAGATGACATGCGATGAGAGATGAGTGACGCACACACTGCTAAAGATTGAATCGGACAGTTCTGGACGATATTGTTGGAATTACAAGCGTTTAATCACGGTGAATGCGCGCGAGCCGGCGATTTGGGCCGACAATGGCTGCACTGTCACGGAGAACGTCTTGCCTCGCGCCCGATCACGACCGCGACATCGGAAATCAATAATCGGATGATTTAGCCACCGCGCCTCGTGCGAACCTGATTAGAAACGATAATGCCTGCCGCATCTCTGCTACTCCGAGGTTGCGCCCGATAGGTTATCGTTGCTTGTTACAACCAAACGATATACAACTGTATTACTTTCTTTAATAACGGAATGACATATTTTTAACGATATCCATCTTATGAAAGCGCGCACGACTATCTGATTTACTGTAACATACACTGTACTGCATCATTGGCAATAAGTAGGCTTTTTACGGTTCAGTATATCCAGGTACAAATTGTAGTGTTTCTGATCTCGAAACTATGCTTGATTGAGGGAAATTCTTCGAATTGTGGTTGTCCAATCTTAAGGGGAAAGGATACCTACTAGGGCATGCAATATCGGAAGGTTTTAAATCCCGGGGCGATATCGACATTAAGAGCTCAATCCCGGGATCCCGGGATTGATACTGGGATTTTAGATATCGTTAAAAAAGCGAATTTAATACAATTAAAATGTGTTGAATATAAAATATTTAATATATTTAAGACTCTAGTGGTTCCATTACGTAAATAAGTTACCCCGAGGCCCGAGGGCCGTCCACCCCATCATTTTGGAAATATGGCGGACAAATAGCCTAAGCCCGAAAGTGTCTAAACTTTCGCGCCAAACGCACCACTAAAATGATGTTAGCAGAAAATTTTTGCATGCGAGCTTGTATAAAAAATACTTGTCTTAAAAATTGCAATGAATCACGTAACTTTTATTGTTTTAAACATTTTACCAATTCCCTACGCTTCTAAATCTTTACAAATATCTTTCTCAGGGGTAGACTAATTTGGGTTTAATTTTAATAGTTCCATTTAATCATTCCATGAGGAAAAATATAGCTAAAAACCTTAATTAATACCCAAAAAGTAAATCGCTCAAATCTCGATATCGGATCACTCAATCCCGGGATTATAATATCGAACTTTTGCGTCCGAGATCCCGGGATTACGATATCCCGGGATTCATGCCCTAATACCTACCCTTTTCTTCATAGAAATTTTACAAACGAAGTCGACTGTTCCGTGGATATAGACATTAGAGCAAATATGTTTATGTCGTAAATGATAAAAGTTAAAGTATCAGTCTGGTAGTTAATGAAAAATAAAAAAATAAAACGTAGAGTCACGTCTTCTTACTTCGTCGCAATATACATATTTTTGATGATTAAATTTAGGATGAAAATGGTTAGAGATCTAGAATAATATTCTATTTTTTTTTTCATTTCTTTACGTTAAAGGTATCTCTTTGCTTATACATGTTTTCCATGTAAAAGTGAGTTGTACAGAAAAACTGCGAGCGCCGCAATAAACTATTAAATAGTGAAATTAAAATTAAAGACATTTTTCGGTTTGAATCGCGTGGTTTTTATTACTTTCTTTCTATCCTGAAGAAGAGACCTGGAAAGGTCTCGAAACGTTGAGCGTTGTAACAATGCTAAAAGTAATAAAAACCACGCGATTCAAACCGAAAATTGTCTTTAATTTCAATACAACATCGCGAAAACAGAAGAAGAATCTATAGTGAAATTAAGTTACGCAAAGTCAATTTTATGGCGTCACGATACGATAATGATGGCTATGTAAATAATTAAATTATATTTATCTTGATCACTGCACAAACAAATGCAATAAAACTGCATACATTCTTCGGCTTGCACCGAAGTGCGAGTAATACTGTTATCATGCCAATTAGACTGCTCTCATTAAAAAAGCTACATAATATCGATTTGCTTAATAAATGTACCTTAAATTAATTAATGAACACAGAAGTATTAGTTATGGTTGGTATTTCATTGTTTCTACTATCCTGTTCATCACGCCAAAGACTCTCATCAAATCATTACCAAATTTTAAGGGACCGACTCGGAGATCCCACCTCAGAATTAAAACAGACATAGCCAAGGACACTTTGCTGTTTAAGGCGAAGTGTCTTGATGTATATCCTTTCACTGTTTACAAAGGCAAATTTGCGAAGTCCACTAGTAACCAAACCAATACAAACGGAAAAAGCGAAAAAAAAACTAGGGGACTACACCCTTGAAATTGAATTTTTGCATTTGTAAAATGGGCCGAGACTGTTTATCCCCGATTCTTAAAGGTTACGTGGGAGAAACTGCGGGCAAAAACAAGTTAATAATAAATTAAGAACAACGTCCTAGAGCGGTTCTTGGAAATGTTAAACATTTGTACATGACATCTTTTTAACAGGATCGCATTAATAAAAACATTTAACCTAGTCCGAGGAAAATTGTGGGTTAAACTTATTATATTGTTAGACGAGTGACTTCTTGATATGATACAAATAACCCTCTTAACGTTCATCGCATAGCTATAGGTATCTCCTAAGTACCTCGTCGGTTTCTGTCTCAATAATATTGAGTTTCATCGGTATATTAGTATTTGTGTTGTTTTGGAAAAATACAGAGCTCGCTTGTGACTTGACCACTTCCCACACTACGCTTCATTTAATTCCAAAGTACGATTTGGTCAATTTGCTTCCAAAACTTACAAGCTATCTAAAAACCATGTTAAATTGCAATCGGTTCAGTAGTTTTTACGTAACAAATAACCCTAAACACGCACAAACTTTCCCATGTTACAATATCAGTAGATGTGGGACAATTTCCTGACATAAGTAAGGTACTTGTGTTTATTATTTTTATTACATGGAATTATTCAATTAAGATAGAATCAAATAATTTGACGTTCGGTGGAAAAATAGGCGGGCATGGTTCGCAAGTCATCATTTACTTAATGCGGTAATGAAATTGCACAATAGAGTGTATTCCCATGTAGAGCTTAGATGGACCAAAGCCTAATTACATTTCGTGAGGTATCAATGAGCGCAGCAATTACGACAGTGGCCTGTGTAATCTGAGCTAGGAACGTATTTTCTGAGTTTCGCTGATGTATCCAGGGTAATCTACCATTACCATGATTTATATCTTACCGATCGCGGTCGGGGAGGGTTAATGACAGACTCTAGAACTCGTGGCGACGCACATATGGCTCCACACTGAATTGCAATGAAAGAAAGATAAGCAAATCTGGGCAGAGTGGTTTTACAACATCACTCTAAGCAATGTAGGCATTAGCTGCACCCGTCTATGGAAGGTCGTCATTACATTACGTCTCTATCTTACAAGTTTGCTTCTTCATTTAGTTACATACTTTTTAAGTTATTTGGCGAGAATCTATGGAGAAGATTTAGGGAAAGCTTTCTTTTCTGGGAAACCAGTTTGTTATTTCACCGCACCGTCACGCAAAACTGACCCGATTGCGATGAAACCTGAAATGAACCTAGAATCCCGCGGAAGTTTAGCCCCATAATTCTCGCGGGCTTACGTGGATAAAACTGAGGAGCGCAGCTACTAGTTTATAAACAAACCGATTTTTATGCCCTGCCTTTATGCATTTTATAGGAAGTTAAATAAAAAATATTTTGTGGTACTCATCAATAATTCATGTAGCTTGAGATCATCACTGCAGGTCAGGGCTTAAAATGTCTAAACTGTTATTTTAAGCTAGGTTTATTACGTTCATTTTAACGGAATATCAAAAAAATAAATATAATATTACTAATGGTATAATACTTAAGTTGAATAACCTGGAACTAAAGGTAAAGATCTCTTAGATTTTAACAAAATTTCAAAATCCGCGGCTAAGACCACTTCCTGCACACCTACAACAAAAACATTTATTAACTGTTTCAGCGTTAAATAACGTTTACATATAAATTTCGTATTATCGTCGTAATCATAAATGTTGATTAAACTTATTTTACTTAAACTTGTCTTTCGCACTTTTGCAAAATTAAATGATAGATATCCGACTGACCCAAAAAATAATTTAAATAAAGATGCTTGCAAAAAAATACTACATTCATCATTATCATCATCACATCACATTATTTAGTAATTATACAATTCGATAGGAGAATCGACTGTAGTTTTTGTAGAAGGTTTCGACTGTTGGGCTTAAGTGTTATGTAAAACAAAACTTAGTTAAACATAAACAGGTGGTTAAACAGTAATAAAAGACAAGTGTTACAAAAATATATGGTTAAATGCTTAAAGAATGTTTAAAAAAAGTGTTTAATATATTACAATGATGATCAAAAAGGCTTGCCCTATTTGTTCTCTTGTCAGACAACTAGTTTTAATCCAAAGCAATTTAAATGATAATGTTTTGATTATTAAACTTGTCTGGTTCAAGAAGTTTTAGAATAGCCATCAAGACAATGACTATAAAACTAAAAATCATCGCAGCAGGGGAAACCTAGGAAGAAAGATAAATAAATAAAATAAATAAATAATCATTTATTTTAGCAAAAAAGATACATTTACAATAGCAACGTCTGTGCCTGAACTAAGCAAAAAGCTTGTATCTCAGGCTACAGCGCACTTCATCCAAGGAACCAGACATATTTACTAAAATACTTACAGATTAACCTAAATACAAAAAGCCCTAAAACAAAAAACCAGTCCTAGCATTATTAAACTTGTAAGTAACCTACTTAAATAAAGCATGATTTTTGAAAGCAAGATGGGGCATGATTGATCCAAGCCAGATTCAGTGCGACTGTGGAGCTCCCGAGCAAACCACGCAGTACCTCTTAGTATGCCCCACCAGCCCTATAGCTGTACGTTGGCTGACCTGATGTAAGCCAAAGAAAACGCCTAAGACCCTGCATGCAAATATTATAATTTAATTGAGACTTCTGGATCGTGGGGTTCTGGCGCCAAGGGTTTGGTTGCTGAGCTTGGGCGCCGTCTCAGAGAGAGGGGCCATGGCCCCCGGTCTGGCGAATATTTGGCACAGAATGTGTCTTTGGCCATTCAGCGGAGGAATGCCGCCAGCATATTAGGTAATAAACCAGGTATTTGATTGTTTTATTTAAAGACTTAAGTTGTTTATGTATTCTTTATATAATACAAATGTATTAAAACATAATTTAATTTATTTTTTTATTTTCATTAATTTTATTAAATGGTAAGCTGCTAAGCGTGTGTTACGGTGACTAGACGGATATAATACCTATGATTACATTTATTTTTCTATTGTAAATATATAAATAAATATTATACACAGAGAGACACCCAGACCAGACATAAATATTTATTGTTAAGTAAAAATACTTGCACCCGGCGGGAATCGATCCCGCAACCTTTTTCATTGTAGTCGGGCATTCGCACGACGCGCCACAGAGGTTGTCAAATAAATGTCATATGAGATTATAGTTGCTCGTAATATAGTTACCGATGTTACATAAATATTATATCAACATATTTCACCGGCATACATTATTTATTTTTACAACACCATTAATTAAATGGTGTTTTGTTCATTTTTTACTTGTTTTTTTTTTGTAATGTTTGTGCCACAGACACGAAGAATAAGACTGACACAATTAAAAAAAGAGAGTACCAAAGTTTTTTTTGTAACCGATATTTCTTTCCGAAATCACAAAGACTTTATTTAGTATTTTTATTTATAATAGCTTTTATTGTTTTTGCGAGCAAACAGCGATATACCGCTAATTAACGTTTATAAATGTTATTGTCGCGTTAGTAATTTGTATTAAGAGGACAGTCTACCTACTCTTTTCTCCATACAAACTTTCATACGTAGTCGATTGTTTTATTCCTGGATAAAGATATTAAAAAAAATATGTTTATGCCATAAGTCTTATATCAGCCATGACCATGCCCCTACGTTCTGATTTCTTTCATTTTGTAATTTTACTGAATTTTATTTTTATTATAATTAGAAATTAAAAAAAAAAGAAACAAAACCAAAACGTTTTGTTAATTTGCTCTAATGTAATCCAGGGAGGAAACAGTCGACTACGTTTGTATGGAGAAAGAGTAGTTAGACTGTCCTTTTAATTGTATGCGCAACTGGTTTATTACCCAAATGACTGTAACTTGGATATATGACAATGTGTTTACGATTGTGTAGTATATAATGGACTACTTAAAACCGGTTGAAATTTTATCGCGTAGTACCTACATACATCCCAATTACCTACTATCTAATCATTTTACACAAGGGAAGTAGTAATATTATTTATTAGTAAAGGAAAATACTAATTTAAGGTACTTAGCTAAAATGAAAATTATTATCTAAAATAAAACAAATGGCATATCACAACTCAAGATAAGTAAGTAAGTAAGTATTTTATTTTACTTCGAAAAGTTTTTCATAAACGACAAAATCCATTGAATCTTTAAAGTTAACTTGAAAAATATTGTTGTCCTTAGTATTTTCTAAGCATCAGTAGTGCCTACCCTGAAGATAACTTTCATATTCATGTAAAAGTAAGTAAATTCATGCGAATTCTATAGGTCGTTTGTACGTATGACCAATAAAATTAATGACGTCATTTAAATACCTTGTAGACGCTTTGTTATTAAATTTAATACCCGTGAGAGCCATGTCTTCAACAATTTATGTTCGTAGTTAGTACCAAAAATAGTCTTGGACAGAAGCGTACGCATGTTGCTAAAACTAGATAATAATCTATCTTCTATCTAGGGATACAGCTCCATCGTAATATAATTCAATCATTGTTGGACGTGTAACCTATTTATGCAAATAGCTTTAAAAGAGGATTCTTCGATTTATTTTTACATTTTATCATACTGGATTACTCGACATTCTTAAGCGTCCGACTTTACACGGCTTTAAGAGATAATGGTATGTTAATGCTCCTGAATAGATGTTTCTTAGCCGCATCGTTACTCGTAAGTAATATACTGAAGTGTTATTTTCACAATGTCAAACGATTTCTTGTTTATTTAGAAGATGAAAAAAAAGCTTCATCAAATGCGAGCAATGTTTAGTCAACAAATACATATTGCAGGACGTTGTACACAGACCTAAGTCACGAGTTAATTTAAGTTTTTTTAGTATTTACATTTTGTATTATAATGTGTTTGTACATGTTATACAAATATGGATATGGCTTGGCTTGTACTATGGGTACCAACTATACACTACGAAACGTATTATACTTATTTTTTGTAAAATAGGTATACATGTACACGAAACATACAGAAAACACCCATAACCAGAAACCAAACATTTATGGTCACTAAAAATATTTGTTCCCGGCGGGAAACTACACCGCGCCCTTCTGAGTCGCAGCCAGGTATTCGCCCGACGCGTCATAGAGGCCGTAAATAGTAGAGAACTACTGGTATCTAAAACAGAGACGTCAATATAATGCTAAGTAATGAATTGTGTTACAGATGGCAAGAAATGCTTAATTGGATAAACGTTCTCGTATCGAATATCGACAGCATAGTTACGCACAATTAGGGGTTTTCTAACACGGCAGTACTGTATAAGGGGTCTTCCTCATTAGGCGTATACAAGGCGCTCAGTCGCTTCTCTAGCGGCCGCGGCGGTCAGGGTCCAAACGCAGCCGTATTTCTGAGTCCAAATTAATATTATAAATCCGAAAGTATTGTTTAGCTGATTTCGGTATTTTTTTCTTTTTAATTATGTAAATTAAGTTATTTTTATTGTAATTTATTTAATAAATTGCTAATGATCATGTGAAGAAATATGAATTTGATTTTGAATGTTTTAATATTTCTTTGTTCGTTTGTTCACGGTCAAACGGTTCAACTGATTAGGATTAAAAATTGCATAGTGATAGTTTAACTGATGGAACATAAGATACTTTTGATCCGGATATATTATAGTAATAGTAATTTGTAAAGAAAAACTAAGTATCCACTTAGGCATGTTTAATTGTATAGGTACACACTGAAATTAATTGTGTAAACACTATAGTGTAGTGTCATGGAAGTGCTACTAACATAGTTCTAAGCTATCTAATAACACATTTACTTTTGATATATGTATGTTAGTCTATAAGGTATGTATCTATGGGCCTTAGTTACCTGAAATAAAAGGTTATTTTTTATTTTAAAAGATTCGCGAAAATATCTCGCGTTTTATAAATTTAGTAATAACCCCGTTCGGTTGATATTCCGTAGGAAAGTCATGCTCGTAATTTGTGGTTATTAATAATACCTATAACAATAAAAAGTTTTTAATTTCTACATAAGCTTGGTACTTTTAGTTAAGGTGTTACTAACAATATTTTTATGAACTTAAATTGTACGCATGTATTAACTTTTACTTGAGCATCGTAAAGTTTAAAAAGTGTTAGAAATTACAGCTAAAACATGTAAATAGCACAATACATAATTTTGACACAAACAATAGGAAACTTCAACTGAAGTACCTACGTCATAAATTTATCTACCTACGACACTGTTTAGATTTATGTGTAAATAAAATTATTAACTACACAACAATGAATTTTGGAAGAACTAGCTAATTGATATTTGTTCCATTTTTTTTGTTTATATCTCAAGGCTTATTTGTCTGGATTTTTTTTATGGAAAATACGCATTCAAAAATTTTCACGAATTGATTTCGTCGATTTGATTCAAGATTTCACAAGTGCAAATATTTGAATGCGTATTTAAAAAAAAAAAATGACGAAATGATATGTTGCAAACAAAATGTTAATAAAATAATTAAATTAGGTACGTTTTCTGTAACGGCAAAACCCTAAATTCAATTAAGATTAAAGTCGTCGGCAATGTGAGGACGGACGTCGTCGTACACAATTTATCACTGAGACAAGACTGCGGTCGGGAGAGTGTAGGAACGGAGCAGGATAACATCAGTTAACATTTCTCCAAGTGAGAAAGAGGCAGACAATTTGAAAACTCTTTTAAACAGCGGAGCAAGGACGCCGACCAAGGCCGCTATCATCCGTATCACATACCAAACGTTTTTTATCCTATCCTACTCATATTATAAACGCGAAAGTTTGTATGCATGTATGTGACTTTGTTACTCCTTCACGCAAAAACTACTAAACCGATTGCGATGAAACTTGGAATATACATAGCTGGGAGACCTAGAGTAACACATAGGCAACTTTTTATCTCGATATTCTCGCAGGATTGGGACTTACGCGGGTGTAACCACAGGGCGCAGCTAGTTATTTTATAATTTCGACATTTAAAGTTGTTTACAACTTACAATACAAGTTGAAAGAAGCTTACTTCGCTTAAAGTTTGCGTAGTAATCATGTAGATAGAACTGAAATTAGCATTCATAAAGTGAATTGGAGCTCATAAAAAGCGATGTGTATGTATACACCGCCATTGAAGTTTCAGTAGGTTGATTAACTTGTATAGTAAAGTTTAAACTATCGAACATGAATAGTTAAGATAAGCGTTTAATAATACAATTAACCTAACAACTGCGATTACACTAATTAAGACTACTTTTACTGTAGTACATACATCTGGTTAAATAATTGAACCTTCGCTTGAACTTTTTGCATCGATCGGCATGAAGAAAATAATTAAAATAAAATAAATATTGCACGACGTTACACACAGCGGAATTAAGTCCCAAACTAAGCACTAGGCTTGTACTATGGGTACTAGACAACGGATATACTACATGATATACATTTTTTTTGTAAATACATAGAAAACACCCAGACCGGAAACAAATATTTATTTTTAAGCTTAAATACTTGCACCCGGCGGGAATCGAACCTGCAACCTCCTGCATTGCAGTCGGACCTTAATATACCCCGACGCGCCACTGAGGTCGTCAATAGTTTTAACTTTAGCGAATATCCCCTTTACTTATAAACGATGCCTGCGTTTGTCGCTGTCTGTTAACTTTGAAACTGCATGTCACAGTAGAAGACAATCGATACAAAAAGTTAGTCATCATTTATAAGTAAGGGGTATAAGGTTATTCAATGATATTTTCATTCAGTCAATAAACTTAATACCTACTTAATTAGGTGATATTTTAAAAAAGTTTCGATGTTTCGGCTATTGCTTGTGAGCCAGTGAACCCATTAAGGAATATGGGTCGGAGGTCGTTCCACTGCTATCTTCTAATCAGAACATATATCAGACCACAAAGTCATTAACCATTCAGTAAGATAGTGTTCAGACGCCTACATGTCGATTAAAAAAAGAAAAAAACCCTAATCAATTAAAGAAAAGTAATGTTTACAGTAAGAGTGAATGAAAACGCTATTAATACAAGAAAAGGTTGTGTTGGTCGTAAGTTTAGTCGGTATGTTCTATTGCCGATCCCACACAAAGTACAAATGTTTCATTCGCACATAATATGGGAGGATATTCGCATACCCTTTAAGCATAAAAGACAACAAAAAATATTTTAACCGTTATGTGCAAATTATGTTGACCTAATATTTTGCAGATTTTAATTTAAACTATCTACATTAAATCTTTCCCTTTTTTCCCTAACGGTATTCTAACTAACATTACTATTCCTTAAATACTAAAAGTAAAAAGAAAAACAGAAAGGTAAGTTAACTTTAACTTAAGGTTACGCTGAGACGTTACGTTAACTTTGATTTTAAATAACACATATTTTTATGTTCACAATATTAACTTTCGCTTTTACAAAATAAACAATTAAGGCCTATTAAAATAATACAATAAAGTGAACACCCTACAGTAAATATTTAGTGTAGCTTAGTTGTCCAACATGAAATAGCGCAGTAAAGTTCACAGTTACCGTTCAATAGCTTTAAATAGTAGTACTATCTAATATCTCGGCGCCTGATATAAATTGGCTTGATTATAAAGAGACAAGTCTGTATTCACGATGCCAGTAGTTCGCTACCGGGCGACACACCATTTCAGTACACAATCTGACTAAGCTCGCCCAGTTTGGGCTGTAAGGTCTTGCTATCTTATCGCATGAAATCTATTTAAATTCAAGTAGCAATATTTTGCGTAAGACAAACGCAAGACGCAATGGGGCTTGAAATATAATATGGTAACTATTTACTCTTACATTATTCCACAAAAAGAAAACAGAAAGCGATAAGCAGGTGCAAATGATTTAGTCCAATTAACTACCTACTTTTATCCCTTAAGAGCCCATTCGGTCCCACGTAAGCTATAAAGAAATGTCTGGTACGCCGAGTATGGTCGCGGTGCAGTTCAATCTATGGTGGACAAAGCAGTGTTATTTGAGACGTTCTTAATAATAATAACAAACTACTACTGTTTTTTTGTTTAAAGGTAATATAAAAAGTTTATCATCATCATCCGAGCGTTGTTCCCGGTTGCATCCCTCTCGAGAGCCCGGGGTCCGCTTTCCTACTTTTACGTCTCCACTTCGCACGATCTTCGGCATCCCGTGTAGTGAGGCCATTTGCACGCATATCCGATCTTACAACGTCAAGCCAGCACTTCTTGGGTCTTCCCAATCTGCCGCGGCCGGGCGGAGGCGCCATGGCAAGACATTTGTTTCCCACGTAACTAGCCGGTTTTCGTAGAACGTGGCCGTACCACCGTAAGCGGCATTCTTGCAGTTTGTCTGCAATGTCTCGGACATGAAGGCTGCCCCTGATGCGGGAGTTTCTGACGCGGTCTTTTCGCGTCACTCCACACATCCAGCGCAGCATCTTCATCTCCGTGACACGCAGCTCCTGCTTATGTCGCTCAAGCAATGGCCACGCCTCACTACCATACAAAAGGACAGGTCTAATGATCGTTTTATAGACCTGTCCCTTCAGTTTAACCGGCATTTTCGGGTCACAAATGACACCAGTTACCTCTCGCCACTTGGCCCAAGCTGCCGAAATGCGGGACTTGACGTCACAATCGATGTCGCCGGACTCGTGAAGCACAGATCCCAAGTACTTAAACTGGTCTGTCCGCTCGACCATGTGACCGTCAACGCAGACAGGTGTGGGATCTGTGGTATTGCTAGCCAAGTATTCGGTCTTCGCTACGTTGAGTTGCAAACCGCCGTTCTCAAGTGACTCTTTCCAAGCATTTACACGCCTTCCAAGCCGTCCCTTATCCGAGTCCGCTAGCGCAATGTCATCAGCATACATGAGCATCCACGGGGGCTGCTCGTGTGCGTCTCGGATGACTACGGACAGTGCGTCCAGTATTACGCTAAACAGAAACGGACTTAGGACGGATCCTTGGTGGACTCCGACTGTAATGGGAAAAGATTTAGTGTCACCAACAGCAGTTCGCACCACTGAATCGGAATTTCGGTACATGTCCCGGATGGTTTCAATATAAGTTTCAGGCACCCTTTTGGACCGCAGCGCCCACCAGATCATCACGCGAGGAACACAGTCGAAGGCCTTCTGCAAGTCCAGGAACAGAAAATGCAGAGGCGTATTCTTCGTTCTGTATTTCTCCATAACGATCCTTAGGGCGAAAACAGGGTCCATGGTACCATGACCGGGGCGGAAACCATACTGGCCCTCCGAGACAGTGCACTCCTGCCGGATCCGAGAGTCAACTATACGCTCGTAGAGCTTCATGGTGTGGGACATGACCTTTATACCACGATAACTTCCACACTCCTGCACAGATCCCTTGCCCTTGAACACTGGAGTGATAACACTCAGTCTCCATTGGGCGGGGATTCTGCCGGTCTCGAGTATGCGGTTAAAAAGGTTGGTTAAGATGCCCACACCACGAGAACCCATAGCCTTCCATACTTCGATGGGGACTCCATCGGCGCCGACAGCTTTCCGATTCTTCATGCAGCGAAGAGCCTTGCGCACCTCCTCAGGCGTAATCAGTGGCACAAGTCCTAGATTCGGAGGGAGTTCCGGTGGCTGCACCTCTTTATACTGCTTATTGAGCAGTTCGTGGAAATAAGAGCGCCACCTCTCCTTCACCGCGAGGTCCTCGCATAGCAGGTTACCATTAGGATCTTTTACACAGCGGCACTTGGATATATCCTGTGCCGCTTTGATCCTAGAACGTGCCAACTTATAAATAAGCTTCTGCCCCTCAGACGTTTCCAACTTATCGTACAGTGGCTGTAAGTGGTCCCGTCTGGCTCTGGCTACTGCTCTCTTTGTGGCACGTTTGGCAGACCTGTACGCGTCGCGATCTTCAGGAGAGTTGGACGCTTGCCACTTTTTAAAGAGGGCTTTCTTCACCCTAGTCTCCCTCTGGACTGTGTCGTTCCACCACCAAGTTTCCTTGTCACACTTGCGTCCTCCCTTAGACATACCGAGGACCGACCGCGCCGAATCAGCGATAGACACCTGAATCCGGTCCCAGTGTTCCTGCACCGATTCGCCTTCAGCATTAGCACATTTGTCGCCGATTGCTGAGGCGAGCATCTGGGACTTGACTTCATCAAGCCTCCACCATCTGATTCGGCGCTGACATGGTTCCGGTCGTTTGTCTTTGGTCTTTACACAGAGATCCATGACAAGGATACGGTGTTGGGCAGTGAGACTCTCACCGGGTATGACTTTGCAGTTGGCCACGTTGCCGATGTGGTGTCTCCTAGTGATTAGAAAATCGATTTGGGTAGCGCGCCCCCCGCTCCTGTAGGTGATCAAGTGGTCGGGCTTCTTTTTGAAATAGGTGTTCACGAGTGCCAGGTCGGCAGTGGCACACGTACGCAGAATTTCTTCCCCTTCCGCATTCCGACTGCCATACCCGAAGCCTCCATGAACACGTTCAAATTCCACCCCCATCTCACCCACATGACCGTTCAGGTCACCACCCAAAACGATTCCCTGCGACAACGGGATTGCCCCAAGTACCTCGCCGAGTTTATCCCAAAACGACCTCTTATCAGCGTCGCTACAACCGTCCTGTGGCGCGTAAGCACTTACTAGGTGAGTAGGAACCCCCCCAATAAGCACCTTCACGCACATAAGTCGGTCGCTAAAGCGATTCACCTCCAAGATATCGTCATGCAACCCCTCAGCGAGCACCACAGCCACCCCGTTCTCTCCACCAGGTGCACCCGTGTAGATCAGCTTGTAGCCATTCCCAATGAGCCGGGATCTGCTGCCTTTCCATCGAGTCTCCTGCAGGAACGCCACGGCCACCTTCCGCCTGGAAAGTACGTCGGCTAGCTCCCTCGCGCGTCCGGTTAGCGTGCCAATGTTCCACGTTGCGAAGCGGAGTTTCGGGGCTCGCGTCTTTAACCGTGCCCGCCCGTGGCACGGTAGCCCTAGTCCACTTGCCACAGGAGTCGGGCGAAACTCCTGCGCGCCGTTATGCGGCGGCGCCCTATCCCTGTGGCCATAAACTCTTTTACTAATTTCCATAAAGATTTGGCAAATTTCGACTTTCACGGGAGCGACTGCCGTCTGACCTCCCAACCCCGAAGGGAAAGTCTGCGCCAGAGCCTCGTCCGTTTTTCAGCAGGTGCACCGGCTAGCAGGTGAGGTTGGCTTGGGCCCAACGATCTTAGTGGGCCCCATACACACCCATATAATAAAAAGTTTATACTTGGAAGCAAATAAAAAAATGGGTTTAGAAACTTAGTATCAGCAGTGGAAGGTAAAATGTTCCAAAGATAACGTCTTTAGAAAAGAAAGAAAAGGTCTAAAGAAAAGGTCTTGACAGACGGGCGGACAACAAAGTGATCTATCTTATAATGGTTTCTTTGTTACCTTTTGAGGTACGGAACCCTAAAAATTTGTGAACCAATTACACTCGTTATTTTACTTTAAGGTTAGTATAGGTATAACTCTTTTGTCTGGGTACCTATGTATGTACTATACCTATGTACTTCACATCAAAATCTAACCAGTAAAAGCTGAGAGTCTTTACGAGATAAACACACGGAAAATCAGATAATATTAAGGGGTGCAAAATGGGTTTTTCTCTTTACCCTCGTTGCATGGAGAAATAAGAAATAAATACTCGCCTTCATAATTGTCCCAATTTTCCCACTGGATCGAACAAATTACGTGGGCGAAACCGTGGGCGCAGCTAATTAGTAATAAGTAGACACATTTCTTATTTAGTTAAATGATAGAAAGTAGTACAGATATATTAATCGACTAAATGAACATTGTAATTGTGGGTTTTAATTATACTACTTTCGTAAATGCAGTTTTATTATGCAGGTCGTCAATCAATTACAATTTGGCTTCAATTAACGAAGAGATCGGTGGCCTGGTATGCGTTCGAGGTAGCTAAACGAGAGCAGATCACAACTGTTAGGTACAATATAAACTATTAACTTTTTAAATTTACAGGATTGGTTATGATAGTTACATTCCCCCGGGTCTTAATCGCGTATTATTATTTATTTTCTTAGACCGACGTTTTAACCATGTTACAATGGTCTTGGTCGCGAGGTGACTTGAGAAGTAGCGGACGTCGTATTCTATTACAGAACATGAAAATAAATAGAAGTCGCCGCTGCTCCAGTACCCTCGCCACCAAGACCATTGTAACATGATTCAAATGTCGACGTAAGAAAATAAATACGCGATTAAGACCCAGGAAAATGTAATTATAATATTTACAATGCGAAGTTACATAATTAAATTATATTTTATTAATAGCCGTGCCCCACGTTTCCACCCCCGTAAGTCCTGATCCTGTGGTAATCTCGAAATATCCTTTCTTACCAAATACATCACAAAAAGCACACCCTCTAAATTTCATATGTTTGGGTCCAAATTTTAGAATCAGCGGTTTAGGCTGTGCGTTGATATCTATTTTAATCAGTCAGTAAATAAATTAAATATATCCGACATGGATTTGTGATAAAAATATTATAATAATAAAAAGACCTAAGTATTGAACAAAAGTACGCTAGTTATATTATTTAAGAAGGGTTTAAACATATTTATAGAATTCATGAGAATATCATGATACCAATTTGCAAATACAAATTCAAAATTATGTGTAAGCAAGCAATATTTCATAGATTAACGAATAAACTTATATTAATACTATTGTGTAAATATAACATATTGCGAGAATCATGACATTAAACGAAGATTTTTATAGAATTTAATCCGCTTTTGATCATTATACGACGTGTTAACGTAACTTACCTAGTTATTATAAAAGATATAGTGACTAAGAGTTCGACGTATTGTTAGTGTTTGCCACCCACGTATTTCTCGTGTAAACAGCCTATAAATGGGTGAATGCAATATGTAGGTACTGTTAATTAAACACAATTAGTTTTACATATTAAATTGAGTGAATAAAACATTTCAAAGTTTTTAACGTCTCAATAAAATGAAGCTGATTGAAGATTGATTTCCAGAATGCTTCTGTAAAGTGATATTTTTAATTAATTTAGTTTTATCTTAAGTAGGCCAGGTGTATTTGAAGGTAAAGGCAACATGTTTTTAACGGAGGCAGAGAGAGAATAAATGGCCGATATTAAAATTTATAATTAATTAACTACCACCGGTCATAATTCAAAACAATGTAGATATAATTATTCTCATAATATCTTGATTTATAAATTCATATTATTTTGCAATTTAATTGGCTACTTGACTACTGGGAACAAGTTATTTGTCGACGATGATTTCGTTCTTTTTCATTGCCCTCAAGAGTAATACAAAAACAAAAATATTACAAAACGGCATAATATACCGATCTACCGTTCAGATGCAAAATATTTTCCAAACCCGTTTCATTAAAATTCATCCGCCAAGTGGATATCTACATAGATGCGGTACGATCGAGTTTCAAAAAGATATTGACCCCCCGATAGAGGTGGATGGCTGATGATCGATGATCAAATTAAGTTTCACTAAATGGGTATGTAGAGCGATTAGATGGCGCTTAGACAAAAAAAAGTAGTTAGGTGCGTATTAACATGTACATATCCGTTACGTTTGCTACGCATAAGTACGTAATTTGACTAACCTTAATGGTAAACGTCAATAAGAAAGTTGGCCCTAACAATTTTGATTAGATACGTTTCGAAATAATAATAATATGCTCGCACCTGCTAGCGCAGTAACAATTCATGATTTAAAATCTACTATCCACAAAACGACAGAGATTGAATAAGGTGCATGGGATATGCATCAGCATTTAGACAAGACATCGCGATCGGTGCGAGTAAAAGTGTGGCGCCTCAATCGACAGAGATCTAAGTGTTTTCTATTTATAAAAGATTTTGTACCTTCGGTGAGTGCTGACTAGTATAATAGATCTGTTTTTATACAGCCTGTTTCGATGACGGTGATTTAAGTCAAAAGGGGGTTGTTTTAGGAATAAAGGTGATCTACTTTTGACCTACGACTTTTGGGAATTCGAAGATTTCGAAAATGGTGAGTTCAAAGTTTACTTGAAAATCAGCTGTGTTGTAAAGTTATTTATCTTAACATTAATTGCTTTTACTGCAAAACATTTTCAGTGAAACATAACCTTGAAAAATAGAGTTTCGAATAGTCGTAGAACAAAAGTTGTTCGCTTAGACATCTAGACCAAACCCCTTTCGGATGTCTCGGCACTGTATTTAAAAATCCTTTTGAGCGAAACGGTATTTAATGCGAAACAGCGTGAGGTATCGGACAATCGAATAGATTAACTAGCTTTTCAATAAAATGCACACGAATTAGGAGCACTTCTTACTGACAGCTCTCCGCTTTGTAACAATTTACAATAAGTAGGTATATCTACTACTGATGAAAAAATAATCGAACAGAATGTATTTCGGAGTCTTTGACCGTGATGATCTCGACAATTCGTTTAATAAGTTTTTACACTTCGATTGAGAAGCTTATTTGTATATGTGCTGTGATACCGTAGAGGGCGCGGGGTGAGATGACCGATAACGGGCCGTGAGGCGCCGAAATCAACACTATTCATTAAGTCGATCAATGTTGGGATCAATCGTAGTGTAGATTTCTATTGGCGAATTAATTCGGCGGACGCGAGATCGAGTAACGGTGTCGGATGCCATTGACATTAGTCAGCGTGGATGCGGTGGCCAAGGTACTCAGTCGTCTCTTTGACCACAAGCTGCGCCTGCGTTCTTTATGCGCAAATACCATTTTTGCAGACAAATGGGTATATAAGAAAGTCGCCACAGGCTTTTTTAATTTTATGAGACTGTAAATTAGTAGGCAAATTAAAGATATATTCATAACAAAATGAATTTACATCTAATATTTAAAGTGATATAAAGTTAACTGTTGAATCGCCATAGGCACTGCATCGGCATATTCGCATACGAAGATTTACCCCCTTACTTATAAGCAATGACTAAGTTTATGTAACGTTTGTCTCCATCTGTTAACTTTGAAACTTCATATCACAGTAAAAGACAAACGATACATATTTTATTCAGCTGTTTATAAGTAAGAAGGTTACATAGTAATATCACAAAATACCTTCTTTAAAAACTAAACCACGGCGATTTTTTATTAATGAAATGGTTGCGATCTACCACGTAGTTAGCGTGGTTAGCGGTTTTGTAGATCGTTCTATTTACGTTTGATAGATTTCTATTATGGAAAATGAGAACCAATATCTTATCAATGAGAAATAATTGATACCTGCAGGCAAATTTGAAAGTCTATGCAAAATTAATCAATAAGTAAATAAAAACTAATCAAGTGCACGATGTATTTGGGTCGGTAGGTATCAGCTCTCAACGTGAGATCATGCGACACGGAAATGACTACAATGATAATTTAAAAAAGTTGATAAAATAAATCTGTAATTGATTTATAATAAGCTAGAAAAAAAATAACAAGTCGTCCGACAAACGGTAGCTACCATAATAGAATATTTAAAAAAGGACTGCAACGTTTGGTGCGGTCATTACTTCGATGGGTGACCGATTAACAATAAGCATTTTCGCGAGCTCCTATGTACTTCGGAATGGTCGTTAACAATTAGTCTCGGCTGCTATCTCTAATAGCAGCCGTCTTCTTCTCCTTTTCGCGAAGTGGTGTGGCTCACCTAGTGTTACACTTTTCAGGTCGCCATAAGGCTCCTAACTTGACCTAACGACTGCTATCTAAGATAACAACTGAGACCAACTGCTTAACATGCCTTCCGAAGCACGGAGGAGCTCGAGTAAATTATTTATTGACACACAAATTATTGGTCAGCCATCAAAGTAATGACTGCGCCAGGCATTGCTTAACCTTTACGATTATACAAGATCGGATACAGTCAATGAGCTCCTTAAGTTAGGGCGACCTGTGTATACTCTAGGTGAGCGACACCCCTATACGAAGAGGAGAGGAAGAGACTTTGTTCATCAATTTTTCAGTTCATCTGCAAGAACAGACCAGAGACAGTGTTATGTAGTAAGTTCTTCAAATCTGCGATATTCACAAACCTCCATATTACCAAAGCTCGTTAAAAACAAACGTACTCAATAAGTAATCAAGTGAATTTCGAGTCTGATACGTGACTTAACTATGAGAATCAGCTCCGAATCGGTTCTAATATGAGTTTATATTAAAAAGTAAATAATGACCGACTCGTTGTTCTTATATTGGAATAACGGTCATATTCTTTTACAGAAATGATATTTACGATGTGAATATACGATCATATTCGTCACTCAATGTCACACAGTCTGTTTATTTTTTACTGTCTGTTAAAATAAACATACCTGTTGTAAAACTTACCTTACTTATTGTGTATGACTGTCTGAGTCGTATGTAACAAGAGGTTTTTATGGCTTGTTTGATTTAGAAGTCTAACCTGCTGTAATTATTATTGTGATTTATATTTAAGATAAACGTAATCTATTTTTAGAATGTAAGACAAAAAAACTGAATCCTTATCCTACATGCTACTAATATTATAAAGCTGAAAGTTTGTGAGTTTGTATGTATGTGTGTGTGTTTGTTAATCAATCACGTAAAAACCGCTGAACCGATTAACATGAAACTCGGTATGTAGATGGCTCGAGACCTGGAATAACACATAGGCTTATCATACTTTTATCCCGATATTCCCGCGGGATCGGGACTTACGCGGGTGAAACCGCGGGGTACAGCTAGTATACTAAGAAGATAGACATAGCATAAGCTAGGTACTTTTATTTTTTTTAAATAAGTAATTTTTTGGTTTAGTAATTTTTATGGACGATAGATGAGCGTTTGGCCACTATTTCACTTGATGATAAGTGATAAAATGGTCTAAGATGTAGCACGCACAAGAAGGAAGCCGGTAATGCAATTGCGGAACAGAGCTAGTTTATTAACAAAAGGTTTAAAGGCACTTAATTAGCGGCAGGAGCCATATGTGCAATTTAGTAAAAAATTAAACTGAGATAAACATAAAAATAGGTCAGGTAGTTAGTTCCGCGACTAGTGACTTCAGTAGTCGCATAATTTACTTTTAAAACACAGCAGGAGGCACTTATGATTTTGCCACACGAATGCTCGTCCAAATTAGAAGAGTCAAAACAAAAATAATTTAATAAATCGTTCGCGTTGGTCAAACACAACTTTTTATAGCGATTCGAGCTTGAATTAGCTCAGATTAGTGTCAGCGTATCACATGTACAATGTAACAGAGCAACCGACAGAGTAAGCACTGCAATTACTTCAAAGAACGAGATATAGTATGTGAGAACCAACTGAATAGACCAATAAAATTATCATTCGCTAAACACGTCCAGGCTTTGTGGAATCGTTGGGAATCAGTAAATTCTTCTAATAAATAAACTGAACAAATAGCGGAAGACTAAATTACTCTTGAAGTAATTGAATATTTGTAAGAGATTTGTCACGTTTAAGGGCTATCAATAGATAATTTCAAGTTCCATAGACCTTTATATTAATTGGTTTTGTTGAAATTATAATGAAATGCAATTTGTACCGACATTATTTGAACTAGTACTATTGTAAGTAAACCCTTGTGAGTTTCGTGTGGTTTTTTCTTATCGGAGAGCGGGTTCCGAAACCATACATCATATCTAATTTTTAAGTCGGTTTAGAAGTCATGTTTTTGTTTAAAAGTTTAAATTGAAGACTTGTATGACTTTAATGATTTTATGTAGTACTATATAACTTCTTGATAAGTCATTGTCACAGTAGAAAACACAAAAAAATCACAATGACTGTAACGATTGCGATTGTGAGTTCCAATTGGTGCGAAGCGGTTCGACTGTTTACGGAACAACAGTTTCCGTTTCATTATGGGGGTAACTGATGTGGGGAGTAAATGAAACTGTCAACTTGTACAAGAATTGGAATTGACCCAATGAATATTTTGCAGTGGGTAGGTGTCTACTGTAAAAGCAGTTATTTAGCATCAGTTTTACCTACAGATTTGCCTGACCAGGACATAAACCGGTGTCGTGTGTGGGTGACCAGTCTGAGATTTGCCTGACCGTATGGACTGATCAAATTTGCTTGTATAGTTTTGTCTTTCAGTGTTAATGAACTCCATAACAGGAGGTATGTATTTGATGAAATCTAAACTAGGACTCAGACGCTCGGAGAAGTCTCAAGAGCAGTAGACTAATTATGTCATTTTTTGATATAATATCGTTAAAACTATAGTCAATAAATGATTTTCGAAAGAAAAATAATAGGAAGGCACTTGCCGATATTGAATGGTAGGTTGAGCAACGCACGGCATAGTCAATATTTGGAAGGGTGACCAAAACTAAAAACTCAAAATTCATTTATTCATTTAGAACGTATATAACACACACATACGTACGTTTTGAAACGTCGAGATTTTATTTTACTTTTACTGACCGATAATGTGTGTGGTAAAAAAGATTTTCTCGAGCTGTTATCGCTAACGTTAAGCAGTTAGTTCTGGTTGTTATCTCCGATAGCAGTCGTTAGGTCAAGTTAGAGGCCTTAGGGCGATGAAAAAACTACAACAAGGTGACCCCAACGAATATTAGAAGATTAGGTTAATAGTTAATTTTGTAAAGAGACTGTACGTACAGTAACAGCAGGCACATTTTGCATCGATATGACATTACGAGTTAAAAGTAGGTGATGTGGAAGGCAGCCTTGGCGGTCTACATTTTGTTCCGCGAACCACCTGCGTTCGCATCGTTTACGACGAAGAAAATGGCCTGTGAAAAATGGAAAGTGGAGTGAATTTGTCCAGTGCAGTGTGTTAGTGTCCGAGATGTAACGGTTGTTGCCGCTCAAATAAAGGATTATACACAGTCACAGGAAATGATATTATGTACTATCAACAACAAAAGTGGGTATCTAGTTGCCCAAAATAATCGTTGGAACCGAGCGCTGGGTGTGGAATAAGCATATTATACACACATTGATATAGGTATATCTATAAAAATCCAATGTGTGACAATTATTGTGTATCTAAATTTCAACTCCATGCGTAAGTGTCTGGTTAGCACAGCGGTCTTATTGCATTGATTTAAATATGAAAGGCAATCCGTACCTAAATTTACCTTGCAAGCGAAATTAGACCATACGGTGGATACCTACTTTTGTTGTTGATAGTACCTACGAAATTATAAAAAACGATAAATAAATATGACAGGACGCATACATCGCAACGTAGCCATTTCGTATACTTAAGAACGTTTGATCATTATCTCTCCTGATGATAAGTGATGAATGGTGTAGCACGCTCATGTCGAAGATAGGGAGATGGCAATAGAATAAGATCCGATTGGACTTCCTTAGTGGCCGTACCGGTTTAAGAATCCGAACATCTCGTATCTCTTGGCCCTAGGCCGTTGGGTGGTAACAAGCGGTCACCAAGAAACCCCTATTGGTGGCTTTGAACGACGGGAATACCTAATATTATATAATAACTAGCTGGCCCGGCAAACGTTGTTTTGCCTTTTAAATTATAGATAGTAGCCGATTCTTAGACCTACTGAACGCATATAAAATTTGGTAAAAATCGGTAAAGCCGTTTCGGAGGAGTACGGTAACTAACATTGTGACATGGAAATTTTATATATTAGAAGAAGATGAATTTGATTGGATAAAGGTAGGTCAAACGATTATTAAAATGTTTTAATATGGAGTCGCAACCTCACAACGCATCATCTTTCGAACTTTTTTCATTATCATTGTATCCATTTCCATGTCGCATGATATCACGTCGAGAGCGGATACCTACTACCGACCTAAATACAGCGTACCTACACTTGATTAGTTTTTAGGGTTTCGTAGTCAACAAGAAACACTTATAGTTTCGTCATGTCCGTCTGTCTGTCTGGCGGCTTAGCTCGGGGACGTTTGGTACTAAGAAGCTGTTACTTTGAACATACATATTGGTTACGCCGAGAAAATAGTGGGTACAATAAAAATAAAATAATAATTTAGGTCTAAAACTGGCCCAGAAAGTGGGTCTAAAATTTCATTCCGTATGCATAATTTGAAAAAAGTTTAAAAGCCGTTAAAGTTCCAAAAGCCTTCCTGCTAAAACTGTTCTGTAAAGTATTTTACCCGATGTAATCGTGACAATACCTATTAACCGCACTGGCGAGTGTGGTATTATTATAGTATTTAACCGTGTTTATCAAATTAAAGAACATATATTGCACAATTATAAGCAATTAAGTAAATCTAAGAGCGTACAGTGATACAGTGTACTCCTACAGACTGGCTGGCGAAGAAGGTATCATTTAATTTACTATCATATAAATCGTACAGACAAATATTATAATCTAAGACGTATTACTGGACTTAAGGCCCATGACTTTACCTTTATAATGCGTTTGTCGTCCTTGTACTTACCTGAAAAATAAAGAAAACAGTTAGTTAAGAATAATTTAAACTATCGACGCGGGCGCGATGAACACCTTTTACTTGGAACACTATATTTGTTATTAATTAACGAAAAAGGTTATATAAATTGTATACCGCTAAAGTACACTACGTGTTAGTTTTATGGTTATTTCAGTAAAATAATGTAGCCCTCGGAAATGCTGAATAAGTGTCCGTCGAGAGCCTAATTAACAATTAAAAATAGATGCATGACCAACTAATTAATATCCTTCCGCTGATTTTATTTTCAGCTTAAAACCAAATCCTATTAAAATACTCTGACTGGCAATTGAACACTCACATTTCGTCGTAAAACGTAAGTGCGTCTTCCTGTTATTTTATACTCTGTGTAATAAGATCGTGTAAGAATAATTAAAGCCATTGTTGATTTTATTACTAAAATAATGATTTCTAATCAAACTCAAGCAAATTTTAATGGGTTTTCAAATAGAGATTTGATAGGAGAAAAAGGGATAATTCAAAACTCCTTTATTGTCCGCGGATGCTGAATGCCTTGGGCAGATTTTTACGATGCAGTTCCTTAGTTAGACGTAAATCATATCGAACAATGCACGAATAAGCGGTTCAGTTAGAGCTTTTCAGTAACTATTGAAGAGAATCAAATGCGCATACGATTCCAGACAGTTAACACGTTCGGCCTCAATCGTGATGTGAATACAGTCTTAACAGATGAGGGAAAGTAAAATTGATATATTTACACTTATTAGGCACTTTCAACAGGATATTATGAGTCACTACTGACAGAAGTATGATAACACTTTATGCAATTACAGAAAATTGTATCAAACTCGTGGTATAATGACTTCCTACGATTGTCCAATTTTCATAAGGTAACAAGCATAAGTAACGGGTTTAAAAATTTGGATCAGCTGAATTAAAATGATTATGAGAAACCAAGCAAACAATTGGTTAGTTTTAGAACAAACGGTGGAAAAAGAGAAACTTAGCCACGAATAATTCGGTTGACATTTCTGTCTGGGTCTGCATTTTGGGTCTCCGACTATGTACACGTTACGGTTGGATTTGTGTTCTATGACCTGTCTACATTCAAGAATGTGTCAAAGAAAGACCGTGGAAATTGAGGCATTGTCGGGCAAAAAGTTCAGTATTTACCTATATTGAAAGGTGTCTGAAAATTTGACAATACAGAATCATATTTTAGTAACATAACAATATTAGTCGAGGCGTTGAGTCGGCTTAAAATAATGATAGTCCAATGCAATCTGAGAATCTTGTAAAAAATATATACTACCCGCATAAGTCCCGTGTTCCCAATTTTCAAAAATCCTTTCATGTCGGATGCCTTCATCACATAAAGACAACACACTCTGCAATTTTCAAGTATCCTCGCCCTCTGCTATCAGCGGTTTAAGCTGTGCGTTGATCAGTCAGTCGGAACAAAGCCTTTTATAGATATAGATTAGTTTTAACATTACTAGAAACAGCGAAGTAGTGTTTTTGAATTCAGCTTGCGTAAATGTTTTCGGCCAAATCATCTAAAAATATAATATTTTCTTTAGACGTTTTGCTCGCAGTCATTTTTAACCTTCCTTATTATATCAGTGATATAATCTATAGAGTTAGCTACAAAAAATTAAAAAGTGCATGTATACGAGCAAAATAAAATGAGTGTGTAGTTATTCCAAATAGACACAAAAGATGGTCGACATGGAAACAATAACCTGACACACAATTTCGAATATTAGGTATATAATTTTGTTGAAATTCAATCTACTTCTCAATTATAAATATTGAGTACCTACCAAATAGCATCCTATACATTATGGTTTGTTTGCGCGCAGATATACGATAATAGGTTCTTTTACAGGAAAGCTTCTCATTAAAACTTCGATTTAAACACTAGTTACAGACTAATTGGAGGCTTAAAACACATTTAGCAAGTTGTTAAATTACCTATATACACCTACTTAAGTCAACTATACCCTAACCTTATGTATGCCGATGGAAATTTTAATATCACTAACGATCACGGCATCTTTTTATTTTTAAAATTTTATGTTGAACTCAAGAAAACTATTATTAGTGCTTATGGATAAATAAAATTATATTTATAATACTCGACGCCAATGCGTATCGCCATCAAAAAAAAACTTCTCACTGGCAGCCTCGTTACATACTGTAATTTACATAAAACCTTGAGAAATTGCAACTAAACCTTACTCTTGCATCACTCTATCTATTTGTGGAAAACGCATGAAAATCCGTTTAGAAGTTTTTGAGTTTATATATTACAGACAGACAGACGGATAGACAGACGTCGTCGCAGGGAATATAATAATATTTCATATAATATGTAGACACATATTATACATAGATACACACGGACACAGTATGAAAACACATATCCCAGTACTGAAGCTGCTAAAAACATTTGCATTTAATCTTATAATATCTATCAAAACTTGACAGGTTTCAAATAAACAGAATTCTCTCCTATATTTAAAAAAATAATCTCATTTCTACAACATAAAAATAATAGCAGTAGAGCCCTGACACATTACGGAAATTGTAACTAGTCTTGGTACGTATTTATTTTAAACGTCTCTTAGCAACTTTGGCACTACTTCGATACATTTTTATACTGTGACATAACATAACTAACATGTTGAAATACGGAACATACAACTAATCAAAACATGAAATATTTTATGAAATTTATGGTGATTGTGTTGCATCAACATTGATTAAAATAAAAAGGGTTAATGTCCAATCGCTGTTGTAAAAATGTTTTAAGTAAAATCAATCTCAAAACTTCGATAGTTTCATTTATTATAAGTTTAATACCTGTCAAATTCGAAGATTGATGTACTATAATTCTCTATGTTTATACTGTTAGATACGGATTACGAAAACATAGGAATGAGCTATTGAATGTTTTTGGAAGAAGATTGATACGGAAGTTGATGTTTAACAGGTGTTACGCTGTAAGTCATATTACTGCAAGTGGGATAACAGTTATCCCTCTTACTTATAAATGACTAGCTGCATCCCGTGGTTCTACCCGCGTAAGTCCCGATCCGATGGAAATATCAGGGTCAAAAGTTATCCATGTTACTCAGGGTGAATGTAGCTTTCTAATGGTGAAAGAATTTTTGAAATCGTTCTAGTAGTTTTCATAACAAACATACGACGCACACATACACACACACACAAAAATATAAATCTTTTCTTTTTATAAGATTAGAGTAGATGACCAAGTTTATGTAACGTTTGTCCCTGTCTGTCAACTTTGAAACTTTATGTCACAGTAAAAGACAAACGCTACATAAAGTTAGCTATCGTTTATAAGTACTGTACTTATATGAAAAAAAAAACTTAACTAAACAATCAATATGACGTAAAATCTCTCTGAAAATATGTCAGTCGGACAGTCGAGAGGGAATCTAAAACAAACTGTAATATAATATAAATATAGTAAAGATGTAATAAATGTTTACTATTGTTGCAATAAATAGTAACTAACGGAGTTTAAATTTCGGTTTTATTTGTATTTTCCTGTATTTTATATGTGTAGATTTATTAGCAAATAAAACACTTTCATGTATTGCAGTCGTAAAATAATACTAGGTTAGTATTTTACTAGTACACATTTTTTTGCTGATTGTATGTAAATAGTGGAGAAAATTCTAGAAAAAAATGTATAATAGAGGATACAATGCAGAGTCAAATTATAAGGCCGCCCTTTGTGTCATCTAACTTTGTTTTTCTATCATCGCTTTCACATCGATCATGGTTTTTTTACTTTTAAAAATTAATTTGATGGAAAAATGTTCAAATGCAAGTACTTAATTAAATATTTATACTTATTGAAGTTTGGAGTATATTCAATCAACACAGAAACAAGCAGAGGTATAAATAAGTCAATAATTGACCTATTAAAACCTCTATTTTTTCTACATTCAGCAAGATTTTACAAAACCAATAAAATTATTTTCTGTTTTATTATGTCTATTTTAGTCGAGTTTATTTAATTAAACAAATAAAAATATGTACAAAAGTTGTACAATCATGTACATTGAAAACTCGTAAGAAACCCGTAAACAAAAACCTGAATATAATTTCCGTATCCTTCGTAATTACATAAACTCATTGAAATCGAAGTCGTAAATTTAACATTGCTTCACCTTAAAACACAATAACAACAAAAATACATCCAAGCATGATGCCAGCCACCGCACTTCGCTACCGATAGCTGATAATTACACGACAATTAGATGTTGTGGAAGCGACCAGTACACGTTTCAGTTTTATGTAAGAGAAAATTATATTAAACTTCAAAGCTGTTAACCGCAGAGCATTATTATCAACGTTGTTGTAGGAGAAATTGATCCTGTAGCCACCTAGTATCATTTCAAGGTAAAGTTGTTTTTTTTTTGGTCATGATTCTCCTATTTTTATTTACCACTAAAAGAAAATATTATGGTCACTATAAGATGTTGTTAGATTAGCTAATTACGTAAAAATAACTTAAGACAGAAGGTCCCTTATGTAGGGACTGAATAAAATAACCGACTTGGAATTACATGGATCTCACAACTTTTTACGGTAGAAAAACTGAGTTGCGAGACTTTTTTACAAGCATGTTTTTGATGGGATTTTTATTTACCACTAAAAGAAAATCTTAGATCGCCATAGTCTAAGATACCATACAATGACCTTCACCGAGCTGGTTAATGGATGAAAAATGTTTTATATTAAATTAAATATGTCAATAAATACCATATATTGCAAATTGGTGGTAAAAAAAACAGCACTAGGTAGTAAATAATCGTAAAGTAAGAGGAACGCAAAAGATAAGAAATGTCCGTATTAAACTGGAAACAACTGACGGATGCGGCTGACGGACGCGACTCATAAGTAGGTAAGCACTCGAACAGTCGGTTGGGATATGACTCGTCCAAGCGTCTATTCTAAGTATTCGACAGTGGTTATATGTTAGGTAGCAATCGTGCGAAGCCATGCTTAACAGAGGGACTATTAGCGAAGCCGGCTCCGGATACATAAAATAAGTTTTAGAGCATAATTTTATTCTTTCCTTACGCATCTTCTGATGCACGGCACCACCCCACGTCTCATGCGCACTATCAGCGGACGTTTTCCGCTTGCAAAAACATACAGCGGGCGAGAATTCTACCGAACTTCCGAAAGCTCAATGGAGGCTTTAGGTTACCTTCGATTATTTGCACTAGTTCAGTATACATTCGTTATACAGATACCTATCAGTCACGACCAACAAATTGTTTCCAGCTTTAGGTAGGATATTGAATGGCCGGGAGCACGTTACTTAGGTAGATACTTCTTTTGCGAGTGCTCAACCGATTATTGAGAATTTCAGATATCTATTCAGTTTTATTACAGTTGGTTTCGTAATTTTTGGACGAAAGAGTAAGAGTACGAGTACATTGGTAGGTATTTATAATATTTGTCAGTAGTCATTTTTATGAAGATACTAGCTATGACCCGCGGTTTCATTTGCATAAGGAATTTGGAAAAAAAATCTTCCTTATCGGATGCCTACATCATATAAAGAACACACTCTTCAAATTTCAGTCTCTACTATTAGAGGTTTAGGCTGTGTGTTGGTCAGTCAATCCGTCAGGACAACGCATTTTATAGATATAGATTAACATCTTTCTAGGTTACGCAGCTAACTGAAGCGAACGTCTTGCTTTGGCTTTGAATTTTATTTTTAATATAACAAAATCTAAAGCCACTTTGTTCAGTAGGTATTCAATTCAAATAACATGAATGAATATAAATTACAAAATTAAATTCAATCAGAACTTACCCATCAATTTAATTGTGCAAACAACTAATAATTACTTCGAAGAAAACAAAAACAAGAATTTGGAAGATTGATGGGTTCATGAATCATTGGAAGTCAAATAAGTAATGAATGAAACAAAAAATAATGACTAACGTACTCATGGAAATGAGCTTTCTTTAGAGACAGTCGATTGTACACATGCAATCTTGTCCCAATTGGCTCGCTCGCCTAATGATTCTAGTTCAGATGAAGAAACGATATATTTTCATTACAAGGAATATTTCCTGGTTCCTGTTACGAGTAGCTACCATAAAAACTAACTAGTTGATTAATATCGCGGCGTTGCATCTCGATCGGAGCGTGTGAAAGAATACGGGATGCAAGAAAATGATACCGTTATAGCAACATTTTTAGACTTTTTTCTTATTTACAAAGGTAATATTGATTTATTTTTTAATGACCCAGCTATATCCCAGTGAAAGGCAAACACTACCCCCATTATGTTCTATGTGTCGCGTCGCAATCTTTAGCTTTTCTGATAACCGCTCTGTGCCCTCCATCCGTCATCACGCTTCCGTTTCCTAAGTCTAGGAAAACGTTTACCGTCTTGACGTATTCAGTATGTAGTTATGGTTAAGGTTAAATGGTTAAACTGGCGCAGTCAAAAGGAAAAAGAAGCTATAAATAAATATTAACATTTCGATACTAAAGTAGTTGCAAAAATAAAAGTTTGCCGTTTAACTAATAAGGCAAAAAGCGTATTGCACTTTTTACGTATATGTCAAAATACGTATTTAAAATAAGTCGCTATGCGACAGGCGTGTTGGTCATTATGTGTCAGAACGGCTATGATGAGCAAACAATAACATTAATGGTAAAGCTTTGCATAATATTTATTCGAAACACTGCTTAGCTTCGTTTAAAATATGAATGTATTTTAAATTTTATCATAGTTGGTCATATGATTTATTCTATGTATGTTTCTATATTGACAATTATTTGTAAGAGAAATAAGTATTAAATTTCTTTTTAATTTTTGTATGTAGCTCAAGGCTATTTTATTTAGAAAATTTATTTTCTAAATAGAATAGCCGCAGGTTTAAACAACTGGAAAGTTGTTCCTGCAGCGTTAAGATAGATGGCGCTTTAACGTGCCTTAATCGTAAACAATCAGACGAGAATATAGCATTGGAAGTTTTCACGGCACGCAGCGTGGACTTGCGTAGTCTAGTTGGAACAGACGTTGGGGTACTGGACCCAAAGACGCGAGTTCAAGCCTCGCCGCAAGTGAAAATTTTTGAGTGCTATTTTTCCTTTAAAATAAATTTTCTAAAGAAATAAGTATTTCTTTTATCTATAACTATTTATTAATCTAATTTGAAAACAAAAAAAATACAAAATCCCAAAATGGAATCGGATCTGAAAATTGTTTTGTGTTCAGATTTCCGATTGTTCTTGGTTTTGCATTTGGATCGCCGAAGTAGAACAAAATAGACTCAATGAACTATTAGATTTTTAGTCCATTATGTTCTACGATCTATATTTTCTGTAAACAGTGTGACAAAGTGGAAGTCCTTTGAACAACCTTTTGAAAAACCCTTAAATAAAATAGTAGACTATTTCTCGGATTTCTATCGATATCAAAAACAACCTAGAACCTTCTCCAAGCATCAAAAATGATGCAGCTATGTAGTTGATTCGTTCTAATGTTTTCCTTGAGAAGATCGCTACCGCAATATCGCAGTAGGACAATACAATACTGACAAAGAAATCGAGACTTACGCGGGTGAAACCCGCAGAGACAGACATATTTAAGTAAGGACCCATCCATATTGGACCGGTCTTGTCACTACCCAAAGGTCTAAGTCGTATTGCTAAAACAAGGAAGGTAAAGTTCTAAGCTTGTGTTATGGTGCCTATAGACGGAATTATTTATAGAACTAGCTGTCTCCCGCGGTTTCAACCGTGTTAGCTATCCCGTGCGAATTAAAAAAAACCATTCTTATCGGATGCCTATATCGTTAAGAACACGTTCTCTAAGTTTCAGCTCTCTACTTTCTGCGATTTAGACTGTGTTGATCAATCAGTCAGTCAGGACTAAGTATTTTATATATATGTTATAGGCAATGTGTATAATCCGGCATTGTTTAGAATGCCTAGGCATTGTATACATTGCCTAAAACGTTCAGGCAATGTGTATAATACGATTCATTTCATACATTGCCTAGGTATTGTATAGAATGCCCGAAGCGCATCAGGCAATGTGTATAATGAACGACGGCAGCGGTCGCCGAAGCGCCTAATACTATAAATAAAACATTATTAACATTTATTTCATATACACTGCGATTTTTATACATCACGCCTTTTTTATTTACAGAATAAGGCGCTTTGGCGACCGCTTCCGCGGCACGCTCGCTTCGCTCGCTCGCCAAAGCGCTGCGTGTAATCATGATCTAATATTAACCTAACCTAACCAAGTCGGGGTGCTCCGTTTAGTTTTTCCGTGCTTTAGAGATAGTTAGATAGCATAGGGATTTTAACTGTAAATATTTTAATATTAGATACCTATTCGAATACGTACCCCCCCAAACCCCCTGCTAATTGCTATCTAACTATCTAAAGCACGGAAAAAGTAAACGGAGCACGCCGACTTGGTTAGGTTAGGTTAATGTTAGAACATGATTACACGCAGCGCTTTGGCGAGCGAGCGAAGCGAGCGTGCCGCGGCAGCGGTCGCCAAAGCGCCTTATTCTGTAAATAAAAAAGACGTGATGTATAAAAATCGAAACGCTGTCTACGCAAAAAAACACGTTACATACATTACCTATGCGTCAACCGGCATTCTATACAATGCCTAGGTATTCCATACATTTCCTAGGTAAAGTGTAAAATAGTTTGAACATTCCATATCATTTCACACATTGCCTGGACGACCCCGGCATTCTATACAATACCTAGGAAATGTATAGAATGCCTGCATTATACACATTGCCTATAACATATATATAGAGGAAGATAGAAGATTGTAGTTTTAGCTGAGGCCGACCCATTTAGGGTTCGCACACGGCTTACTAGAAATTCCTTTTTTGTTAGAATGTATTATTGTGAAATTGTTTTTATTTATTTACTTTTATTACTGTTCTGTTATTTAATTGTTGCTGTATGCTTGTCACAATGAACATATTTTCTTTCTTTCTTTCTTATTGTTTATTTTATCTTAATTATCTAACATCCATCTTTGTCTTTACTATCGGAAACCAATAAGCCGTAAATATTTGTTGTGAAAATTTATTAGTTGTTGAAAATGCTCACATTTATGCATCAATAAAATCCAGACAGACTTAAAACACAATTACGATTTATGAGAAGCATTATCCTTCTTCAGTCGCTTATTGTAATTAACGAATGCTTTTCTAATTTATACTTTAATCCTATCTAATGGTTATATTAAATCGAGCCTTGACTGTTTAAATTTAGTCTTTGATATTACAGCGTTGTTACTTGTACAGTTCGCAGGGTTGTCAACTATAAATCTGTACTCATACTAATATTTTAATTATAATTTATCATAATCATCGTCTAAAGCACTACAGTCGCGGGGATTAGATAGATAAATAGAACGCTTTATTGTTCTCAAAAATAAATTACAATAAACTACAGTACAAAAAAAATTGTTACAAAAAAAAATACAAAAGTATTATTCTCCAATCTGGTCTTTATTTTGGCCAAAACTGAGTAAATGGATGTTCCCATCCGCTTAGATGACGAGAATTATCTATGACGAGTGGAATCTTAGATCAAAAATGTAAACTGTCAATATCAAAGGCAAAAGCAAATAAAGAGCTTTTCTTTCTGTCTCACTTTCAAATAAATGTGTGCATTTTTTTGTTAAAAATTTTGATCTAAATTCTGACAGACTGAGTAAAGTTCTAGTAGGTACTAGCTGGGTCTCGCGGTTTCCCTTGTTTAAGTCCCGATCCCGCAAAAATATCTAAATCGTTTCTTATCGGATATCTAAAGAACACAATATCCAAATTTCAGCTTTCTACTATCAGCAGTTTAGGTTAAGCGTTGATCCATCAAAATAGATATTATTTTTATATTAGTGAACGGATGGCAGCCATATCCAACCTACCAGGCTTTAGCCTCAGTAATATCCTACACGAATAAAGGAGCAAGGACTATAAAGATTTAATCATCATATCGAAGACTAATTAAACGTTTTCTATGGTTTATAGTACCTAGATAACATATCATTCGGTATGTCTGAATGTCCGTATCTAATTCAACATATTTAGATTTCATTAATTCTAATTAATGCTCAATATCGGGTTGGATTAGACCTCCAACTGTATGGAATGTTTAGTAATTTACTGTTAGCTTATAATTCTTAACAAAAACAATTTTAAAACACTTGACTTTATGAGGGGCTTTATTCAATTTAAATAATTTATTAATCTGATGTTACAGATCCAATTATTGTTAGTATTCAATTATTACATAATAAATTCAAATTAATTATAGATTTAAATTCTGTTTTCGCGATGTTGGACTGAAATTAATTCATTTTTCGGTTTAAATCGCGTGTTTACTTTTAGCAATGTTTCAGTGCTCAACGTTTCGAGACCTTTACAGGTCTCTTCTTCAGGATTGACTGAGATGTGATTTCTCATTATTTTGTATTTAAATGTTACAGCAGATCTTATCAAATATTAAAGTACCAAACCTGCTTGTGTACGAAGACTTTAGATTGAAAAATGTTTAGTATTAACTATGCACAAATCACATTTACAACGATGTTTTGTTTTATTTTGTTCAAATAAACGTTAAAAATCAACCAATTATTTAAGTAAGTTTACTTAAACTATTTAAATGATTTTAGATTCAATTAACATTCAGTCTAATGTAGTAAATTAAGTTATAAACTCAGGTTTAAGTAAATTGCTAAGTTAATCAAATACAACTATAGTTACCAACGTAGGGGAGGTAGAGCTATAACGATCATAGTCAATTAAAAGGAGGTAATGGGTTTATCCAAATGATATTTAATGCAATCCTAATCCACATTACAGAACTCGACAGTTTATTAGAATTATTATCAGGGACATATAATTTGAACATAGTAAACAATGAGAGACGTTCAAAGTCCAAGAAAATGAATCTAAAAGTATAGTGTAATATGCAATCATATGTAATGCATAATGGGAAGCGTAAACGAACAACTCCGTATTTCACGATCTTGGGAATTTTCTTTTTCTTATGCAACAATTAATAGTAATTGACGATAGGAAACTTGATGAATTGATGTGAAGCAAGATGAATTGATGCATTCATGTAGGTAGATTACATGTTTATAGTCGTACAAACGTACCTAATTGTTTATTGGTATGTGGACTTCACTGTAATTATAAGCTTCTTGAAGTGCTCTAGTATGTAAAATTAAAAAGTCCATTGTTGTTATAATGTGGTATCTATGACAATTAGCCACAATGATCTTTTTGTTGAGAAGTGAAAGATAAGAATGTTTATAAACCATACCTAAAGTATTTCGGTCAACTTTTAGATTTAGTATTTAGGTAACGAGATCTGGATTTTTGGATCTTTAAATTCAAACGTCTGATTTAGAAAATAAAAACTGAATATTAATAATTTATCTTATTTTTCACTTCTACTTTTTATTATGTAGTTGTTTTATACAACAAAATATAAAAGTACTGGTAGAAAATACGTACCAAAGTGAAAGTTATGCTTTTAATGTAAGATTAAACCATATAGTATAGGTAATGAATCGGAGTCCTGGTGACCTTATAGAAAGCAGGGTTATAGTAGAATCGATTCTGTGTTCCATCGAAGGCCCTGTATTTATGTTGGCAAGCGAAATGTTACCTTCTCACAACAAGCTTTGTTGAAAACTATTTTTTATAGGGGTCATAAAGATTATGACCTGATAAGATTTATCATAAAGTTTATAAAGATAGTTTGTACTTATCATATTTTTTATACTTTATATTTCTTTTAAAGAATAAGGCAGTATATCTTATGTTTCAAAGAAAGCAGATCTTGTTAATTAAAACACATAAAATGTACAACTATCAGGCAAATTAATCTTAATTTGTTCAGGGTTCACGAGTTCGTAGGATTCCAGTTTTTATACAAAATATGTAATATATTATTATAATGTAGGTACATCGGGGGCATCGTATCAATCAGCAGGCGGCATGCAATGGATGGTCTTGCGCACATCCGAGCGAGTCGCGAGCTGCATTTGCGCGGCCGCTGTCCGAACGCGCACGCCTTTCGTCCGACCAACAGCCATCTCTCTCCCTTTCTCTCGAGGCTATCGCGCTCTCTCTCCGTCCTTCGGCGGCTAGTTCCTCTTCTTCTTGCAAGGTTAAGGTTACGTCAGACGTGTTATGTTATAACCGTTGGGGCGGACTCCGGCAAGTTCAGTGTCTCGTCGAGAGTGGCTGCGACACTTTGTCCGCGACCATCGCAGCGTACGCGTCACCCCTAGGACTGTGCGACCTGCCTGTGACTTACGAACAGTGACTAGTTCATGAACTGGGTGGTGAAAATTGTTTAATCTCACGTGACACTCCTGATATATCAACATCCTAATTGTCCTGTAAAGGTATGTACATTATCCTGTATATGTCTTAAGAGAATAGGGATAAAACTATAAGATACGTATGACTTTAATTAAAGTGAAAAGTTTATTAATTTAGTTGATAATAAATTTAACTTTACTATCAATAATATCCTTTTTAATATTAATTAGATAAACGTATTACATATATTTCTTAATTTCTCTTAATTAATAAAAATATTTTTCGAAAAAACAATATGGTAGCGAATGAAGATTGCGCAGGATTATCTCTTTGCATAACAAGAAGGCGTACTATTTATCAATATCCTTAATAAAATTTAATTAGATCATAAGAGCTGAGTTCCGACATAATCTAAAGTACTCTGGTATACATTATAAAGAAAATAAAATGATGAAGGTAGGTAAAAGGTACCTATATGTACCGTTGGCTCTTGTGCTCGTATCGACTAAGGTTTTTGCGGTTACATACGCTTGTCTTCAATCGTGTATGGTGCGATAAGCTTCGGTGCACATATAGCAATAATAGTCCAGAGCTATATTTAGAGTCGCTTCGTTTGGTTTCTTTGCTGGAACTTTTATCGCATTATTGCATCGTTTTGATTATTTATACCCCGGAGTAAGTTTCATAAATCAGAAACAAGTGCTTATCCTTGAGAAAATTAATTCAGTTACCTAAGAATCTTTTTGATAAATAAATATTATTAGAATAGGTTTATTAAAATAGGAATACGGCTTTATTAAAATAGGAATATACATAAGCGTAATGTTACATTTTTTGTAGTACCTATTTGATGCTTGTTACTTTTTTTTATTAAAGTACAGACGCAATATATTCATGTATTTCATACTTTTACTTATTACTTACTTTTCCACTTTTATAATTAAAATTAAACAATTAAAAGATTCAAATGAAGTAAGTATAAAAAGAAATTTAGAAAAATAAAAATCTGCAAAGAAGATCACACAATAAATTCAGAAGTCATCTAAACATTTTACATAGAAAAGACTTCAACGCGCGCGCTCGCTTTGCACATTTTCTGCCCTAGAACTTTATTAATTACTGACGATGATGTTTTAAGCTTATGTGTGTCTCATCATATATTACTGTCTTATTACCCTGTAAGTCTGACTTCCACACTTCTAGTCTAGACAAATACTAAAAAAAAAGAAACCTTTGCTGGACTGTGGTTAGTTAAATATACTTAATAATTTATTCATAAGCATTAAAATACTCTAAGAATGAAGATTGTAATATCAAGTAAATCGACCAGCCTGTCAGAATTCTTAGAATAGCTAAGGGGCAAGCGATCAAAAATAATGTCTTGTATGAAAAATGAGAGAATTATAGGCTTAAAAAGGTTATTAAAACTCATAAAAATAACAATTTTCTGTGTAAGATGCGTGTAGCGTTTCAATTTGTTATATATTGCCTTATTTTAAATCAACATTTTTCTAAGATTAGTACCTATATCACGCCCAGACACGTTCTAGAAAATATAAATATCTACCCACCCCTGTAGCCCGGGTCTAAAAGAATATGGCCACGGAATCCTCTGCCCGTCGTAAAAGGCGACTAAAAGAGGTTTCTTGGCTTTGGGCGCGGCTTGTTACCACCCACCTGCGTAAGTCTTGGCGGACTTGTCCGTGTTCCGATACTTTGGCCGATGGAGCCACCAAGGAATAGGGGTCGAATCTTCCTTGGTGAAGGAAGCGTGTTACATCTTAAACTATATCATCACTACCATCAGGTGAGATAGTGGTCAAACGCTCATGTATCGAGTGTAAAAAAAGCAACATAAATAGTTTTGGTAGGTCTAGAAGGATGATTTAAGTAGACAATGCAAGACATTAGGGACTTAAATAAATAATGACAAATTCGCAGCAGACATAATATTAGATTTCTTGCGTTTCGAGAATACTCGACTTTTTTTTAAAATTTTCTTTGATGTTAAAACTTTTCTGATCCCGGTAGAAAGATATTCGAATTAAAAAACGTGCATTAAACAATATATTGAATGTTCCTCTACCAATATAATTTTCCCACGATACGATAAAAATCAGTACAGTCGAGATCCACGGCCCTTGGAGAATCTAGGACCAACATAATTGTTCACGGAACTAACGTGCAATCTAAAAGAAAATGCAACAAGGTTGTATCGCGTAGTCGACAAAGGATATTCAGGACATCTGATCAAAACACACGCTACTTATCATCCCGATATTCTCACGGGATTAAGCATTCCACGGGACGGGTAAAACTGAAGAGCGCAGTAAGTGTTTATATAAGGGGAATTTCAGATTAGAGCATTTTCTTGAGCATATCCATGTAATGTAACGTTCCTGCGAATGCTCGGTGCTTTTTTCGGCGTAATGCTCGCTTTTTTCGGCGTAATGCTCACAGCGAGTGTGCATTTACCCGTATCATTTGGTTGTACCATGCGTTCGCTCTTTCTTAAAATCTTCCGCTCGTGCATGGCTCGACGAAATGTTACAATAAATAATACGCCCGTTGGTTTTTCAAATCAGATTGTCAAAACATCAAGCATTCTCAACATCATGTTTTCGGTTCGGTTCGAGCAAATTAAAAAAAAAGTGGCTGTGACATACGGACGGACAGACAGACATGACGACTCTATAAGGGTTCCGTTTTTAACCATTTGGCTACGGAACCCTAAAAAGCGAATGCTCGAGGTTCAGCTCAATTCTGTGTCCATCCTAAAATTAATTAATCGACCCCACTACGAAAACTAAAATGAAATGTATATAGCTATTGGGTTTCACCAAATTCTAATGAGTTTCCAAATTCTAATGAGTTTCTAATTTTATAGAAGTTTTAATGTGTAAAAGCGCAAAATAATGTCGATTAGGTCATTAAGATTCGATTAGGACATTAAAATTTGAATACTGTTAAGCATTTGGGTTTACTAGGCAAATAAGCAAACTCACTTTCGAATATTAAAAAGAAACGGTAAAATAAGAACTATAGAGATTCTTCTTCTGTTTTCGCGATGTTGTATTGAAATTAAAGACATTTTTCGGTTTGAATCGCGTGGTTTTTATTACTTTTAGCATTGTTATATCGCTCAACGTTTCGAGACCTATCCAGGTCTCTTCTTCAGGATAGACATTTGTCTAACCTGAAGAAGAGACCTGGAAAGGAAAGAACTATAGACTTTTTATGCGTCACAATTTCAGTTTTTTCGAATCGAAAAGGTATCCATCCACCCACAATATACTAAACGCCTTAAAAATAAACAAGTCCTAAAACGATATTTCGATCAAGGTAAAATGAAATTTAAGAGTTCAGTCTACCTACTCTTTCTCCATACAAACGTAGTCGACTGTTTCCTCCCTGGATAAAGATATTAGAGCAAATATGTTTATGTTGTAAAACCCATATCTGCCATGACTATGCCCCTACGTTTTGGTTTGTTTCATTTTCTAATTAGAATAGAAATAAAATTCATAAAAAGTAGAAAAGAATAAAATCAAAACGTAGGGGCATGGTCGTGGCCAATATAGGACTTATGTCCTATATCGGCATAAACAATCTTTATCCAGGGAGGAAACAGTCAACTACGTTAGTAAAGTTTTTAAGGAGAAAAGAGTAGGTAGACTGTCGTCTTAAGTTTGCAAATTAGAGACCATACAGAATTTACCGTAAGATACTTTAATGCATCAATAAGCTTTGGTGGCAAGTTTTCACGTGAGAATTGCCAGAGATGTTTCGTGACTGCACTCCCATTATTCGATGACACGCCACTCCGTATTATCGGGTACAAGGCAACACTCATTCTTAACTACAATGAGGTATGGAACCTGATAACGCAAATTATATAAAATTGTTTTAGAATAAAAAAACCTGTGAATTTATAATTTGATTCCATAGTGAATATCATAGTGAGATAGGAACTCTATATATCGAGTCTATTGCGCGTAATTTTGATTAAGGGACCTTATACTTTAAAGAAGACCATGACCATGGGCTAGTATTTTTTCGATCCCAGACTTACGCAGTTGTTAATATAACCACGCTTCGCTATTAGCAATCGATTAAATCAACAAAACATCTAAAAAATTAAATTAGGAATTATTAATCAGTACAATTAGGTCAAAGGTAGAGATGACGTTAATTATTAGGAAGTGAAATTATTTTTCTCTAGCATTGCACGACAGCGTCGTGTCGTGCACTAGTTGTGGTGGCCACGAAGGCAAGCTGCTCCTATTTATAAAGTAACGTTTAAAGGGCGGTACAGTGCGGTCGTGCTTGGGGTCAGGATGAATTCCATCAGGCGTGCTTTCCATGAAGGATTTTAATTACGTCGCGGCGCGGGTTGAACAACCTCTGCTGAGCGAGGTGCAGTTGTAGAGCGCCTACTTTTGACAGTTCTTCACACAACAGGTGTCTAATATTATGTACAGAGAATACTACTTAAGCAATTCGAATTTGTAGGTGGTGTTGAGTCGTGTTTACACTGAATGTTTGAGGTTAATTACTGTCCATTGGTATCATTAGTTTCAAACTTATTTTTTTGTTAGATTTTTGTAAGTTTAGTCATAAAAATATTTTTATTCAGTTTCGCGATGTTGATATTAAATGAAACTTCCCAGTGACCAGAAGGCACTGTGTAGTTTGCAAAACGTCTGACATTAAAAATGTAAAAAAAAATAACGCGATTCAACCCGAAAAATGAGTTTCATTTCCTGGGATCAATTTTAACGGTTTTATTAAGTTTTTGTAATAACCTGAGGTTTCGAAGGCTTTCACAGATTGAAAACGCGATATATCTGCCAAAATTGTGTAATTATTATTTGACACAGTCCTGATTTCATGTACCTAACATCGCAAAAAGTAGGTGTGTTCTATCTATACATATAATAATCTATACATATAATAAAATCGTAACTCAGCGGTGTCTGTTTTTGGAAGATATAAAAAAAATATAAATTGTATGGGTATCTATTAACGCAGTAGAACCTATTTTTCTGTTTTTCTGGTTGTCTGTTTGTCTGTTTGTGTGTGCCTTTGTGCCCGCTAATCTCAGAAACGGCTTAACCGATTTTAACCAAATTTGGTATTCAGATAGCTTTATACCCCGATTAACATATAGGCTATTTTTTATCCGGCTATTTAGTCCGGTTATCCGGATAAAGTGTTATTTCTACTTTTACCTAATTAGTTTGAATGTTGTATTGAAGAAGTATGTTGTGTACACATGATTAACCGGGTATCCGGTAGGTAATTAAAAAGCCGGATATCCGGCACGTTATTAAAAAAGCCGGATATCCGGTAATTCCTAAAATACCGTATACCTATGTCTCTCCATATATTCGGATCCTTCGGACATACGGAAATTTATAATGGTTGTTTTTAACCGACTTTAAAAAAAGAGGAGCTTCTCAATTCGACCCGCATATTGTTTGTATGGGGATATGTTCACGCCGGACTCCAGCATATGAATATTCTTTTTAGATTTGGAAAGTGAGAGTCTCGAATTGGTCCCACAAATCGTTGGTGAAGATCTGATGAGAACCTTTGGAATGATGAGCAGAATAGCATCCCACAATGCAGTAAATTACTAATTTTTGGACTTCCATCAATATAATCAGCTTATAAAGAACTCGATACGAATTGATGGACCACCTGAAACTACCTTCTCATCAGAAAACTCCTCAATGATTAAAGTTACGGTTACAATTTTGATATTTTTAGTGGCAGTCGAAAATGCACCTAAAAGAGAAAAAAATATAGCTGAAATCGGGCAGATTTACGGGGTAGATGCAGATTGCATGTAGTTTACAAGCACGATGGCAGCTGCGGCAAAGTGTGGATTCCGAGTCGAGGGTACCGCGTTCGAGTCCCGAGTCCCGGGCACGACGTTACGTTTTACCCTCCAGATGTCCCGTAAACCCGCGTCAGCGGGCTCGGAGGTCCTTTTCGCAAGAAAAGGGCCGCGTGGATGACAACCACTGTAAAAAATCGCTTAGTCTCTGGTGGTGGCGGTGGACTCGGGGGGGTTTATCACCGGTTTTGGGGGCCACGAGACGGTAGTGTGACCGTGCCGAGGGAGGGGGACGGAGAGGGATTGTCTTTCGGGCAGAGATGAGGCTTGGAAAGGCCGCCGTTGTCGGGGTTGACGGATGTAGTCAATGAGGAATTCCCACTGGCCTCGACACTTGTGGAGCGATGGACGCCTTTGGGGTTTAGTTGACAAACTGTTGTAGTGAGCCCAACAAACCGAGTCATTTGCCCCGAGAGTGGCCTGACGGTACACAAGGGGCATCACCCACGTAAAAAAATATTGCATTTAGTAAAGCTGGCGGACTTTAGATTATATAACAAATAAGTCGGTTGCTTTGTACAAGCTTATTATTATTATTTTATCCTTTTTTTCAAAGTCGGGTTTTAACTTTTATAGATTTTCGACACTTCTTCTTATAATAATGTGAATAAGCATGCAACAAGTTACATACCGATGTGCAAAAATCACAGTTAAACAAACTCTGCCATGATTCTCTTCTGCTCAGTACTTTCCTGGTCGTTCGTTTAAGTGTAGACCTTTGCGCAGCGATGGCTAGATGTTCGAAAAACGCTGACGAAGTCGCGGGCACAGCTAGTTCTACATATATTCAAATACAACATTTTTTGCAAACTGTTCACACACAAACTTTCACATTCACGTCTAGGTATAATATTTGCACGATTTTAGGTGCGAAGGTAATTGACCTAAGATTACCTAGTTATTTTTCTGCATTTATTGTCAAATAGATATTTAATTCGAAATTATTTTTTATTGCTATTGGCAGCCTAGGTAGGCAGACGAGCCTTAATCGAAATCACAGACAGGGTAAGAATACGGTTTCAAAAATTCACCGCTCAAGACGTGAACTCGCGTGGTCTCGTTGGAATGGACGTTGAGGTACAGACCCAAGACGCGAGTTAGAACCTCGCCGCGAGTGAATTTTTGAAGACGTATTTTTTCCATAAAAACATTTCTAGTAAATACAGATATTACTCAATAAAACACTGAAAACAGGAAAACACTACGGTATTTTATGATATTAACACTGTAACATATGCGATCGTGAGTCATACATGTCATCGGCACAGATTCCACGCCCAAATATAAACTCGAAAATAAATAAATCCATTTTGGAAAACCGGTTTGTGATCTCAGTGTCATTTGACATACCCACCTATAAAGTTTCTCTTGGTTTTGGCACTAAAGCATCTAATTTGCAAGTTGTTTATAAACGAAAGAACTCGTCGACCCAGATACAAAATGATTTGATAAAACTGCATTTCGAATGAAAAGTAAAGTTTTGAAAGCTTTGCGGGTGGCAAGTGAAAATATGCGGTTTAAAATTATTATAATTTGAAAGTATGTACGTACATGTGTTTGTCTATGATTTATGTATACAGAACTGATAAACCGATTCAAAACGCTTGAAAATAACATAGATAGATAAAATGCAATAAAGAAGATATAAGAAGAAGAAAGTAGAAGAAATTGTAACTAACGTTAGAACCATAGTAGTGATTTTAATGTTCAAAGGCGATGAACCGTTGGATGTAGATACACGAATTTAAAAGTTAGAGTATCTAACGGCCAAATACAGAAACGCAACTTAAAACTTGAGTTATACTTAAACCACTAACCCCCTTTAAATTAAAAAAATACTATTTTTAAATTTAGAAGTTGCTCAATTATTTAAGTACGCCTCAAATTTTAAGTGGCGTTTCGGTATTAGGCTGTAAATATACTATAAGAGACAGAAAATTTATTTTACTCAGATAAACTTCTATTTTATATCAATTCACATTTTTGTCAACTGGCAAACCATCTCACTGAAAGCTGTTATAAATAAATCCCGTTGAACGATTCGTTCAAGGCCAACTCGCAAAATAAAAGATGCTTCAGATTCTAGAGCCTTACGGTTCTGCTTTTTGTGCAATACAAAATCAGCGCATAATTTTCTTTTACTTAAAATTGACAACTCAATACCGAACTGATATACCTAACAATAGCCAAGATCTTGTATAGACACTGTATACTTAATTAAGGTTTATAAACTGTTATCCAAACACTTAAATCGTCGTCAAAGAGCATTGCATTGTCTACATAAACGGCTAATAAAATTGGAAATTGCCCATAAAATTCGTGATATACGTCCATGTTCCAGATACGACGGCAAAACAAAATTATATTCGTTGAGGCTTCACATTAGCCTGGAAAGGAACACGAGGCATAGGGTATTAAACGTCATAATGGCTTGTAAATAGCGAGTTTGAAACTTTGAAACGTAAATGCACAAAATTAAAGACAATAGGTGCGAATTTTCTAATAAAATCAGTAATGAAACGGTACTAATGGTGTGCATCACATAACGGGTATGCTCGAGTTCGCTCCCACGGCTGACACATTATGCAACCTGCAACCTGCGCGGGCGACGAGCACAATGCGAGCTGCGAACCGTCGATTGCGGTCGACGATCAGATTATGAACTAAAAACTACAAACACCGTAAGTGAAACCAGATGCGATCGTTAACAACATTTCATCTGTCACAATAGAAATGTCAGCTACTTCATCAACGACACAGCGATACACTACGCATTTTAAATACGTAACTAAAGTAGTTAGTTTGAAGCGGATGATACTATTTTTGCACCTGAGAGCGTTTATTTTAACAAGTAGTGCGAATGTGCTCAGTGAATACTTAATATTTTCAGCAATGTTGGCTTTGCTTGCTGTTGAATACTAAATAGAAGGTACTTTATATTTAATTTTAGTTGCAACCACCTGTGGAATATTAAAATTATTTATCAGGTAGGTATTAACACGTATAACGGTTCCTTTTTCACTACGGAACCCTAAGACGTAAGCGCATGACATTTTAAAGCATTCATAAATCAACTATGTTCAAAAAATAATAAAACATAAGAACTGTAAATCGATGGAACGCAAAAACCATTTGGTTATAAATTTACAATTGACTTACTAGATTTTAATTGGTTCAGTAGTTTTAATTACTTAGTTAGTGCATAGCAAAAAGGCATACACGAATTAAGACAAAAAGAATTCTCGTTGTACAGCTGTTTCTAAAACCTGTAAACTTAATTTTTATAAGTAACTGATTCCAACTGGCAGGTAACTAACTTTTTCTATTTTATTTTAAAAATAAGTAAAGATTATTATGTAAATTTCCTACTTAGGGTTAATTCATAGAAACCGCATCTTATAGTACCTAGTAAAAAATGCGACGTATTATTAAATTAAGAATTTACATATAATTATTGATCATATCGATAACAGCGCCATTTAGCTAATTTTCTCACATACATAATCATAGAAAATGAGTAGGTTATGCAACAGAGTTGTGATTAATGATTGCATTGAACTTCTACATGAAAACATTTCAGTCGGTCGACACGCAATCGAATCGAGTTCTTGATTAATGCATCAGTGGCTGGTTACAGTGTGCGACTACAGAGATTTAATTAGCTCAGATCAATTACGATGCTCTACTATACTCAATGCGAGTATACGTAGTTGTATCTAATAGGCAGTGTTTGAAAGCACAAGTATATTTGTATTTACTTTGCACACAAAATTGATTATGTCTAAACAATAAAGCTATGTAATCTTTAAAGGAACGTGGTCTTTTAAATAAACAGATGGTAAGTTTGATACAAGTCAAAATCAAAAAGAAATTATAGTTGTTACCAATGACATTTGACAATTATGGATATAACAACAACATGCTGTTAATGGGATAGAAACATTATGCTTTTAAATCAATTTTAAGCACAGTTTTGACGGTCAATAAGCCTAAAAGATGCCGCAGTGTGCTGTAGAAAGGAGCCGAAATAATTACCAAAAAAAAATGGTATGATCTACCATCGGTAAGTTGTTTTAATTCTGAAAGACAACAAGTGAAAAACATAAAGAACAGTTTAATGTATGGAGCCATGTTTTGGCTCTGTTGATATGGCGTGATTTGTCCATGATTGTCAAATGTCATTGGTTGTTAGTTGTTACTATGGGTAGTTAGCTAACACATTTTTTTTTAAATAAAAAATACATGTGGCACACGGGGGCCGCCACGGTAAAGCTATTGAATAGCATTTTTTTATCAACTTATGCAATTATAATTATTTATTTATTTTGTACCATGTTGCCATGGTTACCATGTAGCTCGACCGAGCGTTAGCTCGTGACAACATGGTAGGCGGAGGGGGGGGTGTTAGATTTTAGTTTTCGTTACGGAATTTCTTGATTCAAAGCCCGCGATAAAAGCTACGCAATAGCTTAAAAGTACCTTATATCTAAAACTCCTTCTGCCTCTTTGGATGTGGCACGTTCCAGTAGCGGAATTCGGTCGTGGTCGGTATGAGCGTGACCGCAGCCCGAAACGCACGCTCCGCAAATTAGCAAGGAACTACTTAAGCGTCAGGCAGATTACTTGCGGTGAAAATCCGCAGCTTTGCAGTCCGCAGTCCATTACCAAGAATCAGTGTGTGACCTAAATAAGCTTCGTGCACACTTATTTGGCATGCTATGAATGCGAAATGTCATTTGCAACGCGATCCGCTATCTCACACCGCAACCGAGAATTTGCGCGGTCATGTACGACTGTCTTCAATTTTATTTGTTCTGAACTAAACTGTAAACGATCCGCGCATGCGTAGACAATGCTTACGATTTTATCTCTCGTCGTATTTTCTGACCAAGTAGGAAATGTGTTTAGATCCTTTAGAATTGTGTTAACCGCTACTAAACATCTTATGTTATTGTTGCATTGCCTATAAAATATATTAAAATCCCCAGTTTTACTTGCAGGTTTCTGATACTCATATTCAACTATATCTTAAAGTATTTCTTTGGTTTTGCATAGTAGGACAGTGTTTTTAAGCTATTGCATAGCTTTTATCGCGGGCTTTGAGCGCGGCTACCGAGTCAAGAAATTCCGTAACAAAAATAAAACCTAACACCCCCCACTCCGCCTACCATGTCGCCATGGTAACCTTGGCAACGATGTACAAAATAAATCAATAAACATAATTGCATAAGTTGATAAAAAATGCTATGCAATAGCTTAACCGCGGCAGTCCCCGAGTGCCAAACGTTTTTTTTTTGTAAACATTATTTCTTAGTGTTAATCCACACTTAGGAATACTGCTTTTGAAAAAATGCTTTCAAAAACATTTTGATTAACACTAAGAAATAATGTTTACATGTTTGGAATGTGTCATTTTATATTGTAATCATTTCCATGTAATATGGGAAGTTACAAGCCAAGTCGATCTGCAAAGTTCGCCGGTAGATGTCACTACGAGGCCTTACTCGCAAGAACACACGAAGAGGTGCTTTCTTAAATTCGACCCGGCTGGAGGGCTACCCGTGGCGAAGCGGTTTAACGCGTTGGTTCAGATTACCAATAGTCGCGGGTTCGAATCCCGCCGGGTACTAAAGTTTTTGAAAGCATTTTTTCAAAAGCAGTTTTTTTTTTCTAAATTCGTAACAGTAAACAACAATCGATATTTTACAGAATTCTCTATGATTGGTACAATGGTATACAGTATTATATGTAGAGTGGCATTAAGCAGGAATGAATGAGATAAAGTAAACATTCCAGCACTTGGTCGTGACGATTGGTGGACGGATGGAGTGTGTTGCGATGACTGTGAGCACGGTAACGAGTGTCTGCCACTCCCGAGAGCACTTTACATAGATCCAATGCAAATTGAGTAGCGATTTGCGCAAGCATAAATCAGCTTAAAACCAGCCAATACACTACCACCAGCTATTTCGTCAATTAACGTCAACCATATTGTGCACGATAAAGGTATGCGTCGCAATGCTTGATTTATTCGCGGTTCTACAAAGATATATGCTTTGATATCGAAGTACTACGGAGCTAGTGAAGCATAGGATTTATAAGATAAACTTGCAAAAGCTCAAGAACTAGATGCAAGAATAAATACTTTTAAAGAAGTGTCTCATGAATATATATTTTACTTTGACCTTAAAAGACAAGTTGAAGAGAATTAAATAGAAATTTAATTTGTGAGGAAATTATAATCTAACCTCAACAGAAAAGTGGGGTTGAATTACAAGGATAATCTAAGAAATAAAAAGCACGTAAGTACATCAAACGAGTCGTCAACATTATTTATAATGATTCCAAACATTTATGGAATTTTAATACACATGCTGGATATTATATTATGGCGGCAAGGCTTTATATCTTTATGAAATACGATGTTTTAAAAAAATAATTACATATGTGGTTGGTTGTATAGAACGATAAGGACGGAACTTGCGTCCTAAATGAAGTTAACGGTTCAGAGATTATCTATGTTTATCCTGGCGGCATAAACGTGCACGACTATCAATGATGGTTCCGATTAATATTTGAAATTAATAAATTATTTAATAATAAATAACTCAACTTTATGAGGGTATGAAAAGTCGTTTTTGTGCGGGGATGTGGTCAGAAACTTAGATGAAAACAAAAATAGTAGATACGGTATATTCTAACATTGCGTATTTGAAAAGTGAGCTAGAAATACCTACATCCATTTTCATAAAATTATTGTATTTTTAAAACATTTGTCCTTAAGAATGATTCAGACATTTGTAAATAAGCAAAAAGGCATATGTGCATACAGCACGTGGTCACGCGGCAACGGTTCGACATACGACTGAGGCTAGTGCGTCAGCTAGACGCAGTTTTATCGTCTCATTTTCCGAGACTACGTATCGTATCTTTAGTTTGTTTGTTTTAATCTAAGGTCAGAAATGAGAATGTCGCGCGTCGTGAGATCCCTTTGCAGATCCGCAAGATGGTGACCGCTGGAGTTCAAACAATACGCAATTAATGAACTGTCTCGTTTTGCGTACGAGTTACGAGCCCCCTAGTGGCACATCTTATCGCTAATGAGAGGCGTTTGTCGCGCCGGGAGAGATCCGTGTTCTTCGGCCACCGGGGCACTTTATCGACGTCAAGCTCAGCCTTTCTTATAATAAGCAGATTTAAAATGAACTTTTTGATTTGTAAATTCATATATCTTTAAAGTAACGTTGGCGCGTGGGCATATAGCGGGTGTTACGCACACGCTGAGGTAGGTCCAAATACTTAGGTATTATTTAAACGGAAATTTTCAAAGAGGTCACGGATTATTGAAATTTTCACTAATGAGCGTGCTACATCTAAAACCTCATCGTAACTTATCATCTGGTCAAAAAGCGATTAAAAGTCAAGGGATATATTACTGTATTGCTTATCAACCTATATAAACAGATTGTTTCGCATGAAAAGTAAAGGGTATCGGGGGTATTTGTAATGGGGAGCAGGTTGCGATTTCAAAAGAGAAGTATCTAATAGGGCGACAGCTCGTCGCCGGTGGGCGGCGATCGGGATAACCACCGCCATCGCCACCGCATCGCGCCCACACGCCAATTATGTGGGAAGAGGTTACGATTCGAGACTAAAGATATCACGGAATAACGCAAATGGACCAACCTAGGGGCGATCGCGTGCATTAATCGCTCGCCTACTGCCAATACTACTCCATTTAATGATTTCAGATAAATGTGTTGATTACTGTAATTTCCTAAGCCGATATAACAATTGCTTTCATTTAACGAATTACAGATGGATTTGAGTAAATTTCTATTATGAAGATAAAACTATAATCTAAACATAAAACACACTGCTTCGTATTTACATCATACATAATAATATGATCATGTGTGTTTGAGATATAGATTTACCTATTGAAAAAGTGCAAGTGACTTGTATAATTGACTTGAGTCACGACTCCATCAAGGGCTCCGACACGCTGCTACACCGACAGACGGACGGACGGGATGAAGTCGGCTGAAGTAATTACAATAAATACCGATCAAATGCCAGCAAGAATCATCTGCAACACTTAGAAGAACGTCGGCACATTCTCGCAATTATGTAACACTCTAGGCGTGTAGCTGAATTACGAGTTCCGGTTATAATAATGCTTTGAAAGTTTTAAAATATAACTAATAATTTCAATGCAGAAAACTTAGTAAGCTGTTTAACTTACAAAGCATACAGACGGACAGAATAGCAAGCGACATTTTAAAAATAATAATGTATGTAGGAAGAGTCTTTATAAATCATGTAGGTATGTATTAGCATTAGGTTGAGGGCATCTTTCGCATAGACTTCGCATATCAACATGATATCAAGCCCATATTTCTAAAGCTAACTGGAATACTAATGCACTTCACCATCTCTTGCCCCTATAAAGAAACGGTTGGCAGAACCATTTGAATTGATTTATCACTTTAATAACATACCTAGCACGTTCGATAGGTTATTGATTGATATCTAATACATATTCCACAAATCAGCGTCATAGCCATTCAATTTAAAATATCATCAGCCAAATAGGAAATAAAATGGAACGAAAAGGAAAAGAAGCAAAAAGTTCGTAGTTAGAAGACATATAACGTGTCAATTTTGATATAAAAATCTTAAAAGAGCTTATAATTTTAAACCATTATAAAAATTTTCAACAGATTTTTTAAATAAGTAAACAACTACTAATTAAACGAAGCGGAAAAGAAGCAAAAAGTTCGTAGTTAGAAGAAATATCACATGTCGATTTTGATATAAAAATCTTAAAAGAGCTTCTAAATTTAAAACCATTATAAAAATCTTTAACAGATTTTTAAATAAGTAAACAACTACCAAGTAAACGTTTTCTACCGAGCCGAGGTAGACGTCAATATAATTTAACTAGAATTAGAGAGCAGCCAGTTTAGTGTAGGTAATGAGGAGATGGTGTTTAGGTAGCATCATAAGCTACAATCAGTAAGAAATAATCGTTAGGTGCCTCGGTAAAATCACGCGTAGTCGCGAAGCTACTACGGTTTACCTGTCCCATACTGGACCTGTTCCCTCACGCGTCGCCGCTTCTTAGCAAGCTGTTACATCGACCTTAATACACAACCAACATAGTAAACTAGCTTTGTAATTACATTGAATATAATGTAGCTTAATCAAAACCTAACACGTTACTGATTTACTATAGAGCTGAGCGCTTACGACTATGACTTATGATGAGTCATCGTCGGGCTCTATCACCTGTAGTAGGTACATCCAAGAATAAATTGCATTTCTGAAGAACATAATACAGCTTTAAAAATAAAATGCATTCGAAGTTTAGTTACCCGAGGAAAGTGTACAGAGTAATGACAGAAGGGCGGTTCGGTGTTATTACTGTAATGTCAGGTTGCTTCGTCTTCGTTCGCAAGCGTTACATAGCATTTCTCCTCAGCATAGAGATACTAAAAAAATAACACAAATAACCGGCTCGCCACAAACTCTATTAGATTTTCAAGTTACTTTTTTGCAGAGGTTGTTGTCGCCTAACTCAATCTCGATGTGAACGTAAGAAAATTGTTATCTTATTCTGTTATACTTGTTAAAATACATTGGAAAAATACATTTTTTAATAAATTTGACGTCATCGAGTATAACTATAATATAATCACGTTTTATACTATTGTAAGTATTCAGATAAGGAAATACCGCATAGGAATGTGACGTTGAAAGGAAGAGTGCAAATGTGAGAGCGTAGAGTCGCGACAGGGAAAGCGCTTCGACATATCACGAAAGGGAACTTCGAATCCACACTCTGCCCATCAAGTTTACAAACAACTTGCCTCATTCGATCTAAGACAGGATCGCACCCAGGAACTTGCGCGGCCACTTTCTTCAATATATTATTCAAGTTTTTTCGCCGTTCTATTCAATAGAGTGAATACAGTTTTTATACAACCTTTCCTCGACACAAGACGCCTTCGGCATGATCCAATTTCCTATTTGCGGTTGTTGCTTTTCTTTATTTCGCGGGGCGGTTCGTTACCTTACCGCCGATATCAGTGTAACGGTCCATAGACTGAAGCATTTGCATGGTGATCCCATTACGGGAGGAACAAACCTGGTGGAAATTTATTTAGATAGGTATTAAAATGTACTTAAGATCGTAGCCATTCGGCGGTGGTGATAAAGTGTAGACATTGCAGAGTCGTGAGCTAGCTCCAAGCTTTATTGCGTTCAGGATGCGATCGAGTACCGCAGGCGAATGCGATGCCAGCGCAGTCACTGGATTGAGGTGTTCCGCTAGCGACGGCTCACAGCACGCCAAACGTTTGATGGAAACAAGCTACCTACATCTCGTTAAACCTCATTGTGCCGTCGCAGATCTTGTCAATGTTCTAACTAATTGACTAACTACTACTTCGTAAATACAATGTAGCCGCAGTATTTTACCATTTTAAACCATTCACCTGAAAACTTGGTAACAAATACAAAGTCATGGAGGCGAAACGGTACAAATGTGCTTGAACTTGTGCCTACAAACATGGGTATATTGTTGTTAAAATCAAGGATATAATCATAAGTGTACTGGTTCAAGGACACGCGGTTAGAAAGTGGGGCTTTGAACCTCGTCCAGTAGTGACAGAGCAGTACAATCGCGTGACAAGTCTCGCGCTGAACATTATCATTCCACGTACGATGCTAAACCACTTATTCGGCGCGCGTGAACCGTTATCTGAGGCACGCACACTGGCTGCATCAATGGCATATTTTTCCCCAGCGAAACACACATTTACCATTCAAGGTTAACCCGGTCAGTTTAGCGCTTTGTTTACAAGTGTCGCGACGTCCGACATCAAACAAGGTGTTTACACACGGATATGATGTTCTTAATCTCTTTCACTTTTTAGACGACTATACTAATATTATAATGAGGAAAGTTTTATTTGTTTGTTTGTTACAAATAGGCGCCGAAAGTACTAGACTGATTTGAAAAATTCTTTCTCCAATAGAAAGCTACATTATCGAGGAGTAACTTAGGTTACTTTTGATCCCGATATTCCTGATGAACCGTTGGTATCTGCTAGTTTTTTTATAAGGAAAGTCCTATAATATGTTATGTTAATTGTTTCAGGTGTGAAGCGGACTCTTCATATAAACTGCAAGATCGGGTTTCAGTAAGGTAAGGAGATTTTTGACGCACTCATTTTACCTACGACAGATATATTAAGGATGAAATAATGTTTGTTTGTTTGTCTGTCTGTGCGCAATCGAATGTTCTCATTTATCTCTGAAACGGCTTGACCGATTTAAATGCGATTTTCAGTCAAAAATTTGAAATTAATAGTTATGTTTTCTACTACGAATAAAGAATATTTTACTGTTAAATTTTAAGATGTTTCCAAAAGTGCATCAACATTAGCTAGAAAGCTAAATCCGAGAAAAAACATCTTTCAGTAAAGGAAACAGGACTTTCGTGTTCCTATAGCCGTATACGAAGAATGTGTATTCAGGGCAACCTAAGTAGAGTGTTCTAAATAATGTCTAAAGTAAACCACATACATCCGCGAATCGGCATCATATGTAGGGTTGATAAACCTGTATGCACACGTCGCACCAGTTAACTCTAAACTGGTCAAGCTAGAAACGAGACTTTTAATAAGGCTTCCAGCTTCGCTAATCACATCTCTTCATTACTTACACATGAGAAATTCCTTAGTTGTATGTAACTAAGGAGGGCAAGGGTGAAAAAATTGATTTACCTACAAATATTTATACGGAGAAATGAACACAGAACAAGCTTAATGAATCTAAGAAAAGTTAAAAGCATAAATCTTTAATTAAGAAAGCAGATTCTAATTCCTGCCAGATACATATTTTTGTGATTTTAGCTGATCGTCTACGTTACCTATAAATGGAGTTTACAAGGTCTTGTTAATTTTTATATCCGGCTGATTTCAGGATGATTGAGCTTGTTTCTTCCTCATCGGACAGTCATGTATCTAGTTACATTTTACCGGGTTTCAATCGCCTTATTACCTTTTATTATTTATTTATCTACCTCGACGTTTCGACAATAATAGGTACTACTATGTACTTGTTAGAACTTTTCCATTCATGGCAATTTTAATGAAATTTAATTGATAAAAAAATCAGTTACATTTTCACATAGATAAAGTCACTTTCCTAGCAAAAACATTATCCTGTTCCGCCGTCAGGTAAATGAAAAGGACGACGCACGAAGTATTTACGCGCAAATTGTAATGTAGTAGCAATATCTCGTATATTATATCTACGTACGTAGGAGATGTAATTTAAAATAGTAAGAAAATAACTAGAATATTAATTTGAAATAAATTTAAAATGGGCGTACAGTTCGGCCGACTTCAAGAGGCCGATCATAAAACTCAAAGAAATTTAATATGTATATAAAAATAATTTAAGTCTAGTGCCTAGAATGGTAGCGTCTAGCGTTGTCCAATACGAGGACCCGTCATGCCATCCGTACATTTAACGAGAGCGCGATCACCCGCGCCGATAGCGACAGTCTAATGAAAACTTCGCTGAATAATGCATTAATACCAGCGTTAAATCGTGAGCACACACTATTGGAGCTGCGACGGGAAAATGCTACATGTAAATTTGAGTCAATACCGACCCTCGATATAAGCTTCCGTTCGTAATTTGAGAAATGTAGTCCACTCGAGATATGAAATTAATACCGTTGTTGTTATTCCGTAACAGGCGCGGCGGCGTCAACTTCGAAAACAAGCTTGATATTTATGACTACAAGAAACGGTTAACGTGGAGTTCGTCTGGGTTATGATAAAATTATGCATCTGACCTTTGCTAAGAGAAACGGTTTCGGTGGAGTCAGAATGAAAAATAGGCGTCGACTGGAAATGGGTAGTGAAAGAGGACGATGCATCATCTATAGGGTGTCTTGTGTTTCTTCACGGCGTGACCTCGCTCACCTCCCTATTGAAATGTCAGTGTGCGAACTGGTGAAGAGACAATCGAAAAGACAATGTCGAGGTCACATGGCTTCTCTAAACAATTTAAACAAGGGGAATGTAACGTTAATATAACCCACTATGAGCTAGACCTTCGAAAATGCCTAAATTATGAAAGTGCGAACATTTTGATATAGGGCAGCAACTCTACACGTTAAATGTCCAGTAATTTGATCCGGGTTAAATTTAGATTGAGAAATAAAACTACTCAACGGAATCAATTTACTTTCTAAGAGTACCTATACATATGGTCATCATGTAGAATTTGAACTATAAACTTTGAATAAAGGTCAATTGATTGCAATATCCTATAACAATATATTATAATGCAAATGAGCAGGGCATAAGTCAGGGGCAGGGACAGAGCAAGAAGGCATACCGTCCACTATTAAACTACCGTTCCCGCGTTCCACATCCACACCGACCATGCAAGAACACAAGCCGAATTGGGGTCAGCCAGCCGGCTTCGCCTTAAATGGCGGCCTTTTTGAGGTTACTTGAAATTTATTAAGTTGAGGAGTAATGTCTACTAACACCTCAAAATAGAGTACTATTATTAATGATCAAAAATCTGTTACAAGAATATATTTGTGTGTCAACAGGACACGGGGTGAGCGCTAAGATAGCGGGGTTTTACTTTCTTGTAGTGGCCTCAAGAAACTAGTTAGGAGAAAGTTGGATTAGTATCTTCCATGTTTATAATTTATTTATATTGTGTAATACAAAACACAAACGTTTATCAAAAAAAAGTAAAAAGGTAATGTTTGTACCTATATTCAATTCTATAAAGCTTCGATTGAGTGTTTAAATTTAGTTGTGATGCAAATATTATGGACGTATATTCGTACTGTGCCCGTCAGACTGAAACAAATTCGCACCTACAGACTTCCAATTAGACGGGTGGTATCGTGCGTATCCACCAACCCACGTGTGTAGAAAATAGGCACTTGCTCATAAATATTAATGGCTGGCACAAAGCCGTCTTTGTACACTTCCACATTCAGCCAGAATTATAATGGCTGTCACAGTAAGATCCTGTACAAGAGCCGAAACGACTCGCATTAAAGAAAATAAAAGGTACCACGCGACAGATTCGCTTAGCAACCGAGACACGGCGACTGTATCCGTATTTATGGCACAGAACACATAGAAATAATGACACCCGTTTTAATAAGCGAGTAAAGCGTTGTCTGAAGTTAATAAGGTGTGACATCTATGGGAAGGTCGAAATGATCCCAGTCGCGGCCGGAGGTTCTCGATGTGGTGGTGGCCGATCAACGCAACGGTAGGCGGTAGTCGGTAGTCGGTAGCAATACAGTTAGTTTGTATAAAGGCTACGTCTCCGTGGTCGATGGCCAACGTTGTGATCTGTCAATTAGGACCCTATAGACTGTTTCATATCTGTGTTCATTCTATATTTGGTTCTAACGACCTACAGTAACACACAATTGTTATTCAGAAGCTAGTTACTGTAACATCGCAATTCTTATGTGTTTATTTTATACAAAACGTACAAGGTCAATAGCGGATTTCACGGTCGCTGGCTTCCGATATAGCAGTACTTTGGTAATAATATAATCCGCTTCTTTTTACGGCACTTTTAACATGTTCTATTGATACAGGTGTGTGCATTTTTTGTCGAGAACGTTCATAAATTTTAAGAAATGAATAAATTGAGTAACATCTGTATAAGCACATTTATGTCTGCAAAGAGAGCACTAATAATAATGCAGTCTAGTGGAACGATGGCGATGACTGTAAAAGGTGCGTGGCATCACGTAGTAGCATCGACCAAAATATAATCGTGTCTATGGCGAGCCACAGGTCGACGTCCGACTTACGAAATTCTAATCGAATTATACAAAACTCATCATCAAAAATCCGTATCATTGACTTCTTTTCTTGATTCAGTTCGTTTACCTCTGAGAATGTAGAGCTGAAACTAATGAATTTATCACACTACAAATGACTCGTACAATACAGATAAATATCATCGAGAAATATTTGTAGTAAAATTGAGTCTGGGTGTGAAATAGAACATGGTTTATTTCTCTATTGTCTAACTAAAACGTGGTTTATGTGTTTCCAAGGTGCATGTTGCGTCAAGATTGAACCGTTTAGCTGTCACTAAGTTATCGAGTTTTCAGTGACAGCATCGGACATCGATATTTATGCTTGAATGCGAGAGACAGAAGCATTGCGTGGGTGAATTGTAAAAGTATTAGACAACTCCGAGTACTGAAGTGTCACCGTTGATATCGGCACATTTCTATCTCAATGCAAGTTACTATTTTATAATAACGTGTATTTCACTTGCAAGGAATGCATAAGTTGTATTTAAAGACAAGATTTGAACTAGCTGGACGTGTTAATAGCTCACACGAATGTCAGCAAATAAGTTCTACGAAAGAAAAAAGGCCACAGCACATGCACGCACGTTTTGTGTGTATAGGCGCGTGCCTTTGCGAGATGAGTCAATATTTACAGGGTGTTGACCTGACTTCCTTTCTCGTTCAGGACATTAAAGAAAAAAAACCATTTAATGGCTTTATAATGATTTGGCCATTATCTAGTGATTACAAAATTAGTGATTGGTTTTAGAACACAAGAAAGTATTACAATCTGCACGCGTGAGTCGTGATTACAGATTACGGAAGGCAGCGAATTCAGAAACAGGAATGCTTGTTCGATGTTCTGTTGCTGTTATCTATGGTAAATTTACAATCCGAGATTAAACTAGTTTTAAATCAGCAGCTACACGGAGGTTTCGACCGGACACAGGAGGCGTCTTCCGTGGATAATAGCATGGCATATATATCTATGAGTAATGGTGGTAAAATGATTTCCTCGTATTGCACACGTGAGAATATAGCTCGGGGGGCGTGACGGGTTGGTGCGCCTGCGCAGGTGGCGTGACCGAGATCGCTGACGCTGGGTCTCCATCACCACTGTTCGGCGGATGCTCAAACGCAACAATTTGCGTGTCAGCTCAATCGAGACAAAATGATGGGCGCTAATTTTGCGAACCCCTTTCCGCGCTAACTAAATAATAACAGAATTGTGAACTACTTCTGTCAGTAAAACGTTGCAAATAGACTGCGTAGATTACAATGGAATAAGGGAAAGAGTTAACATCGTGCTGAAGATTGTAATAAAATGTAGAAGGGTATTTCGGAGATTAATTACAGCCATAATTTATGCGTGTGATACCACGTTCCACAGTTAGTATTTTATAAATATATTTTATCTACATTATGTTGGCAAAAAATTAATAGGTAATTCTGAAAGGTAATCTATTTAAGTAGTTTAAATCAATCTTCGTTTCACTTAATGATGTCTTAATGGTACGATCAGAGACATAATAATTGTAGGTAGTTAAATATGTATTTCCTCCTAAGCGTACAAAAACGTTGATAAACATCGCGCTGTCCAAACAAATAATTATGTTGGTAAAAAACTAAATCGGTAAAAACGGTTATGCTTAGTATAACGAGTGAGAGAATAAAATATTGTGTAGTCAAACCAGGTTCGTTAGTTTTTTTTTGTATCAGACCGAACGACAAATAAGATCGTTGTATTTTCAGAAGTTCATTCTTTTTTTTTGAAGTTAATTGACTTGACAATGTTTTTTTATTTGACTATATTTATTATGAAAAATTTACACTGGCTGAGTACAAATACCTTAACAAAAAAAAAGACATAAAGAAAGTTTATTATGACGTGTGGAATTGAAAGCTTTAATTTATAATTTTTCTTCGTAGGTCATAGTTCGGTTTTTTTTTTAATTATTTTTTATTTTTTACTAACCTATATTGTCCCACTGCTGGGCAAAGGTCTCCCTAACATCCTTCCAAGCAGTCCGGTCCGGGGCCAGGTTTTTAATTAAACTTATTTTATTTCTTCAGACATACCAGTTGTAGAGAATTTATTAAAATGTAGGTATACGAAATCATCTCGTTATAAACATAGACCGGGTATTTTCAGTAGCGAGTACAAAATACTTCGCGCTTCCGAAATTGTTACGCATTAAGGCTTCGATTAGATAAAACTTCGCCTCGTTTAGCTGTGGCTTTTATAACATTAACACTGTGGAACAATTGGAAACATTTACCCTCTTACTTATAAACGATGACAAAGTTTATGTAACGTTTGTCTCTGTCTGTCAACTTTGAAACTTCATGTCACAGTAAAAGACAAACAATACATAGATTTCTCTTCTGTTTTCGCGATGTTGTATTGAAATTAAAGACAGTTTTCGGTTTTAATCGAGTGGTGTTTATAACTTTTAGCATTGTTTCAACGCTCAACGTTTCGAGACCTTTACAGGTCCCTTTAGTCTTTAATTTCAACGATACATAGTTCATACAGCTGTTTATAAGTAAGGGTGTTAATATTTAACGCAAAAAGCCGAATTCATATTATTCGTAGATAGTTTAAAACGTCTGTTTCGGCGTGTAATTTGAGCGTGTAATTTCGATTGAATACGCATGTAGTGTTTGATCAGCTACAAAGCAATCGATGTGAGCGCAAGTGCTGTTTAAGGTTCAACGATCAGAAACACATGTGACTCAGTGATGGATCGCCAAGTTTTTCTATCAGTCTGTTTCCGAGTCGTTCAACTACGGGACATTGAAGGCAAACCTTGTACCTCTCTATGACGTAACATCGTTAGACTTGATTAATGGACTAGATTAAGATAACTGAAGCGGTATAAGATCTGATTCTTAATAGTTTCAATTTTATATACTCTTATAGACTTATTAATAAACGTGGAGTTAGGTCGGACTAGTGAGCACATGCTGTCTTTTTCCGTAACGATAACAAGAACTTTCAAAGTTGACAGACAGAAACAAAAAGTGATAAAATTACTGCGGCCTTACTCCAGGTTTATTAATATGGCTATTACAGTGTAAGTACCTACAAAATAAAGTGTGCCGAAACGTTCAAATATCAATTTTCGTGTTGTTTGCGGTATTTTTAATTATGTTGAGATATGTCATAAAATAACAATTTTAACAGATTTAATTGCGTGGTTATATTTTGTTATTGTAAAACCATGGGAAACTGCCAACATTCCCGAAACGTCAAGTTTTTACAAACAATTAGAGATACAATTTACTTTTTTTTCCAACCAGTTTTGAATAAATTGTATGGAGGTATACAAAACATTAGACACACAATATTCAATGCTAAAAAAATATTTTTTCAAAAAATATACTGAGTTTTTTAAAACGCTCTCCCCGTAGTAAATCTTAATTGCTTGAGCACGCGATAGCTAAAATAACAACAAACTGGAAGTACTCGTATATGGGATGCATTTTTGTAATAAAATATATGTGATTTGAGTTTTATGATCTGTTAGACTCATTAAATAAAACCACTAAGTACAAATACATGTTATTTCAAATATTAAAGCTGCACAAGCAGCTTTTTTTCTAGCTTGAACACGCGATAGTTAAAATAAAAACAAACTGAACCTACTCGTATATATGGAAAGCATTTTTGTAATAAATTATATGTACGTCATTTTGGTTTTTAATGTCTTAGACCTGTATGCTAGACTCCTGAAATAAAAGCACTAAGTATATAAGTTATTTCCCATTAAAATAATACAATATTTGTAGTAATAAGTTGCGGTCCTCGGTTTTACCCGCGTTAGTCTTGATCCCGTGAAAAACACTGGCGTTTCCACGGGGCGCGGTGGCTGGCGAGCGAGCGCGCGAGCGAGCTACCCCAGTGTTTCGTTGATTAGTCGCAGTCGGGCTTGTTTGATTTCGCTATAAAGTATACAACGACCTTTCTTCTTTTCTTATTCTAATTATTGTGTAATCTACTTACGTTTACAAAATAAGTTAAAGCAAACAATTTACCTGAAACAAAAACAAATGTACAGTCAGTATTTAATTTTTAAAATTTTAAATTAAATTAATATGTATGTATTGTAATTAAAATTATATTACAGAATTAAAACGTGCATTTTAAAACTACAGTTTTAAGAAAAAACATATTATTAGCGATGTGATATAACGTGTTAAAACATTATTAGTTAAGTATGAAGTCGTAAATAATTTTAAGCATTGTGTGTCCGCGCGTAATACATTAGTGTCTCGTGCGTTATACATTAGTGTCTTACTACTCGCGGTGTTACGCAACAAGCGCTGATCGCGGTTCTATCTGCTATTAGGATCAATAATAATAACATGTCGGGCTTCCACAATATAACAGTCAATGCTAATAGGTTTATTTATCTAAATAGACAACAGAATTGTAGGCAAAATGTGCATTCCGGAAAGTTCTCGAGCTTCAAGTAAACATAATTATATCCATACGGGGAAAAAGCTTAACTCAGTTCCCGGACTCAATGCACTTGTAGCGAGGGAACCGCGAGCGTTAGCATGCCTTGCTTCAGAGTCTCCCGCGTAATATGTGATTAAAAGTCCTACCTATAATAGAGAAGTTTATAATTGTGTTACAATCGTGTGTAAACTATACAATTAACGTTTTTTCTGTCTGTTGATAACAGGACGGCGGGAGGTGGCGGTTCGCAGGCAGTGGCGGCAGTGGTTGCGAAGCACACTCAGGTCAGTAACCCAGCGCACCTTACTCTCCTACGATCGGAATTCGTGAATCTTCAGAAATAACACGTCATTATGTCTTATTAGCCGTTGAGGAAGCACTTAGAGCAAATGCAAGGAAAATAACACGTCTCCTACACAGCACGGAGAATTGTTCTATAATATCCATTATTGCAACCATTATAAAATTAGTCTAGCTTACAATACAATGAGATGGGTGAAGTACAGAAATTGTTTTTTTGAAATGAACATAGTTTTGTTGTACAGTTCAATTTCAAGAAACACGTATCATTAATTTGACACGACCAAAATAAAGAACATACAATTAAAGCTAATTGCATGGAATAAAGATATTTAAAACGTGAAATGTATTTTTAATGATGGCAAATTATATCAGAGCATTGCCCTAAAAATAACTGACTTAAAGCCAGCGATGTGCAAACAAAGATATATACAGTTATTTTGGTGGGTATGAAATAAGTAACCTGCTATGAAATTTACTCAGCCGTTCATGTGAGTATAGTATGCATAGTATTAATGGGTTGGCCATCAAAGAAACAGGTGTACATGCACATTTTACATAGAGATTTCATATTTTGTAATAAACGTTGAGGAAATAATACGAGGACCTATAATAAAGAGTTCGTTAGATGCATCGTCAAACTCTTCCGTGTTATCATACGGTGTCGGTGCAATCAATAAAGAAGACAGAGAGAATCTTCTTCTTCTGTGGCCTTCTAAGCTTTATGCTCTACTTTTTTAAAGTAAGCTACAGCTTCAGGCACATCGCCACTTACAATCCAGCAAGAAAGTGGTAAAACGTTCACCTATCAATTTTTTATTCAAAAAGAATGCGTAATATACGGACTGAGTAATTTACCTTGTCGACGCCGACGATAAACACTTCCGAAAACCAAATTTACTTAAGAAAAAACAACTAAATGTCTCTTCAGATATTACGTGAATGTATACCGGTTTCCTGAGGGTCGGATCCAACTTATAATGATATGTAATTTCCTAAAAAAGGATAAGTATATTTGAGTAATTTATTAATTTACGTACCGGTTTAGGCATAGTTATCCTGTTATTTTTACCGTTTAAGCGGGAAAGATTTTATGGAGAAAAAACGGTCAACCGTCAAACCAATCACTTTGTAAATATGGGTTTTATGTTCTTTGGGCAGTGGATAATGTTCGATAAATTATACTTTAGTAATTTTATCATACAATGTAGTTGTAGGTATTTGTTAAACATTGCAATGTTTAAGTTTAATGCGTGGGATACAATTTAATACAAGAACCTCATTAAAGCTTAGAAAATATTATATTTCATAGCAATGTAATTTCCATCTATTTTAAAATCGTTTTACTCAGAGTGAACAGTTTAAATGTAAATGATGCTGTTTAGCTAGACAAATTGCAAAATGAATTATTATTAGCATTTGCTCAACGCCTATAGATTGGTTGTTAAAAGCAGCTATTTTTTCATTATTATTTTAATGCAACCTAAACATGGAGAAATGCAATAGTGAAATAAATTTAGAACGTAATATAAGCTGTTTTTTAATTCAGCCATACACTACGAACAACCAACGAAAAAGAAGATGTTTTTGAAAACAAAACAAAAAAAATATTGTATTCTGTAATAGTATGTTCGTTTAAAATTATACAAGTAGGCGCATTACGATCCCACAAACAAAAATATTTCAAATTATAATTATCATAATTTAAATTAGCAATTATCTTCCATTGCCTTCGTTCATTTATTACTTGGGTATTGCCTTTAATATCGACGTAAGGACCTATCAGATATCATTATCATTATTGTCGTAGCGAAATGTTCGTCGAAGCGTCTACCGCTAACCATAGGCATACCATTCTAACATGTATTTCATTATGATAACGCCAATGCAATAATTATTCACTTATCTACGTTGACCGCAGTTACGAGCAGCTTAAAGCATAGTTAACGTTTTGTAAAATCATGTTATGAAACTGAAACTGATAGTCAGTAAACGATTGAAAGTTTAATTGCTATAGAAGTAATTTTAGCCTAACTATTTTTAGGGCAAAAAATATCTATTTTTTCCTTAAAAATAATTAAAGGAAAATCTAAGAATGAAAAATTTGTTAGAAAAGAGGTAAACGTTAGACTTTTATCGATATTGAAGCAATTTTAAGTAAGTAGGTTTGTAAGTACCTATTTAAAAATAATTTGCGGGAAATCTTATCGTTGATGGATTTAATCGCATGTTATCGCATGTTAATTTACTTCGGTTTTCGCGATGCTGATATAAAATTAAACTCAAGTACAAGTGATTTGCGCATAATTATTACTCTTTACCTACAATCTAAAATCTGCATACACTGGACCGTTTTGATATGATTATTTTTAGATAGTAGAGTACCTTTTTAGGAAAATGACTATGACAAATTACATCTCAGTCTACCTGTGAACAGGAAGTCTGAAAAGATCTCGAAATGTAGCATATTGAAAAATGTTTAACTGATTAAAACCAAAAATAAGTTTAATTTCATAATTTAGAATTGAATTAGAACCGACTTCAGTATTAAACCATTTGTATTGTCTTACTTTTGTACTCATAATGCACAAGATGTAATAAATTATCCACAGGAAGTCGTTGATTGGACAACAATAATCATTGTTAGATAGAAATCTAAATAGGAAAATCTAGTAATTTAGACAACAACATAATAAAGTTTAGCTAAATGCATACGAGTAATACAGGAAATGTCCGAGCTATATCAACCCTCAGGCGAATGGCATGTATCGGGAAGCAATAGTTATATAGAAATAGAACAAGCAAAGGGCGGTCGGAATCTTAGCTAGAGGCTTTTAATTGACAATAGAAAGCGACCGATCTGTATAGATCTACAGCGCGATAGCTTTTTACCTTTAACCTTCTCATTAGTGTTTTATGGAGAACTCTTCTATTGCTTAGAGATCAACTGACTATCATAGACAGCGACTAATACGTCACTATTAATAACTCTGAATATCTTAGCATTTATGAAATACAAAGAAGATTTTTAAGTAAGAAATCAGCCGTCAGAAAAACTTATTCATATAAAAAAGGCCAACAAAGGGATGAGCGCTGTCGCTCACGCACAGGCAAGAAAGCATGCGGAACTCGCAATTACGTATAAGAATTTAATTTCAATTGCTTTGAAAAATGATTCGCTTTGCTTTGCTATGATTATCAATAAATAATATGAAAATGAATATGAATATGAAAAAATACCGCTCAGTTTTGGTTATTTCTATGCAAACTGCAAGTTCTCGACAAATGACGATGACATGCATTTTAGGACAGTTGACTAATAGTTCACAAGTTTAAAAACGTGTTAAATAGAAGTAAAGCTCCTAAAAATATGTGCGATAGCTCATTCGATTCGGAATGACGTCTAGAAAAATGTTTTTAAGCATATATTAGCACATAAAAAATTGCGATTGTTATTAACAAAATAAGATTTAAAAAAAGGTATTTAGAAATTTCATTTTTTGTTAATTTAAAAATATTATATTTAACAAAACAATAAACTTTAACAAAAAAAATTTTCATTACTTTATAAAGTACTTTGGTGAGAAGAGCTCCACGAAGTGAAAAATTTATAGGCCAATCATTTAAACTTTTATGCCGTAATTTATAAAAACAGAGATTGGAGAAAAATTAGTTAATTAACAATGTTCTAACTGTTTGAAAAACCGACGGAAAAAAATTTTTTCACTAAGGTTTTTTTCGTTCAAGTGTCTAGATTACACCATAATTTATTCAAATTTTTAAATTGTTATTTAATACTATAAAAAAATATTTGAGATAATATACCGATTTTTGCCTATGCCGTAACGACCTAGCGGAGACCTATTTTCAACGGTTTTTTTTAATATAAATAATAGAGATAGAGTTCCAGAAGTTATGAATTTATTATTGGAAATATCCTCCTCTTTCAGGATCTTTTTTCAAAATTCCTTAAATATCATTATTTTAGAAATTATTAACGTAAACCTAAATACCTTTTTTTAAATCTTATTTTGTTAATAACAATCGCAATTTTTTATGTGCTACTATATGCTTAAAAAACATTTTTCTAGACGTCATTCCGAATCGATAGAGCTATCGCACATATTTTTAGGAGCTTTACTTCTATTTAACACGTTTTTAAACTTGTGAACTAGTCTATAAAGATTTTAATTGTTTATTGCTGCAGTATTTTGTATAGCCATTATTTATTTATTTATTTTGATTTACTAACTCATAGCGCTGTTATTATTATATATCTTTGTATATATTTATTTATCTTTGTCTATATTATTTGTGTAAGTGTTAATATATTTATATATGTGTTGTAATATAATTTTATGTATGTAAGTATCTCTATATATATACATATTATTACTGATTAGATATACATACACTATCTTAAAAACGCCGACCGAACGGCAATTGTTTATTAACATAGTAAATCGCTTTTTTGGTACTCCACAATAAAGACAATAGTCTAGTGTGAGGGCCGCAACTATTCCTAAAAATGTACTCTTAGTTTGGTCAATAAATATATTTTCATTTTTCATTTTCATTGAGTTTGTGAGTTACCGTTTCAAAGCAAGTTTGGTATAAGTATCGTCAATGATACATATTTATTTTACCATCATGAATAAGTACGCACGAAAGTTCACGAATTGTGACATGTGTAACCAAAGACATCTGAGACTCGTAAAATTTACAGATTTCTATCGCATACACTTTACCTTAAAATGATACTTAACGGTGCGGTGGTTTTGATGTCACATTTAAATGGACATTGCGTCAAAAAATATCTAGTTTACAAAAGTGGCCGACTTGCATGACTGTTTACGTGTCCGTTGTTTTATGAGGACTATTTAGAGAGAGAATGAGAGAGTGTAGAGGTGTCGCTTACGTGCGACTAGCGAGCTGCATGCGAAATTGCCCTAAGTCGCGAAGCTATAAATATGATCGCATGTCGGGAAACATAATTGGGTATTCACGGCAAATCCTTGATTCGAAAGTAAAACATGTGGAGGACAGTGAGGAGGCGGGTGTCGTCAAGTGTCCGTCGAATGCTATCAGCGCGCAACATCTTTATACCGGGGTCGGTTTTTCTGCGCGTGCGCATTGCAGTGGGCGGTAATGGCATCCGCCCCAACGGGGTTCAAACACCGACATCGTTTTGCGTCTCATCGTCCCGCAATATATCGCTTCACTTAAGTTATGTGCGAGGTTGTTCCGGTAAACTACCGTGCCACTAGCAACGCCGTACCATGATATGTTACACCAAGCAAATTTTTTTTTTACCTCTTTCTTTGGTTTTGGAAGAAAGGCTTGCATTTCACCTTATCTGATTGACAGCGACAACCAGGTCGATAATGTTGGACTATGAAGAAATCTATTCACTCTGAACTGGCCTTGGATATTCGCAGGTGGTTTTTGTAACAACTCAAAATATGTAATTTGAAATAAATTGTCCTAGGTAAGGTACCACAAAACGACACTATTACTACAGTTTACCCAATCGGCGCTCTAATACTGATAGAACTCTACTCTGGTTAAGCAAAAGCATTGCTCTTTCACAACATAAAACTAAGTGGGCACAGCGCAATCATGGTGTAAAGAAGCTCATAAAGCAGTTGTTAGTCTAGATACCTACGTAATGATTAAATTGGCCCTAGCTACCAGGGGCTGTATAACTTCTCAATAACTTATCTACCTATATAGGAAGAGATAAAATGTATTTATAGCTCATAGTATCATTAAATATTGTAATGAACTCTCAACACATACAACGCTTAGGAGAACACATTGATTATATCCTATGCAAAAATCCTGCTTTAGATACTAGTAAAAAAAAACACTAAAAATATTTTACAAGGAGAAATACATTGAACCTGTGCCCCTCGCTCAAATCCTGTAATGGGAAAATTTTTGATGATGCATTACTCCTTGTAAAATATTTCTAATTAAATGCCTTGAACAACAAAAAAAATCAAAAAGAAATAAAAAATACATTGGAAATAATTTGTTAAAAAGCAACGCAGGCAAGCATTCGGAAAGTTCTAATGGGCATAACTTCTAGGTCAATTGAAGTACTAAGCATTTAAACGAAATTGTTAGTAGGTAGATATTTATCAAATGATCTAAGATAAACATTTGAGAAACAAGATAACAATGGTAATCCACAGTTTAGCCTCGCACAAGCAACGGAACCTCTTCCGCCGATAAAATTGTAGAGCATCAAAGATAATGGGCTTAAATAGAGCTGAGTAGATATAACACCATTATAAAACAATGAATCTTTTGAGTATGATAAATGACGTGTGTTCTTTCTTTTGTACGTTATTTACTTAATTACTAGTCATTAGTACAGAAAGTGATTAAATTTTATTTTCCATGACCGAACTTAGGCAATTTTTCGAGCATTTTATGTTTTTTTTTATAAGTGATACGAGTAGATGATCGCGCTTGATCATTACCTCATGATGGTACGGTCTAAGATGTATTACGCTCATTTAGAAGGAAGACGGCAGTAGAACAATATCCGACCTGACTTCCTTAGTGGCTGCACCGGTCTACGTATCGGAACACGGACAAATCCGCTTGGCGCAACGACTTAGCCCGATGGGTGGTAAAAATTCGCGGCAGAAGCATCCCACAAAGAATTCCCTTTTGGTCGCCTTTTACGACGGGTAGGGGCTACCTTAGCTATATCCTTGTAGACCCGGTCTACAGGTTACTATGGTCTCAGCGAGATAATATAGGTACTAGACTTATGAAAATATACAATAAATAATATTTTAAACGATAACGATTATTATAAAGCCGCGATGATATGTAATCAACAACGGAGCAATATGATTTGTATGGTAATATGTCGGTATTTTATTCGAGTGAATTATAAGGTAACGGAACACGAATCCGGTGCGCTCTGCTCATTTTTTTTTATTTAATTTAAGTTCATATTTCAATAGCTTATTTTTACACCAGAGCTTTTTTATAAGACTTTGTTTATGCTAACTGAGGAACGTGGTAAATATTTTTTATTGTAACGGGTATTTCACGTTTTAAACATCTTTCCTTCATTCATTTTATAATTTAGGAGATCAAACAGCTATTACACAGGCATACTTTTTATCACCAGAAATCTAATTACATGATCTCATGAACAACTCACGATTTTGTAGAAGCTTAGTGACAGGCAAAAGTCCTAAGCGTCGGAATTTCATAAAATAAAGTGAACGTCATTAGATCAAGTAAAACAGCTTTATTAAGAATTTACATCATAAAAATCTTTTAAAATCTTCATCTTCAAAAATATTTTAAACTTTTATTTTTTTTAATTTCCCGTAAACAACCTAACATGGTTGTTTTCACTATAAATATTATTAAATAACGGGTATTTACCGTGTTTTAATTTGTTTTCAAGCCAGTTGCAATTACTGGGGAAATATTAAGCTCCGTAAAAATAAATTAAAACTTGGTAAATACCCCGTTATTTAATAAAATTTCTAACCGTCACATAGTTAATATGTCGTTTTTAATATAATTTTACGTAAGACTCAAGTAAAGTAAATTACTTTAAGTTAATTAACGAGTGTGTAAGTATTGAGGTAATTGGGTACACTATAAGCACGGTGGCACCGCGTTAAAAGTAGACCACCGAATTAGGAGGCTACCGCGGTTGTTCCGTCGGCATCGGCATCGAATTCATTTGACAGTTGACAGCCGAATTTCGTACCGCGAAAATTCCACATCGACGCGTCGATTACTCATACCGATTCCGACGCCAAATTGTATGAATGAAAATGAGATTTTTGAAAGAAGTCTTCAAATCGACGGCTGACGGCCATGGATTCGCGGTGTCAAAATTGAAAACCCCGCTGTCAAAGATGTCATCAAAGGCATCGAGTTGATGTCAACGGAACAACCGCGGTAGCCTTTCTGGTACGTCTCGATCGAAAGCGACGATGGTTTATGTATTACTAGCTGCGTACGGCGGTTTCACCCGCGTAAGTCCCGATTCCGTGAGAGTATCGCGATCAAAAGTAGCCTTTGTTACTCCTCGATAATGTACCTTTCTTTAGGTGAAAGAATTTTTGAAATCGGTCCAGTAGTTTTTGAGTTATTCATTACAGACATACAACACACACACACACACAAATACAAATCTATCCTCTTTATAATATTAATGTAGAAGTGTAGATATATAGAGTGGATGGGTATCAAATGAGCAGAAATACTCGTACCTACTCAATGGGTGCCGGAAGACACGCCTCACCGTTACAACATTAGCGTTTTTGCATCCGCCATCACTGGGACAGGAGTGTCTCCCGTACACCAGGAACCAATCAATTACATATTAGCTTAATGCAGAGTAGATTGACTGTACTTCGCATCTCAGATTTACATGGTGTGCGAAGCCGACGACGAAGTCGGATAACGGCTATATGACACAATCATGCCGTCATTTCTCTTAATACCTACCATTTAACTGAGATTTTCAAGCAAATTTGTGCTGTAACTGTTAGTCAGCTTTCGGTTCTGAATTATTCTAAGATACCTCGATAGAATTTGCGGGTCTGTTTTACTGAAACTTACGAAGATCACGATTCACGATCTCGCAACGTATGCCATTGGGATTTATGCGGTACAAATTCGTTTCATTAGGAGTAAGAGCCGGGTCGTAAAGTAGGTTTTAATTGGAGGTGCATGCGATAGGATGGGGCGCAACAATGGCAGCCGTGCTCGGGAGGCGGGGGCCCGTGTTGCCCGCCGGCAGCGTCCCGCCCGCCCTTTCGGAATCGCGCCTCACAACACATCCCGATCCGCCCACGACCATAACCTAAAATTCAATAGAAAGTAATAGAAACTATGAGCTTATGTTAATTTCAATCGATATTATTTCTTCATGTGATTGTTAAAATATCGCACTTTCATATAATATATATAAAGCACAATCTTCGCTTTGTTAAATAGCATAGGTAGGTAGTAAAGCTCTATCCTGAAGAAGAAACCTGTAAAGGTCTCGAAACGTTGAGCATTGAATCAATGCTAAAAATAATAAACACCACGTGATTAAAACCGAAAACGAGTTTATTTTTAATTCAACATCGTGAAAACAGAAGAAAAATCCTAGCTATGCTAGATTTTTCTTTTCGTCGATCGTACTTTTATACCTACTAGTCTTCCTCAATAAATGGACTATCCAACGCTGAAAGATTTTATCAAATCGGACCAGCGGTTCCTGAGATTAGCGCGTTCAAACAAACAATCTCTTCAGCTTTATAATATTAGTATAGTTTAAAAAATAACAACATCACCGAGAAGATTGATTGCAAAACAATAGCTATGAGATTCTACAGCACAAATTGTAGTTAAGTAGATAAATGTAAAACTAGTAAAAAATTAGATATAGGTACCTACTTGTATTCGTAAAGTTGTGTAACAAATAAGGATAACAAATACGAGTAAGCACAGCGAACGCATAAAACACGGCGGGAGACCTATAAACATGCCAGAACCGACACTAGTTCAATACCTAAGTTTGCATGTGAAGTCTACTATTCTCCTATCTATACAGATTTTAAGAGCAATGCTATTAGTTATTACGTTTTGCAGAACTAATCAATTTTGAATTTATTACCTGAACTCATTAAGAGAGTCGGGTTTTACTATCTTCTCTTCGTTTCTTATATTAGATAAGTAGGTATTCGAAAAGCTTTGCATAAATCATTGATTGTATTGACTGGACTCGAAAAGAAGATTTATTGTTTTCACAAGACATATGAATGAGCGTCGTAAGTAAGTAAAATACGTTAAATGTGTGAAGAGAGCATCGTGTTCATCGCATCGCATCAGTCAGCATCATAAGTCAATGACTACATTCAGATTTTCAAAATCGCTATAACATCAAATTTAGATGGTGTCAAAACAGGACAGACATTATTATAATTTTTATTTTTAAGTGCTTAACCTGCACTGGGCTTTTATAGAAATATTTGAGAGGAACAATACTTCTGCAAAAACACAACGCATGATCGACGGAGAGCGGGATTCGTACCAACAACGCATCTTTACTCAATCCGGGAGCACTGATCTGAGCATCATGCGTTGTGTTTTTGCAGAAGTATTGTTCCTTTAAAATATTTCTAGGACAGATATTCTTCAAATACAAGAAAAGATAGAGTGTTACTTTCAGAATTTCTGACCTATTTTTTCGATAGCGATTTTGAAAATTTAAAGATGGTCATCAACTTTTGATGCTGACTGTACCTCTGTTTCATTACTACCTAATAAGTAGCCCTAAATATTATAGCCGTTAGAAGCAGGTACATTACGGGCACGTTTTTCGTGAGTAGAAAAGTAGCCGTCAGTCGATTTCGACGATTGATGATAAATAATGTTCAACAGGCATAATCCATAACAAGTTACAGGGCCCGTTATTTATAACCGGTTGCATACTTCAGCATTCAGGCAGCAATCACTTACCAATTAGTGACCACCGACTGACGTAATTTCGTCATTGCGAGTCTCACAGAGATCTCATCTAAATCGAAGTTTCTGCTTCTGGCAACACCGCGATTGACAGCTGATCTAAATTGTTCCGATTAATTATTGTTTTAAATTAATAAAAAATAGCCCTTCGCCGATTTCTAAGGTCAAAATAGGGTTTTAATATTAAGTATTACGTGTGTGGATGTTTTGTTAAGTGTTTAAAATAGTAAATAACTAACCAAGAAATTCGTTGTAAAATCAAAGTTTTTTTTCAAAATATATCGTTGTTTTTCCGTGTTTGTGGATTATTTGTGCCTGAATTTGGTTTAAAATATAAATTCTAAGCGTAACCACGTAAGTACATTGTAATTTACGTGTATTTTGTTGCGTTTTAATAATAAAAATTCACCTAACCTCACTCGCCGGCCGGTCTGACAGTTCCATAGAATTGTGTTTACGTCGTAGACTTTCTACAAGGTTTGCTTGTAAACATGATGACTCGCAGAGCCTTATCTCGTGAACAGGAGAACATGAAGCTACAATTAGCATTAAAAGAACTACAGGCTACCAAGGAACTGTCTGCCCAGCTTCAAAGTGAAAGGGAAGACAACGAAAGGTTGTTGCTTGAGGCCTTAGAGAAAAACAAAATGTTAAAAAGTGAGATGTCTTCGTTACATACGAAATATCTCGAAACTATAAGTGAGCGGGACACATTTAAACAGTTGGTAGGCAGTTTTGAAAAATGTAGCTCTGAATATGACCGCACCCTGGACAGAATCTGTACGTTGGAGCAAGAGTTGGTTGAGGCACACCGGTACATTGCCTCTCTAGAAGAACAATGCCACAACTACACAGTCACCCAAAATCAAAGTCTATTCGATGAATTAGTTAGTGCGGACCCGAAGTTTGTTTCTAATGGAATCGATGAAAACTGTCCTGTGGTTATAAATCTCACTCAAAATAAAAGAATACCTAGTGAAACAGACGGCCCGGTACGTCTAATCGGTTGCAGTAGAAATAAACTTAAAAAATATATTAAAATCAGTAAATTTATTAAAAAGAAAGTTAAATTAATTAAAATCCATAAAAGATTTTATAAAAGTGTAAAACTAAATACTAAACGATTACAAACTATTGAAAGTCTAAAAATGTACTGTACACAATTAAAAAATAAGCAGCTGAAGTATGAAACTGACACACAGACTTGGGAGTTTGAGGTTAAAGGTCTTAGGGAGTCATTGAACTCAGCGCTCAAGAAATATGAATCATCACAAAGTGTTATCAGTGAGTATTCATTGGCTATGGATGCCCTTGTTAAAGATCTTAAATACAACGCAGATCGATATGATTCCCTAATGGCTTCTCAAACATGTCCATGCCCACACGTTGACCCGACTCCAACAAGCAGTTGTACTAATGATAATCCCTCATCGGTTGAGTGTGACAGTTTCCATAAGACAGCACATTTAAGTAAAAGTAATATAAATACACAAAATAAATTAAATAATGTAAGCCAAAGCAACCTCCTTCTAAACCAGCCATCAATTTTAATGTACTCCGACGAAATCGGCCAACATATGGGCTCAAAATTAAATTTGTTATTAAAGGAACAAATAATAATAAATAACTGTTTTCCTAATACTTGTTTTAAAAATATAATAAGAAAAGTAATTAATTCAAAAAATTCTTTTAATAATGCCTCAAAATTAATTATTTTAGTGGGAGATAGTGGCAATGTGGACAGAAAAGAACTGATATCTTACTGTGACTCCCTTAACAATTTAAATGTAAACAAAATTGTAATGTTCACATTCCCCTACATAAAAAACATGCCAGAAGCAGAAAACCACAAAAGGTACATGCTAAATTGTATGTTACATACCATAGCATGTAATAACAATAAATTTGACCTCATTGATTCTAACTCTATAGTTAGTAATTATTATTATATGACAAAAGGTAAATACTACCTTAATAATAGGAGTAAACGACAGATAGCTTGTTCGCTATCCTATTTTTTAAATATTTCAGCCAAGAACTTGGCTAATAACCAGGCTGTCTCTATTGAGCAGTATGACATTTTGAATAGTGACATTTCTGATGAAAACCTTTCATCGAATAATTTAAATTACAATCTGAGACAATAGAGGTATCCTCTAGCTCATTAGTGGTAGAAAATAATAAGGACATTGCTCAATTTTTAATAGCATTGTCCAAAAAGTCAAATAATAATGGTTACCTAAATAAATGCCCTCAATCAAATAAAATTAAAAATAATACTAAAATTAATTGTAATATAAACCTGGTGCATCTAAACATTGATCGTTTGACAAAGGGCAAGATACTAACACTGGAATTATTCATGAACTCGGATAATATTGATATTGTATGTTTAACTGAGCATCACCTGCGGGCACACGAGCTCATGTTTAATTTCAGCAATCACCAGGTCGGTAGCGCATTCTGCAGAAAGAGCATGGCAAAGGGGGGATCTCTTGTCTTATTAAATAAAAATTTAGTATTTAAAGAAAGAAAAGATGTTGTGTCTCTCTCTGTAGAGAGTGTCATAGAAATAGCTTGTGTGGAATTGGAGCAATTAATAGTGGCTAGTGTATACAGAAGGCCTGTTGATGATAATTTTAACGTATTTATTGAAGTACTTGATGCTTTGCTAGGAAAGTTATCTAATTCTAAGAAACAACTGGTTGTATGTGGTGATTTTAATGTAGATCTCTTTAGAGTTTATTCTTTTTCAAATAAACTCCTAAATTTATACAACACATACAACCTGTCCAATGTCTTCCTGGAGCCTACTAGAGTAACGGATACTTCGGCAACATGTATTGATAATATCTATGTTTCTGAAAGTGTAAATGTAAACAGTAAATGTGTTTTTAAAAAAATTAAATCTGATCACTATGGTCAGTTAATAAATTTCGCCATCGTTATAAAACCTATACCTAAGAGGAAGATAACCTATGTACCAGTAACTTTAGCTCGTCTTGAGAAATTAAAATTAAATTTAACTAACATTATACCATTTCTTCCGTGTGAAATGGATCCAAATGTATTGTATAATAATTTCTTCTCGGTACTCAATGACCAATTTAAATCAATTTTCACTCCTCGAACAATGGTAGTTTCTAACAAACGCGAATTTAGTGACTGGGCAACAGTTGGAATCCATCGAAGTAGACAAAAACTATATGAGCTATATGCGGAAAGACAGTTCAATTTTTCAGAGGAGTTTAAGGTTTATGTTAAAAATTATTCCAAAATATTTCACAGAGTATGTGTGCTTGCTAAATCTTTTTCCATTCAAACAAAAATCAAAAATAGCAATAATATAATTAAAGACTCTTGGAAAATTATAAATGCTGAAACAGGGAGAACCACAGCTAAAAATAGTATATTTAAATTAAAGATAGATAATAGGATAATCATTAATGATGTAGATGTTGCAAGCGAATTTGAATCCTTTTTCACAAGTATACCTATTACTTTGACAAAAACTTTGAACTCCTCAACCCCCATTGCAGAATCTTTGTTAAAAAGTCATGTACTCGAATGCAACACAAAATTTAAATTTCAACATGTAAGAAATCATGATATTATGGTAAGCCTTAAGCAAATAAATCTGAAGAAGACTAAAGATCTATGGGGGATCTCCGTGCCTATTGTAAAGTCTATTATTGAACATATTGTGCCAGATTTAGTCATGATTTTCAATAGGTGTATTGACTGTGGTGTATTTCCTGATCTAATGAAATTAAGTAAAATTACTCCCTTATTTAAATCGGGTAGTACGTCAGATCCCACTAATTTTAGACCAATTTCTGTACTACCATCACTTAGTAAAATCTTTGAAAAAATTATTTTAAACCAACTTTTAAAACATTTTCATGATAATAATATTCTCCACAATAAACAGTTCGGTTTCAGTAAGGGACGTTCAACTACTGATGCAGGTATTGCATTACTTCAAAGTATATATAAAGCCTGGGAGGAGTCACACGATGCCTATGGGGTGTTCTGTGACTTATCCAAGGCATTTGATTGCGTTAAACATGATACATTGATCATGAAACTACATCACTATGGTATTAAAGATAGCGCTCTGGATCTTATTTCCTCCTATTTGAGCAATAGGGTTCAGTGTGTCGATGTCAACGGAAAACGATCCCCCGGCTCTCCTGTAACAATGGGGGTTCCTCAAGGATCCATATTAGGACCATTCCTGTTTTTAGTTTATATTAATGACCTACCTTACCTAGTAAGGGACAAACATGAGATAGTATTGTTTGCAGATGATACCTCATTGGTATTTAAAGTTAAAAGACGCCAATTAAATATAGACGACGTGAACAATGCTCTCTCTAAAATAGTATATTGGTTCAATACCAATAATCTTTTACTGAATGGATCCAAAACAAAATGTATTAAATTCACACTTCCTAATGTTAAACATGTCAAAACTGTAGTGAAAATTAATAACGAGGAAGTCGAAAAGGTTGAGAAGGCTGTCTTTCTAGGTATAACTCTAGACTCTAAGCTTCAATGGGGCCCACATGTGGAAGCTTTGTCCGCTAGACTAAGTTCTGCAGCTTACGCTGTTAAGAAAATTCGTGAATTCACAGATATTAAGACTGCCCGCCTGGTCTATTTCGGCTACTTCCACAGCATTATGTCATATGGCATCCTGCTGTGGGGGTGTGCTGCAGATATTAAGGATATCTTCATTTTACAGAAGAGAGCGGTTCGAGCTATCTACGGGTTGGGCCCTAGAGAATCACTTAGAGAAAAATTTAAAGAAATAAATATTTTAACAGTATATTCACAATATATTTACGAAAATCTTTTATACGTCCATAAAAATAAGGACAAGCTTGTTAAAAATCGGGACATACATTTATTTAATTTAAGAAATAAAGATGATCTAACTGTGCCCTGGAGTAGGCTCCAGAAAATAAACAGGTCCTTCTCTAGCTCATCTATGCTCTACTATAATAAGTTACCCAAGAATGTGTGTGACATGTCCATTAATAAATTTAAAACATATATTAAAAGCAAACTGTACAGGATGGCATACTATAATACATCGGATTATATTAACGATAAAAATCCATGGAAATGAATACTTTATTGAAAGACGGGGACAGACAGGGGCACGATCGCGTTCGCGAATGCTTGGTTCGTTCGGCTCGGTTCGGTTCGTCCTGGGGCGTATTCATGGAGTTCTGTGGTAAAGTAGCAGGATAAGTTATGGAAAGGAGTAAATAGATGGTTCTACCTACGAATTTTATAATAAAATTCTAGAGTGTAGGAAAGGAATGCAAGGCTGGTACCACAGAACTCTGGTGGTGGGTCCCGGGGCGGTTTGGGCGGTGTTGGGCGGGTTGTGTGTTTGTGGATGAGATAGTGTTTAAGTATTTTTTTTTTTTTTTTTTTTTATGTTTATTATTTTGTATATTATAATTTATTTGAACAGTTAGACAGACAGACAGAGTTACTTTCGCTCTTGTAATGCTAGTAAGGATTATTATAGTAAGTATGGATTATTGCTCCAGTTCCACTTTTCTTCAATAATATTATATATGCGACAATGTAAATCACATGATTACTGCAAAAAAAAATATACAAAAAAAAAAAACCCCATGAGTTTCTTGTGTCTTCTTCTCATGTCATGGAGGTCGCGATCCGAAGACATAGTAGAGTAAATTAAATAAAAAAAAAATGACATGTCAAAGAGATATCTTGCTAATATCCGAATGAATAAACGTACTTTGATTTTTTTTTTTTTTTTTTCTACTTGTAATACATTAATAATCGTCCAGTTCCCTATTACCGATTGCGGTTGGGCTTAACGGTCAATTAAACAGCTACTAAACTGAATATGACAAGGAAATGTTAGTGATGAATGCGCCCGGATTGGCCTCTGACGTTGTTGCGCAATGATCGCGGGAAATTGAAAACGAATGATAAGTCGCATCTCATGCATAATTTAAAAGATAGCATCTATTACAGATATTATATCATATTAAATCATGTTTTCCATACAATAAATATATGCATTGTATATATCTGATCAAAGAACTGTTATGTTATCAACGTTAAATGGTGGACATAATTTTGATTAAGTGTCGTCATAAATTATGATCAATTATGGATAACTGGTCATTCATAACTTATGGTAAATTCTTCACACTAGCTGACACTTCGTATCACCATCAAACAATTTAGCTACAAAGCTCTAGTTAAAACAAACAAAACTTCTTGATACCAGTTATCATATTATGTTTGGTTTATCATACCTGTGTAAAATAATGGAACTTAATTTTATTGTTCGAAAATGTATGAAGAGAATATTTTTCCAACAATAATCGTTACATTTTAACCAATTTGAAACAATCCAAAAAAAATTCGCACAGTAAACCGCATGAAAATCTGTTAAGTAGTTTTAAAGTTTGTCGGTTACAGACATGCCGACAGATAGACAGACATACAGACGCGACAGTGGACTAAGTTTTATAATATGTTGCATACTAAAAGTACATGGGATCTCAATAATCTGGAAACCCGTAAAGCTGTAATGCAATTTAGTGTCCGCATGCGCATACCTACTGCTGCGAAGATTGAAGCAAACCTGTAAATCGAATCTATCACGTACTGCTGTCATTACGGTAAGCTTTACATTCCCTTGCGGTCTGCCATACTACGGTCTCATATTACGCAAGATGGTATTATTTATTCGTAATCATAATCCATTTATGTTTGACAAATTGTTTATTGATTTTCAATCGAGACAAAGTAAAGGTAGCCGGACATTAGTCAATAGAATGCGATCGCAGTTGATTGATGACAACGCAGTCCCAATCTTAATTGATATTTGGATTTCGATTTGTTTCGCCTGAATGTGTTATTATCTTTGTTCATAAATCACAAGAGCGCGCTCATTCATATTTCACTCGATATCGTTTGATGTATCGCTGACACGATACCATATTCTATTTACGACTTCTAAGGCAGAAAGTGCTGCCGTTTACTGATTGTATTCAGATGCAATCATTTATTTACATAATTGTGTGTACAAGGTGTTTGTTACAAGATATAGGAATAAAAACATCGTATTGTTTATAAGCGTGGAAATATTAGTGAATTATTCAGATTTTATATTTCAATTCATAATTTTAATTCATGATTCATAATTTATCTTCAATTTAAAATTGTAAATTTATATTTATTTACTAGCCTTCCTTTCCGGATGCCTACATTATAAAGAACGCACTCTCCAAATCTCAATCAACTGTTTAGGCTGTGCGTTGATCCTTCAGTCAATTAGTCAGGATAAAGCATTTTATAGATAAACTGGCTTATATAGTGTTTTATAAGATTAATAGATAACTTGTTGACTAAACTTGAGAACGACTTATCCAAAGACAAGGTATTACTAAACGAAATTCATAAGATTTTCCAAGAACCTTAATGTGTTTGTATTTTAGAAACTTATCTTCAACATTAGAAAGGACATAGAAGAACCTGTAAAGACATTAAGCGTTACAAAGCAGTTGCCGTTAGATTTTACGACGACCAGCATGATATTTAATAAATTCAGTGACATGCAAGTGTAAGCGTTAACTACATTGTAGATAGTAGTGACAATTCCACGCACATTGTCATCTTAATGTCATGTATGACAATGTATGTATACGTCGAAGATAAGTGAATAAGCACAATTAAGATCTCTTAGTATAATTTCTGAAATTATAGCGTGTGTGGCAACGATAGAGGTTTTTTGAGGGAATGCGGTCTACAGAAACATTTAAAAAAAATGTTATATTCTTCTCTTGCCTATAGGTATGAGATTAAAGGTAGATACTTTTCTTTAGGAATCTAATCATCGAAGAGTTACTCAAATCGTTAAGATCTATTAGAATTCTGATTAAAATAAGCAAATAATGGTTGATGATCATACAATAAACATTAACGGTAGTTTGGTTGATTTTATTTTTTAAAAGTGTTTCCTACACTTGGATAATTGATTTATTTGAAGAAATGTTTTTCAAAAATTGCACCCGACAGGACAAGGACAGGTTCAAGTCCTGTCGGGTGCAATTTTTGAAAAACATTTCTTCAAATAAATCAATTATCCAAGTGTAGGAAACACTTTTAAAAAATAAAATCAAGGTAAATGGAAGTCACATCTCAATGTTGTGTTTATTTCCATGTAAATGGGAAAACGCAAGCCGGTAAACTGCAAAGTGACCGGTAGATGTCGCTACGTGCCTTAGTCGTAAGAAAAACGAAGAGATGTGGTTCATAATTTCATCACGACAGAACAGGCACCTGTAGCGCAATTGGTAAACGCGCGACACGGAATGTCGAGATTGCAGGTTCAAGTCCTGTCGGGTGCAATTTTTGAAAAACATTTCTTCAAATAAATCAGGTAGTTTGGTTTCTACGAATTAGTAACTTAATGCAAAACGATTTATTATGTACTTTTATTAAGTTATCAAATCATCGAATCTCTTTGACTGTTTCGCATCCAACAAATGGTTCAATAGAAGTAGCAGAAGACCTTTGCATTTTATTACTCAAGTTATAAAGAAACTTGCATCAGATTGTAATTACTTTTACTATCTGATTCATGTTACTTATTTTTAAACCCATTCAGTTCATTTTTAAACTCATTTTCTGCAAAATAATAAATTTCATATGAATTTTAGTAACACCCATAGCGTTATTTCATAACCTATCAACGATATTCATACGATGTTTCAGACATCGTTAAAGCCATGTTTGAAAATCATGACGATATGGAGAATTTATAAATTAAGGCGGAATATCGCCTGCAGACTAATATTGAACAGACTGCCTTAATCTATTATGTTTCAATTTATCTCCAGTATTACAAGACAGGACGAACCTGTCATACCTATATTGATCTAGCTGCAATCGATATATTGGTTGATAATCCCGGGCATAAACGATTAAAATCGGTCGATTTTAGGTCGGTAGTTTGTGTTTGTCCTTAGTGTGATGGTTGAGTGGCGAGTGTCAGGTCGTCACTGGCCGTCGTCGTCGCCGTCGCGCCTGCGCTCGCGCCGCGTCAACGGATGCGCCGGCGGCGAAGGTGTCACCCGGGGCGGAGCACTCTCAGATCGTGACTGTCGCGCGTGCGTCGCCGTTGTCATGCGCTACTTGTGATTATCATGTCTCGAGACTCGCGCCCGCGTCACGCCTTCCCATTGTGTATTGCCCGCGACACAATAAGCTTTTTGCCGGTTGCGAATCCGAAATTAAAGTAGCACAAACGGAAAATACGGTTAATTAATAAAAAGATAAACGTAATATTGAGAACTAGTGAAATGGAACTCTATTTAGCACAGTGCTACTCGACGACTGACTATAAAAAATAAGGAAAAGTAACTACGATAATGAAACAAGTTTACGATTTTTCATTATAGTATAGTTGTAACTAACCATTTTAAGTTGTATTTTACACTATTCAATGTATTTAAAGAATGTAGGTAATTTATGACATCGATTGTCTATAGAATGCATTACTAGGATCGTCATAAAGAGCATGGACAGACGTTGCGTCCCTAGTTACCACAAGGTTATCAATAAACCGACTCGTAAGTTTGTGTCGTAAGTCACGAACAATTACCTAATGCTTTGTTCCTGTCTGTCAACTTTAAAATTTCACGTCACTGTAAAAGATACAGCATTGTGTAATTGTTTATGACTTGTTTATGTTTATTAAACTGTGAATGTAAGCCGTGGGTGGCTGTAAGTTTTTTACTAAAAAGCATAAAATAAACGAGTACTTACTAATCCAATAAAAGTTGTAAAGTAAGCAGACAGAAGCCATCAAAACAGCTTAATACTAGTAAACCGATATAAAAGGATGGCTTTAGAATAAAATACAATTTTAACTCACGTAAAGAAGTTAATATTCCGGGCACCTTAAGGTAAAAAAAAAAACTTAATTCCCCTCGAACGCGTTGAAGTCTTTGGTACACGATAGCGACACTAATCGCTGAAGAGTTGGAATTTAAGTAAAGCTGTATGAGTGATTGAAAAGTGATTAAGTACCTATAGTGTCCACTAATTAAAGTAATCAAAGTAAAACATTACACGGTTTACTTTTCCTAAAATAATTAAATTCATAAAATGCAAATAGGTAGGTAATTCAAACAAGTTTTTCGAGAACTGAGTGAATTAGTTAAAATATTTACATGGTTCGGTTGTATTGAAAATGCTGTGGGAGCAGAGTGCACGGGCACGGGCGCAGGTACGGGGAAGTATATTGCGGCTGGCTCGACCTCCGCGAACGCAATAATTGAGCATAGAAATCAAATTACAGATGATTGATGATGCCGTTACCGCACGACCGAAGCCGCAATGACGCCCGGGGAGCGGACCGTATCATTTGCGTAATAGGAATTCGACAAAATACACAAACACACCGAAACCCCAAACGTGCTAAACAGTTACATTCCTGAAATCGAGAATCTAGTAATGAACTTACTGTTAATATACCGTTCACGTAATTAACGACTAATCTTTGTTTTAATGTTCGAATGTGAATTTAAAGCATTCAACGTAAATCATTATGTCAGCTGAACTTCAATATAGAGAAAGAGACATATGTAATTTTACGATATCCCATTAGAGGCAATAAATGTTTCATCGATTCAAGCATGGTGATGCTTTACAAAACCGGCACCGTTTGAATTATTGACCAACAGACATCAATAGCAGAATAGTTCCTGACTGTGTTTATACGGATGTTATCCGTAACTGCTGTCTTTAAAGTCAATACGACATTTATTTAGCAAATCAAATTACCATATCTAGCAGATTTGTTTACCGTTCGAAGTGACAATATACAAGGAAGGAAAAACTTATTTTAGTAGTGAAAGTAAGCAGAATAATTATAGGTAGATATGTATATTGTATACCTACCTATTATCTATCTATACTTCTATACTAATATTATAAAGAGGTAAGATTTGTATTTGTGTGTGTGTGTGCGTCTGTATGTTTGTTATGCATAAACTCAAAAACTACTGGACCGCTTTCAAAAATTCTTTCACCATTAGAAAGCTACATTCACCCTGAGTAACAAAGGCTACTTTTGATCCCGATATTCCCACGGGATCGGGACTTACGCGGGTGAAACCCCGGGCCGGAGCTAGTATTGAATAAATATTCTAATTGGTATTGTAGTATACTGTAAGGTAGATGCAATTAAAGTCAAACATCCAAACGAGTAACATAATTATGAATAAACAAAAAAATAATTGAATAATCGAAATTTCACGGCAATCAAGACAAAATACTTTCTCTGTTATTGTTGTTTACTACACAACTACTTGTAAGCTACGAATTTGCATTAACGGTGCTTTTCAAAGTTCAAATTTTCGGACAAATAATAGAGTCATTACCAGCGACAGCCAAATAATGCATGTCAAATTATCAGATCATAACTAATAAAGCTGTAACAATAGACGTAATAATTACACTAACTGTTGGTTGAGGTAACGGAACAATAATAATTATTTTAACACTTGGTTAAGTATACAATTACATGCACGTAACGTTAATGTACTTTTAAGGAGAATTTTGATGTATACTTTACAGTTTTTAATCGTGGACTATGATTTAACACATCTTCCTGAAGAACAAATGACAAATACAAAGAACCAAAACGTCAGATCGTAGTCTGAAATTAAAAAAAAACGAAGGGTCTGTGAGTGTAATGTATTGTATACGTAATGTAAGTAAATTAAATAAGTCTAGGCATTAAACCGGTTGGGAGGAGCTCAGCCGAACAGGTGCAGATGTTAGCCGTACATGGATGTGACAGGATACAAACCAGTATTAGGCGAAATTTACGAACCCCCACACACTACACAACGATAAAATAACTTTTAATGGCACAAATCGATGGTATCTTACAGATGAATCACCTTGTAGTGGGCTAAGATAAACAGTGTACAAGCACCAGTGCTCTACGTAAACTTATTCGTAACGAATACATTAGCCAGCATTCGTAAGCGTATTAGCAGATAACACGAGACGTTCATTTACATTGGATCTTTACGGTGAATTTGTATCTTGTACTAGCTACGTCCCGTGGTTTCACCCACATAAGGCCCGAATCCGAGGGAATTTTCGAAAAACATCTGTAGCCTAAAAGAACACCCTCTACTATGAGCGGTTGAGGCTATGCGTTGATCAATCAGTCAGCCAGGACAGAGCATTTTATAGATTGCCTAGCGGCATATGAAACGAGAGGAACAACTGGTAATATTTTTAATATAGGGTTATTAACTTTTAGCTGCTGTTGATTGTCGAATAGAGTATAGTCGTATAATCATTAAAAACTCACACTTTTGATAAAAATCGTTATTCTGTATAGTTTTATTCTGCTATTTGAAATGTAATAGGGAACATGGCAAAACTATTGTTTCTTTTTAAACTGGTCAATGTTTAAAATAAATAAAATAATAGCCATAGCTTGCTTAAGTATGACAAAAGAACTGAATACCGCGAAAGTAATCAAATCTGAGGGAAAAGTGAATATAATTGCATATTACACCACAAAGGATGGTGCGTACAGAAATAGAGTCAAATTACGTTGTCGCAGTCGATAATACCCCCAAGACCGCAATGCACTCTCCTCCGAGAGTCACTTCTACAAGGCCATATTTACCAGACAAACGTAATTACTAACCATTCGGGTTAAGCAGCCATTACCGAGTTTAATTTCAATTCAGTGAAGCTTTGCCATTGTTTACATAGTCAAAGAAAGTCACGGTGGACACGGATGCAACCAGTGCACCGAAAACCTACTTTTGTTTGTGCTTCAAGCTCTGGTCTGTGCAATGCTGGTAAATTATAGGATTTAGTGACTAGTCTCTCGTCGAGTTAGCATGATTAATCGCGGAGAAAACTAGCTGAGATTATGCCTCGGTAATATAAGATCGTACGTTTGTATTTCAGCGAATATTGTAGGCAATTATTCACATACGATAGTTGTCTTTTTTTTTATAAAAAAGATTGTTAGACGGTGTGATTACACTTTGAGTTTCAATACGATCTGTCGAAATTACACGTATTATCGTTTGATTCGTGCAAGTATAATATATTGCCTTCGAGATAGTAAAGCTATTCGTAGCTCAGTTTACTATTTTTTTGTCATAAATATGTATAACATTTTTGGGAACAAGCGGCGGCAAACATTGTTAGAAGCAAAGTGAAAACCGAAAACCATTTTAAAGATCAGTCATTTTTAAAACCACATAATGACGAGAAGAGCTAAAGTGTAAATTTTTCAATATTCACACCCCGCAATTATGTGTATTTATTTAAATAGAAGTACAAACCGCGAATGGAGCTAATGAAAGGGATGATAATAAAGTGGTGCAATTTCCACCTGCCCACTGGAATGTGCCTTAAGCTACACTGTAGAAAGTGCTTCAATTTGTCTAAGCTAAGCTTACTTGAAAGATATAAAAGAACAATCGTTCCGTGCACCAAATCATTGACCCGACTTACTGACATGATATATTGCCTTTAGAAATGTATTCTTATTCTCACTTAGATTTTATATTTATTGCATATTCTATTTTAGTGTACCTACACGTAAATTGAGTGTGAAGTTTAACCTCAATATTTTATTTTCTATTCTCTTTAAAAGTAGCACAACACTTCGGCATCAATTAAAATATATTATAGTTGCTACAGAAACCGCTAAGGCGGTACAGCAGTGGGTAACAACATTATCGCTTTTATGGTGCCAAAAGTTATATATGTGACCCATCTCTTTCCGTGGGTGTTGTAAAAACTAATGCACTGGCGAACTATCTCTCCTCGCGGTGGCGAGTAAACTCATTGATCCCAAGGAGGATTGGTGTCAGGCTAGCGGCCGGCCGTATAAAAGCTTTGCCAAATCTTTTTACAGTAGGACTTAGCGACTTTTAGCCGACGCTCTTGAGAGGAATGCAACAGGAAATTTTGCTCGGCTAATGCTTGGGACGCTATAACATATATGCGTAGGAGTATGGAACGGGTTGCTATGCTCGGCTAATGACTAATTGAGATTGTAATGTTTATTGGGTGTTACTTATTAATCCAAATAAAACTAGGTCTAAAAGGCTAAATTACATACACAAAGTAAGCAGTAGCAGGTTGTGTTTTACCGATCGAGACTAGAGAAATCGAGAATATCTCATTAATGTAAATCGCAGAGGCTCGCGGCGCATCAACCTACTGACCTCAGGAGTGAGGACGTTTCGACTAGATTGCGATACTTGTTCGAAGTATAACACATGATTCTTATCTGTACAATATCTTTAGCAAACAAAATACAAGATTTTGTGGGTCAAGTATCGGATTAAGAATATTTTGTTCTTTTAAAATGTAGAGTAAGTAAATGTGAATGGTCTTATTGGTAATCTGATACGATTTTCATTTTAAGTGGACTGCTGGAAGTTTGTCGGTAAGTGTGGGTCAATCCCAAAAATTCCAATCTCTTGAACATTGCGCTTGCAGTAGTATTAACGATAAAAATCCATGACAATTATTTTTTGTCGGTGGCAAATAATCAAAAATCCATGACAAATATACTTTTTATTTTTCTAGATACTTATTAACAGTAATTATTGCTCCTCTTCCACTGTGGTCGTCTTCCGAATACAAACAGAAATTACACAAATTGCTAAATTGTAGTTTTAAGATGTGTGAAATGATATTATTTTCGTTTTTTTTTTATAAATATCATGGCATTTTGTATTGTGTTTGACCACTAACATACTACGTCTCATTTTGGTAAGTGACATGACGATCGATGCAAAATGTATAAAATTAAATAATGTTAATAGGTTTTAAAGCTATTAAACGACTCGTTTGTTCAATAGTTTTATGATTTCCAGTCATATGATATTATCATAGTTTAAATATTAATACAAAAGTTAAGTTAATTATCAAGAAAGCTAAAGAAAAAGCAAGATTTATGAGCCTATAATAGCAAATGAAGTGCCCGTGCAGTGTAACACGAGACGAGTTTGTAAATTATGCAACATCTGAATAACACATTTATTATAAGAGTATTCATTAAGAGGCCGTAAGCTTGTAATCATTAAAGAGTTTGAAATGCCCAAAGGAGAAAAGTACTTGTAAATAATCACTGGCTCTTCCTTGCGACTGATACAAATTGTGCTGAAATTAGTAATTTGTTTAAATGCAGATGTTTTACGGCCGTAAGCTGATAGTTATTCTAACTATGAGTTCTACTGCAATTATCGCACTTTAAGCAGGTCTTTAAATCATAGATAGATAGATTAACGCTTTTTTGTACCAAAAACACAAATTACAAGAAATAATACAAAGAAAAACTTAAGTGGTACAATAGGCGGCCTTATCGCCTATGATCTCTTCGAGGCAACCAATGAATGGAAAATTTAAGACTTAACGAAGGTGAAGGGTGATGTGTTTTTAGTTGAGAGAGATTTGATTACGAAAATAAACGGATTTATAACTATAATAATAGAGTTCATAATAGACTTTATGGAAAGTAAAACTTTAAAGCTTTGATAAGATTAACATTTCCTACATATATGTAAATAGAAAAGAGAAAATAAATACTTAGGTAATTGTAATGCTTACATAACCGCGCTTAATTACTAATTAAAACGCAAAACCTCCTCCATAATAGTAAATCTTACACAAGTAAAACAAGTCTGTTCAAACCTTAAGCTCTTATAACAGGACTGAAACAAATTACAATTTCATTGAATGTAAATCCGTAGTCGTGCCAATACTAATAGATGTGCTTAAACCCGCCTAATAGTTTACAGAAGTGAATTAAGCTATTCAACGTTCCTTTTGTATTCCGGCTTTATCAATTTATAATACGGCTGTGCGGCGTTTAAGATGTATTTAAATAGCACCCGTAATTAACTTTAACGGTAGCCTATGTTTTTATTGCCTCAATGAAGATAAATAGCACAATCGTAAAATACTGACTAACAAAGTTGGATGTTAGACTATGTAGCTTTAATCATACGAATTAAGAACATTTACCACTAAACCTGTTCAATTAGTTACTGATTAAAATTAATTGGTCCTCAGTAGTTAAAAATATCGTAAAATATCGTAACCGGAACAAAGCAATTTATAAAAGCTTAAACTGATACTTACAAGTGTAAATAAACAGCGCAATTAAGAACATTATCACCTTACTTATAAACGATGATTAACAGATGTCTAAGTTATGTGATGTTTGTTCCTGTCTGTCAACTTTGAAACTTCATGTCACAGCAAAATACAAACGATACATAGTTTATGCAGATATTAATCATGGTTTAGAGGTAAGGGGATATATTGTCACTATTATGCCTATTGTTGATGTGAAACATCTATAGGCGAGGTTAAACCTAAAAGTTGGCGTGGCGATACAGGCCGTGGCGACGCCTCGCTACGCTATATATATGATGGAATATAATATGTACTATAAGTAGCGAGTCGATGTTACACATCTGCCAGGCGTCCCGTGACGGCTCACATATATTTTTTTAATTATAAGATACAACTAATTAATTTATCAATCTAGCATCGCAATGTTAAACTCTTAACCCCTTGCTTTAAAACGATGACTAACTTTATGTAGGTAACGTTTGTCTTTTACTGTGACGTAAATATAGTTTCAAAGTTAACAGACAGAGACAAACGTTACATACTAGTCACCGTTTATAAGTAAGGGGGCTAATGTATTGGTACACGGATCGGATACAAGCAAATAGTACAGCAACTATTTATAAGAAAAGGAAGAAGGTACCCATAGTGTGCCAACCAGTCCTGGTATGGTGAAACGTAAATAGCAGGCTGGTGGCATCCGGCTCATTGAATGCGGTGACCCCATCTGATCGCAAGCTCGAAGCTTTTTGTCCCTACTGTGGGATATTGGTTGTCCATTACAAATAACATCAAACTTAACTTATGTACCTCTATGACTTCTCTTCAAGATGGCATAAGTGATAAGTTATTATTAAGCATTATCGTAAATATCGGGTGTCACAACGCAAAAACTTACAAGGTGTGTGTTTGAGTTGAATAATCTACTAGCTGCGTCCCGATTTCACCCGCGTAAGATCCGATCCCGTGAGGATGTCGGGATCTAAACTAGCCTATGTTACTCGGGGTGAATGTAGCTTTCTAATGGTAAAAGAATGTTTGAAATCGGTCCAGTAGTTTTTTGAGTTTATTCATAACAAACGTACAAACGCACACACACACAAAATACAAATCTTTCCTCTTTATAATATTAGTATAGAAGATATAGATATCTATAAAATGCTTTGTCCTGACTGAGTGACTGACTAATCAACGCACAGCCTAAACTGCTGAAAGTAGAGAGCTGAAATTTGGAGAGTGTGTTCTTATTGTGATGTAGACATCCGATAAGAACGGATTTTAAAAAAATCTCACGGGATTGAGATTGCCAGACCTAATATAATTTTAGACGATATAATATCAATATGAGATTCTTCAGTGTCAGCAACGGCAAATATGCTCGGGCCATAGTATAGGTACAGACTTTCTTAACCTTTTAAAGCATAGAACCTAAAAACAAAGCGATGTAAGTAACTGTTTAACCTAATACATGACAATAAATACAAAATTGCAATTCATAATGACGCCTAAACTGAGTCCTTATCGATCGCACGCTTTGCAATCATATACACATAATGTTGTTAAATAACACACTTTTCGTATCCAAGAGAAAATCAAAAGCCATTGTAAGTTCTCATGGCTCAAACACCACGACCTACTTTATAGAAACCCCTCTGTAATACACTCCTGATCCGAGACCTTTGCTTGCATACAGGTCAGCATTATTGTGATGAGCATATAAGAAAACGATCGATATCGCCTATAATGCATATTATATTGAGCAATCTTGACAACAAACAAGGCCCATAGTCATTTTCACGTCAACCAGGTTGATGCTTGTTCAAAATAGAGACATAAAGTGTGGACTCCAATCTTAAAAGATCTACCTACTTATGTCTAGTACCAGCCTACGTTAACTGAAGTTTGACATTATGTTATGTTATGACATTTTTGGTAATAAATGATTTACATTACAACTATATAATCATTAATAATAGAAAAATTTCGTATGAGTGAAATAAAATTCGTTTTCTTTTCGTATAGTGATGTGGCTTTTGTTATGAGTTCTAATGCCTTGTAACATGTTCTAACGACTGCTATCTACACTAATATTATAAAGAGGAAATATTTGTATTTTTGTATGTTTGTAATAAATAAACTCCTGGACCGATTTCAAGTCAAGTCAAGTCTTCCCCTTTAGCTACATTCACCCTGAGTAACATAGGCTGCTTTTGATCCCGATATTCGAGATATAAAGTACGCACCCGACGCAGCTAGTCAGAGATACGATTAAAAAATACTATCTATTGTGGATTTGTTTTAGTATTTAGCCGCGTGACTAATATATTTTAAAATAATGTCAGTAGCTCGATTTAAGATTTTTGCAATAGATTTCCTGACTCTCTACTCAACTGACTCGTTTAAAATGACCTTAGACCGGAAGGGCGTGGAAATAAGTTCAAGAGAAACTTTAAGATTTAATAGTAACCTGTTCTACGGTAATATTACATTTTCAAAATACATGTAGCAGTGCTATTAAGCGTACCTACCTAATATTATTAATATCATATTCTTCATCCTGCCCTTAACCCAGTTATTTGGGGTCGGTATAGTACGTTTATCTTATGTCAGCAAGTACCTTGTTATAATAGATTTGGCAATATTATTAAGGCCAGCCCCCTGCCTGATATCAAGGTTGATATCAGGCAGGCGGCCTTGGGAGGATGTCATCTTGGTGTCAGATATTTTTAACACAATGCCGCTTCGAAGAAAAAAATAAAAGCTTATTTTACAAAGTGAAATAACGGATTCGAAAATATGTACAAAAACATTTCTATTTATCTACGTAGGTAATATAAATTCGTTATTTGAAAACAGAATTTAATATATTATAAGTTAAAAAAAATAAGTCGGCTCTACTATGGTTGACATTAACACACATTGTATCAGAATACCAGTTAGCCGTACACTGTGATAAGTTATCTAAAGTTGCATGTAACCACCTGCAGTGTACTTCAACCTAAAATGGGTAGGAGTTTGCAATAAACGTATTAAACGTTGCCTTCCACTTGCTATTTCAAATGAATTATTACCGATGACGCCTGGTCTATTAATATTTTTCCTCTTGAACTTTTTTGAAACAGCACAAGCTGGGCAAATGGCAACAGGTCATTCAATACATTTCTATAAAATATTCTTTTAAAATGAAATCTATTTTTCTGTTTCTAGCGCGCTGATTTTTCTTTTTTTAACATTTTAACGCCTAACGTTTCGAGAACTTTACTGTGCTTCCTTGTTAGGGGGTAGACTGGTTTAATTTCATATCAGTAGTAGTTCATTCAGTTTTCGCAATAGTCACCTACTATTGCGAAAACTGAAGAAAACTATAGGTAATATAATCTTGTAAAATTACTACCATTCATTACTATCAAGACAGTAATCTTAATATAGGTAGAACAAGAATGTATAAGGTTTTAGTAAAAGAAATTAAAAAAGTTACGCCCCTTGTCAGTCGGATAATAAAAACAATGAAGCAGGTTTTCAATTTCATTGCAGTTCTCTTATGAAACAACCATGTTAAATTCAATTTAATGGATTTTAGTTAAAAAGTGCAAGTATGCGACAGCAGACGTTTATACGCGAGTAATTTAATTTCATAATAGACACGGAGATCAAATTAATATCTAGCCGCGAGCGACACGAGACAAGACGCATGAAATGAATTTGGTTTCGTTAGGGAGCGTAGCGTTCGGCAATCATTTTGCGTTAGTCTAGCTATCCCGTTTGCAGACATAGACATAAAGTTTTAATTACCATAGGAGCTTTATTTTGAATCAATTTTCTGTTCTTAACATTAACGTGCGCATTAAGCACTACATTTTATGATAGAGTCGCACATCTAAGAAGCATCATAAAATTGAATTAACTACATGTATTTGACTAACATCTATAGTAAGAAATTACTTACGGCATGTGGCATTTAAATTGATCATTCCTTAGAACTCTTTAAAGGCAATTGACGATTTATCTACATATCGGTACCTAAAAACTATAAGCAAATAACCACAAGTATAACTACTAATGAGCCGAAAAACAGCTTATATTTCTTTAAAAAAAAAGTGAATTTTCGAACATGTATTTTTCCTTTGCAATATTTCCTAGTAAATCTGCCAAGAGCAATTAAAAACAAAAATACAATTATTTATTATCTAGGATAGTCAAGTGCAGACTTAAGCACTTAAAATAAACAGAATACGAATGAGCTAACATAAATTATTTTTATCCACGTACTGTTATTTACTTAACTTATATTGACATGTTTTTTATTTATTTCATTTAGTGTTAAGAACTTAATGTCAGCTGCGAATAGATGATCTAATCTCGCAAAATTATGCATAAAGAACCGAGCCGCAGTACAGTTTTATTACCTAGAGTTGAATGAAACATTGCATTAGTAGCTGTAAAAGGTTAAGTTTCATATTTTGCCTACAAAAAATCACTTAAATTATAGATTTTACTTCTGTTTTCCCGAATTCCTTGTTTTTCAAGAAGAGACCTGTAAAGGTCTCGAAACTTTTAGCAATGAAACAATGCTAATAGTAATTAACACCACACGAGTTAAATTTCACTTAAAAAATTTTGATTTAGTAGAAAGGGGTAAAATACGCAGACAAAATCTGCAATAGACAAGAAATTCAGACCACAGTTACAGTTCCAGAGTCAAACAAACTAATGTCGAACTTACTCGTATTAACTCGTAGACCGGAGACCCCAGGGGAGGAACAGTAATGAATCGCAAACAGTTCCATTAACTTATTTATATTAATGATCCTTACTAACACTAGAGGTAACTGTTGCCAGAGTCGTGATTAGATTTCATGAGGACTCCATTGGACTCGTACACGCATAAATACAAATTGCTATCGCATTGGAGGCGTGCGCTCGACGATAGGTCAAACGGTAGATACACTAACAGATTCTATTACAATAAACATTATTAAACTACCTATTATTTTGACAACAATGCAATGATTATTCCACAAAACCTATAAAAAATTGGACAATAAGGTGTGGATAGATGTCGTTCACTGTTCACAATACAAATTGTTATTTCTATTCGTGGCGTGTCCAATACATTTTTACAATAAGATAGGAATAAATTGTACCGTTCGGCACGAAGTGGACGGACGCGGACGCGATGAGACGAACACCGTTACGCGAACATTGTGCGTTGGGACGTGATCCAAGAGTAATACACCGTCCTATCATCTATTCGCATATTGCCATACTAGAAAAACATTCATGCACACTTAAGATGTGCCATTTCGCTAAATTAGTTTTCATTATAAGCTTATAAGTTATAAGAGGCAATTGGTTCTTAAAAGTCATCACGCGTGTGACGGCCTCTTTAAAGTAGAAACTATGATTAACGTACCACACTTAGTTCGCTATAACATTAAAGCCGTGTTCAAACCGGAAAAGAGTTACCTAAAAGCTGAAAGTTTTGTAAATAATCTCGGAATGTGGTACAGGGAAAACGTTTGAACCTTTTAAACGTTTAATAAGTGTTTTTTTTTAAATTACCGAACAAATAACTTGCTTTTAACCATAGCATGTACTTAATTACGACATATGTATGTTTTCAATCTCAAGATGTGCATCGCATAACAAGTTTATTATAGCTACAGCCAATTATACAGCATAAACGCTGATCTTGATTGTTCTGTGTACGTTTCATTTTCACATCATTAAGATAAAAAAACATCCATACAAACATTTTACAACTGACAATAGATAGACAGATAATACAATTTTATAACTCTAGTTGTCTATTGTAAGATTTATGTAATTTTTATCGTCCATATAAAATAGAAACAGAAAGTCTAAGCTCATAATTTTTTTATAGGTTGCTCATTGTATAACAATGAAATCATTGATCCAATCTAGAGATGCAGAGAAAACAAACATAAATTAGATTATGGCTAAGTGGAAAATAAAGATAAAGTTAGATGGAGCCATAATGGCAAAGCTTCATGGCCGTATCGAGAACTCAGCACGGCCGACAATAAAGGCTCAGTTGTCGTTAAGTTACAATAATACGAGTTACAACTCAATATCTTTCAAATGCATCTCTTCGTTGACCGCGGCTCAAGAAAAGGCACTCAACCCAATATGGCTATTAGATGTTAAACAATTTCACTATAGCCTACCCTACCTATAAAGAAATGTTTGCGTGCACACAAAGCCGTTAATAATATAAATACGTTAATAAATCTAAAACTTCACACGCAATTAAGTTGTTTAAATTACCCATAGGTTTTTTTAACCAAGACTTGTCTTTGTTACAGATAACGAATATTGCCACGGCCCCTATCAGAGAGCACAATGCGGTTGATATTCAGTTTAGTGTTAGTTGCATGTGCGGTGGATGCGGCAAAAAAGTTTGAAGGGACGTTGAGGTCGGCAGCGGATGCGCCGCCTCAAGATAATTTAGCTGTGGAGTCAGGATTGCCAGAACCAGCCGTAGTGGCTGCCCCGGACGACTACAAAAACCCTGGAGCGCCACCGCCTGCTTCGCCTGCTAAGTTAGAAACAGAAGAAACTGGACCAGCTGCTCCAGAAGAGCCGGCTTCTGCCCCTGAAACATCAGCTGAGGGTATTCCTCCATCAGCACCGAGCGGAGCCTCTGCTCCTTCCGCTCCAGCGAATTCGCTTGAAGAATGTGATCCAGAAATGATAGGATTCGAACTCGTTACTGGGTAAGCTCATATTGTCATTCATAAAATTATATCTTCTTTACTATATCCGCAATTTAATCGATAATCATACGATTCATCGCCTAAGTAATGATCGAAAGGCAATTCAGATTTAGATTAAGAGAGGAGATGCGAAATAATATTATCAGAAACCGACATTGCTTTCAAGATAAGTAAAGAAAGTGATTTAACAAGCGCCGCGCACTCTGCTCTAAGTGACTAAAACTTATCGTTGATATCAATCGTATGTACTTAGAGCTTTACGTCTTCAGTAATAAGCTTATTTTCCAACATAACATTTATGAAGCCTAAAGATAAGAACTGTGATTCGAAAGATATTTATTTCCTCTCAATATTTTTATTTTTAGGTACGTATTTTCAGCGCCATCTCACATATTAGACGACATACCCGGTACGCTGATGTTGACCGACTGCCTTGAGCAATGCCAGGCCAACGACACTTGTCGCGCCGTCAACTACGAGACAGGGCTCTGTGTGCTCTTCAGTTCAGACGCTGACCAGTTGCCTGGTGAGTTCAATTAAGTTTATAACCAGAACAAGATTTTATCCTTACAGGAAGGGTTTCTCGTGTTCGAAAGATAACTAGAAATGTCAATCGTGATTTAATACGTTACTTTTGACGGAAATAGCGTTAGATTTTAATAACGTACCGCTGTCAACCTGTTATATACACGCGTATGCACACTGCGGATAATGGCAGGCTAACACGAGCAGACGTTAATCAATAGGTAGGGTATAATAAGTCCTATTTAGAACGAATCAATCGGTCGACACCATGAAGAGAATTATAATAAACACTCGGGTGTAAAAAAAACTAACAATAACGGCACAAATAGATGCATGTGGTATATCTAGGACACATAGCAGGTGGCACGGTAATGGCGTCAATACTCTCGTTTGTCCGACATAGAGGTGCGAGCTCGCTAGCGTTCCGATTTTTTTGCTTCAACGCATCATTTGAATGTCAATAACGGCATGACTATGGCCAGTCATCAAACCATATTGGGATAAAATTACTCTCACCACGAAAATGAATATTGACCGATCGAACTTAATTGCGTTAGTGGGGCATGGCTTGAACTCATTATTAGCTATAGCTATTTGAACATATATTTGTTACGTAGACGGTAATATCTATCTAATTTTCATGAAGTTAAGATTTCAATATGTAGGTTTAAAATTTGTTTTGGTTGAATACATTGTTATACAGAACGTGTCTTTCGCAAATAATTTAATGTGCCCTAGATATATATGCTTAAAGGAATCATTTTGCAAGGATTTACGATCCGGAAATTTCGAGGTATTGTTCACATAATTCACATGAATGTTTGATTGCAGGTGCATTAACGAAGTCCCAGTTCCCTGTGTTTACAATTTACGCCCAAAAATCGTGTCTTGGTGTACGTCCATGTGAGAGAGCTTGGTGCTTCGATCGTGTTCGGGGTTACAACCTCAAAGGACGCGGCAAGAAGACACACGTAGTCGGCTCTAGGCAGATGTGTCTCGACCTTTGCCTCGGTGAAAACGAGTTTGTTTGCAGGTTAGTTAAACACTGCATTTTAGATAGCATCGATGCCGACAACTCATACGAATACTTTATGACGTCTAGTCAACACTTGTTCCGTTACAACATTTTCTAATGCATCTTAGTCAGTTTTGTTATGAGGCGATTTCTCTCGCTAAACTGGTGTGTTTATTGTTTGTTCCTCGTCCAGTAATATGATTTTAAAAGCAATTATTACTCTTATATTCGCAGTACATTCAGATTTATTAGTTCAATGACTGGAGTCTTCCCAGGCGCAATAAAATATACAAGAACAATAGGCGATATAAATAGATTTACATTTTTCACATGAGCACAGCCCGTAGATTTATGCACACATTTACTTCCACAATAGGGGGAAGTAGCGATAAATCATATTCAATACTGGACATTTCAAACTCTCATCTACGTTCTGAACAGCTGAAGTAAAAAGCCACGAGCATTGAAAACATAAATATATCTAAATATATAAGATAGGTATGCGAAAGAAAATTTATAATTTACCTAAATGTTTAAGGAAACGATAAATTAAACATCAGGTACAAAGAAATGTACAAAGTAGAGCGGTTTATGGGCGGAGTGAAACATGAATGACCCGCAAGCACTTGCCCTCGACGCGACCTGTGCGCGACTATCTCATTTAAACAGCATTAGAAATTGTATTGCAAATATTTGCTAGACTATTTTAAAATAACACTTAGTAAAAAATTTGATTCTAATTCGATCATTGTATGGTGGTATCTCATGGTATTAGAAATAGTACCTTATAAATTCAGAAACGTGTCTAAATTATAGAATTAGTCAATTGTAGAATTGGTCATAACCAGATTTGGAACATCTTGGGTGGGCATACATTTTTATACATAAATACATTTATAGTCAAAGAATAGATCTACTTTAATTTTCTGTCTAAACAGCTTTGGGTATCCACTTTTACTTGTAGCACCACGTTTTATGAACGACACATTTCATAAAACGAGGTGCAATAGCAGTTTAAAACTAAGCTAAGAGACATTTAATTTTCCTTAAGCTCCAATTAATTATTTTTATTACTTAAAACCAATTACCTAAAGAAATAAAATAAATTAATGATTCAAAGTATTGCAAACACGAGAAAATACTGTCTTTATGTTAATTTGTTTATCATCTCGTAGTAATTTATAGTTTACACACATTTTTTTCAACGAAACGATATACGATTAAGGCGCTGACACTAATACTAACCACTACAATTGCACTAACAAGACGAGAAAACAGACGTTGTGTAAGGTCATGGTTCTATTCCCTTCAATCAGATATTATCATGCGCCGACTGATTCAGTATTGTGCCTAACGAGTACAGTTACATCTGTAGTGTAATGTTGTCTATTACAAACGCACACACAGTTGTTATTTATGAAAATGAATGTGTTACTCGACTTTGTTTCACGAGCGGGCTCATTAACTGTGTACGCTAATAAACAGATAAGCACGATAACGAAGTAAGTTCCAGTTGCCTTAGATGGTTCTCCAAGCACATCTTGGCCGCTCAATCCAGTGGAACCTAAGTCACGGCCGCTTCCTGATATCTATTGCGTTTCTGAATTCTGCCAACGAGCATTATATACAAAGGAGAGGCCAATTGCATGGCTTACGTCTCAGGCGTCTAATGTAGTGAGACACGATTGTCCTATTGTGTTTATTTCCTTGTAAGGTTTTTGCTACCATTAACATAAATAGTAGAGTCCGAGCCTCACATTCGATACACGTAGTTCCATTGACGTGTTCGGGTCAAGATGACAAGGATCACAAACTATCTCGGTTCCGTAGCGCTAATTTGCTTCGGGAAGTGTGCGGTACGCAGTCTTATGTCAGCTCAGGATACTGAATTGCAAAATAAGCTTTGGATTCCTCCGACTCATAAATTTTTACTTTTAACCAAATACATACCATGCAGCCGTAGCTAGTTCTGCTTAGAATACAAAATGTACATCTGTCAATACGCCAGATACGTAAAGGCCTGTTCTGGACTTTAAAATTGACAGGCTACACGGAGAAAGTGGATTGATAATGTACAATTGAAAATATATTACTTGTATATATCAACATGTCCAAATGCAGCAGTTGATTAAAATGATTTAGCATATTTCTTTTTGTGTGTAACTAGTTTTTATTGCAAGGTTTAAATAAATTCAGAAATGTGGCTGTGGAATATGATAAAGTAAGTAGGACATGAGTAGGGAATTAAATGTGGGATTTAGCTTCGACACTTGTACCGTTGGGTTCAAATGTTTGTATCTTTATTGAGTTACAGTGCGAGCGCACCCCGGGCGGCTCACATCGCGATCATCGCCGGTCACGACGTTTAGCAAATATACCCCGGACATGGCACTACAACTGCGCTTGCACCGCGTGCTGTGGGAGCTAAACTATCACTTCCTTCTTTCATTCACGACACTTTAACTGATACACTCATTTACATTCAAATGGATGTAAATTATGATCAATCAAATTGATTCTCGCGCGAACCCTATTTCAAATATACGTCTAATTAAGTAAATTAAAGTTGCATGAGTTATATGCATTTGATGAATTTATAAAGGCGCGGAAGTCGCACATTTAGAATGCCACGACAAATCTACTAACACTTAATTAGATAGTAAATTAATGAGCATCAGACGTATCGTTTTTAATTAGGTATCAATGAACTTTTATTCAATTACACATATATTTAGCGACGATGAAGTTTCCAAGCTAACAGACAGAGACAAACGTTACATAAACTTAGTCATCGTTTATAAGTAAGAGGGTTAATGTATTTGTTAATCGTGCTTTAGTGGCGCACTATCTAGAAGGGTTATAAAATTATAACTAATACAAATTATAAATCATTGTCTATTCTTTGCCAACTGAGACCACCAAGACTGTCGCTTCATAATAGTTTTAATGTGCGCACAAAATGCATTTATATCACAGAGTATAATGCAACGTTTTGCTCACAAATTGTAGTTCTGTTCTGTTTTGTGGAGTGTACATAGTTCCGCTATGTAATAAGAAGATTTTTTGTTGAGAGACGATATGTACAAGAGGAAATTATAAACTAGGAAGTTATATAAGGTTGAAGTAATTATAATATGATGGAGAAGCAAGCAGAAGCAGCTACTTGTGAAATGACAAGTACGTAATAGACACAACGGGTGTGCACTAGCGGGAATCTTAATGTCAAATGTTTTTTTGCAGCAGTATCGACACCGCGTTGAAAGTAATTTTGCTTTTATGAATATGTCCATTAATAACTACGTAGATTTTTTTTAAAGTTAAATGCGAAATGTATGTTTTTTTGTTAGACTCAAATGACAATTTTAGAAAGGTATCTACATTTTGGGGGGAAGTTACAATAATATACAGAACGTAATCATTTATAGAAGGTATATTTTCAACCGCGGTCCATCCAAAGTTTAGAGAATTCAAAAGATTTCTTACGGGAAAACTATGGAGGCATAGATCTCCACCATAACGGAGTTGAAGACAGAGTATCATTAAGCATACGTAACTACGTCTAGAATCACTATAATTGTACACGGTTTCATCAAGAATAATTTCATAGTTAATCGATTTATAGCATGTAAATAGCGTAGTAAAACGGCGCCATTTGTATAAAGAGGTTAACTCTGTGTTAACTCCTTGGGAAAGTTCACACAATGAATAAAGAAAACAAAAAGGTAGAGCTGCTGTTAAACCGCGCGAAACACTGTGTTGCAGATCGGCGAACTACAACAATAAAACTGGGGAGTGCGTGCTGTCGAACATGGACCGTATTACGCTGGCGGGAACGAATGCATTCCAGGCTAACGAAGGTAGGTAATTAGATCACACATTCCATTATTGCCCCCAGTTTTACTCCTAACATGACAAGACTACATTCTTCAACTTTTGTAGATACGGACTATTTGGAAAATAACTGCGTCGAAGAACCAACAAAGTTATGCGAGTTCAAGAAGATGGGTGGACGAATTTTAAAAACTGTGGACTCAGTTTATCAAGACGTTGCCACTATTGAAGAATGTCGGGAATTATGCTTAAATTCTCCGTTCCGTTGTCATTCTTACGATCATGGAGATACGGGTGATCATGTTTGCCGTCTTTCTCACCATTCCAGGGCCACATTGGCAGATATACAGGTACAGTACTCTGTTTACTTTCTATGACAAATATATAAATACTAGTTGACCCGACGAACTTCGTTCCGTCTTAAAGGTAAAGAAACCATCTCCTGGCTCTAAACTACCTCCCCACCAATTTTCAGTCAAATCGGTTTACCCGTTCTTGAGTTTAGAATAGTGTAACTAACACGCCTTTCTTTTATATAGCTAAGATGTATTAGTAAACTATATTAAGCTTGTTCATTTACATTTTGTCGTAGGACCCGTATCTGGAGGTTCCTGAAGCGGCCACATATGAACTGTCTTCGTGCTATAACGTGTCTATCGACTGCCGAGCGGGTGACATGGTGGCGCGTATTCAAACTTCGAAATTGTTCGACGGAAAGATCTATGCAAAGGGCAGTCCCAACTCTTGCGTCGTCGATGTCAAGCAAAGTCTGGAATTCGAACTCCATATGGGCTACAGCAATATCGAATGCAACGTCAAACAGAATGGTCTCGGAAGGTATAAACGATATATAAGGCTCTCTCCAAACATAGATAACTCCTAATACTATCGATTACATTTCAAATAACAATAAACTAAATCTATTTGCAGATATCTCAATGACGTCGTAATTCAACATCACGATACGATCGTCACATCATCGGATCTCGGTTTAGCTGTAACTTGCCAATACGATTTGACGAACAAAACGGTCGCAAATGAGGTTGACCTCGGAATCCGAGGTGATATTGTAACTGGTATCTCGGAAGAGGTCATCGTCGACTCTCCTAATGTAGCGATGAGGATTACCGATAGAAACGGAGACGACACAATCGCCTCTGCTGAAGTTGGGGACCCATTGGTAAACTATACAGTTTTATTCGAAACATTAATATGTAACTTTAAGGATGAAATTTAAATCTCAATTCGATTTTGCAGGCTTTACGATTCGAAATTATGGATCCGAACTCTCCATTCGAAATCTTTGTACGAGAACTGGTTGCGATGGACGGGGTCGACTCGAGTGAAATTACTCTTATTGACAGCGATGGTTGTCCCACTGAACACTACATCATGGGACCACTTTTCAAATCAGCGGCCAGCGGAAAGGTGAAATTTATTTTATTTACTTTATTGCATCGAAATATTGTCTTAGATTTCGGGATGGCTACTAACAAGACTCGTTTTTCAGATGCTGTTGTCCAACTTCGACGCTTTCAAATTCCCGTCATCGGAGGTTGTACAGTTCCGCGCCCTGGTGACTCCATGCATGCCGACTTGTGAGCCGGTGCAATGTGACGGTGGTCCCCACGAACTCCGTTCGGTCATGTCATATGGCCGCAGGAGGAGACGTTCGACGCCCGCGGCTCCCACCGACGACATGCTGCTCGTACAAACTATTCAAATCACCGACAAATTCGGTTTCGACAAACAGCGATCGAAGAACGTCACCGAGGATTCGGTGTTCGTAAGGGAAACAGACGCAACTTGTGTGAACGCTGCGGGAGCGATGCTCGCGGCCGCCGCTTTCCTTGCAGCTCAGCTAGTCGTCCTTGCCGCATGGACCTGCAGTTGGCAACGACGACGCGCGGCGGCCAAAGCCGCTGAGCTTCTTCCCGGACCCAACGCACCTTCCGCTCTCTGTAAAGTCTACGATGCTAGTTTTACCCGTGCCCATCAGAGGCACTTCTGAATGTAAGGAGGCATGTTGACGTAATCGGCATCCGCAATAGTAGTTTATTTTATTAGTTTAAAACTTTTGTCGGGTTCTAGCCTGAGGGAAGCGTGTCGGTATTCCATTGTGTTTATTTGCACGCGTTTCTTTATTTAGGCGTAGGATCGCGACAGAGTATGCAATAATGATAAGCTGTCGCGTCAGCAGATTAGTAGGAGGTTAACGTCGCGGAGACGGGGACGACCGACGGAGCGCATATGTCTGTGGAAGGATGGCCGTAGCGCGCGGCAGTGCGTAGCACCGAGGCTGTGCTAGGTGGCTCGGTCGCGGCCGCGCTGTATGTGAGTGAATGTGTGTGAGAGCGCTCGCTTGTCCCCATCTCTGACGTCGTCGGCGGGACAGCGGCCGTAGCACGTTATCAAGATCACGTCGCTCATTCGTTCACTTTACGATCGGACGTTCATTTTCGGAACTCCGATTCCGTATTGTACCATATTCTCTTAAACTAGAGTAAGCCTCATAATAATTGTAGCGTTAAGTAAATCATTTCAGTACCTTAAGTAGATAACCGAACGTGCGACCTAAGTCATGTAACGTTGGATTGACGGCCGTCCCGATATCGTAATTTATTCAATTAGTATAGTGTCTTTTTACATAATTTATATTTTTATATACATATGTATGCCTATTTAAATCTCAAGATATTTTACACAGCATTCTATACTTATACAGCTTTAGTAAATAAAGAAAATATCTAAGTATATGATATTAAGAGAAAACAGTGCCTTAAACGTAATATTTGTAAATAAAATGCTGTTTAATAAATCTATTTACTTAAACAGTATTTTAAAAAGTTCTTCCGTCCAAATGTCCTTCTTAAAAATTAAATAAACTTTTAAAAATATCCTTGTGTTTTTCATTTTATAATGTTACTCAATCGAGTAAAACCTCATGTCATGAATATACATAAGTAGGTAGCTACTAGAACAAAATGACCTGTGTTTGCTCTACCATTGCATGCAATACAGTGCAAGTAAGAGAGAATTCACAGATCAAAATATCGTGCAAGCGCATAAAATTCCAAAGAACATGAGTATTCGCGGTTTGGAGAGCGAGGCGCGTCCAGGCGAGAGACAGTCCACATCAGTGCGATGGGATCTCTGTAAGCCTGCACAATCACGTGTGAAGGGGCAAAGCTCAAGTCGCATTCGTGGCCGAGATAGCATCTAGGCGCGACACGGCACGCGACAGCACACACGTGCCGACTTCGCAAACCACGACCATTAGTAGCCATGCAACAAAGAATCCGTCTCTGACTTGTGTTTCTCGAAAGATTTAGATTGCGGTCGACCGGTATTGAAAAGAAAGGCCGAAGCGCATGCCTGCACGTATGCACGTTAAACTATTCACTAAAGACCTATTAGTGGGAGACAGGTATTTAAATGAAACTTGCAAAAGGTAAAATTAATTTAACTTGTATTGAACTCTTTAAATGCAAACATTCCTTGTCTCAATAAAAATAGAAAAGTAAATATAAGAAATAGTTAGGTACAACCATTGATGGAATCCCAACAAAACAAATCCATTTGTACCAAGGCTCATAAACTCCATGGGCGGACGCACTACCTTCCCAGTTTGACAATAGTCGCAATTTTCATATGCCTATAAAATTCAAATGTTGAATGCGAATACAACATTGTGGGGAAATATAAAGTTGTTTGCAGTAAATATGAAATATTCATAAAAAGGAATTGACAGGGGCCACCGGTTTTGAGAAAGCGTATTCATGAATCGATAAAAACCGGCCAGCCTGTGACGACCGTCAAGCATCGGACAAGTGGAACGGAACAGTACTCGTATATGTAGACGGTTATTCCATAAAAGGATTGTCCTTGGAGAATTTATGGTAAGCAGCAGTCCGATCAATATCAGTTCTATTTCATATCTTGTTCCTGCTCGCATATCTAAGAGCAATCATTTAGGTATATCGATCTCGTAACACTAAACTCTTAGAGGTACAATAAGACTTTAGATCCAGAGACACGGAATATATTATAACTTTACAAGTAGAGGGAATTAGGGTAAGTATAGAGGGAAGTATCGTATCTAAAAACCATAAGAACTTAACGTAAAACTAGTTGATCATGAAACACTGCTGCTAACCATGCAATCTCGATTGAAACTATTGATATTGATGATTTTTGCGTTCACGGATATAACAATTTGTTAGTGACTGAATGACGTTAAAAAAAATTAAGTGTAATCAAAAATTTCAATGGTTTCAATCGAAATTTGTTAGCAACATAGTAACGTAATCAGGCACCAGAGGATAGTTTCATATAATGGATTAGGTATAAAGTATATGAAATTATCCTCAGGCCCTTATCTTATCTGACTGTCTTATCTGACTGTTAGGTAACAGTCAAAGTACCTAACAGACAAAAGCTAGTACGATATCGAAGAGGTGTCAATAAACACTGTTTATTGTCAAATGCATCTCAGGAATTGTGATAGTAAATGTATATTACAGGAACTAGGACGCACTCTCGTTTGGAAAGGAAAGTAAACGATCACAAAGACATAGTTTCGTCTTCTTGAATGTTAGTATTCTGAACGTCGAATCAACGAGAAAATCATTATGACTCACAGCATAATTGCGCTCGGTAGCGTGAGATGCACAAGTAAAGACCTTTGACACTGTTGCCTAGAAATTATGCGGCCTATAATTACTTGTTGGAGACTTATTAATTACTTCATGAAGGTAGCGAATATACACTGGACGCATACCTATACAGTACAGTATATAGGTTTAATTTTAAAGTAGCTTACGGCTCTGAACTTGTTAAGAAGAAATCGAGCTTGCAAAACAAAAATAACGGAGTATTTTAAAAGTAAAACTGAGCGGTTATAACTTTGAAAGTTTATGGAAGTTCTCGACCGTGGAACCGACACACTGCACCGTTTTGTTAATGTTTCCGATAACAATTAATTTTCATTGCGATTTAAAGACAATCAATTTCCTTTTCTTACAACTAAATAAATGTTATTAATGTGAGAAATACTACTACAACACGGTGGGCGTTTATGTCTTTTAATTAACTATAGGATGTAGGTAGGTACATGAAATATGGATTATTTTGTCTTTGTATACAAGTGTTCCGCATAGTATTTCTTGTAAGAATTTTAATAATACTAGTTCTTAGATGTTTCTTCTGTTTTCGCGCGGTTAGATTAAAAATTAAACTAATTTTTGTTTCAATGCTAAACAGCTGAGACCTTTACAGGTCTCATCAAGAGTCAGACCTGATAAAGAGACCTGTGAAGGTCCCCAAAACGTTGAGCATTAAAACAATGCTAAAATCATTGAAGTCAATTTCTAACCCTAAGCATAGTTGGCGGAGATGGTTAGCGCGTACACAGGTGCGCGGGCTGGATTCGAAACCACGACTCTCGGAATGAAAGTCGGGTTATCTATCTCTATACCAGCACCGCTCTAACTTAATATAAGGTTAAGGATTTCCAAGTAATTTTTAACTTAACTTTTTCAAAAACAGTTCTAATTTTCAAAAGCCGTAAAATGAATCTAATGGTAAAATTGTTCACATTCTTTTAGAACAAGAAACTTTACATTTCTCTGTGAATGATGTAGAAAATTGAATCTGTCATGCAAGACCCAACGATTTCGCACACATTAAAAACATAACATCTATACGAGAAAAGCAACCGCTAATAAATCCCACCCAAGCAGTGGACCATAATCTAATACATAAAATAGTTATTAAATAAATAATCATAATAGTATATTAAATTATGACTATTTTCAGCCTTAGATACTCGTTATATTAAAAATAGTATTAGCGCAAAATAATGGTAGTAGTAGGTACCAGTAATCTTGAGTAAACCAATAAATTGGCGTCAGTAATTTATACCCGACTGCAGTCACAGCAAACCGTTTATGGTAAAAACAATTTTATATAGTGGGAACATGGTAAACGAAGTGTCAACAGATGGTAATTACAGGTGGTCCTAGGCTGCTTTTTCAGTTAAACGCTCGTAAATTTTACTTGTAATATGTTTACAAATTGGTTTCTTTTTGACGTGGTAAAAATAAAATGTTAAATTCTTACTTAATATTATAAATGCGAAAGTATTTCTGTCTGCCTGTTACGTTTGCACGCCCAAACCGCTACACCGATTTTGATAAATTTTGGTATAAGTAGAGATAGGTAGTACTTTGGAGAAGGACATGTACTACTTTTGTTCCCGTTAATCCCACGTCTATCTGGTACGCCTAAAATGCTGAACTGGTTTTGATGAATTTTCGTATAGGGACTTTGGAGAAGGACATGGGCTACTTTTAATTTCGATATTCCCGCGGGATCGGGTCTTACGCGGGTGAAACCCCGGGGCGCAACTAGTTACACATAATATATTAATTTACGTATTTCTTCGTGAGAACTAGATAATAAGGGCGACAAGATAAAACATTAATTAGCGAGAATGGACATGACAATGTGGTTCCGCTGGTTTAAGCAACTGTTGTAGTATTTACATATTTTAATAACTGGTAAATTTATTAATGAAATATTTATTTATATCGGTTGACAATAAAGTAAATTTATTAATTGTTTTTTTTGTTTTGAAGATACCTATGCTTTAAAAAAAAATGTACCCAGCGGGACTCAAACCCGGTTCGGATCGGATCGCCCTGGTTCGGATTACCAGTAGTCGCGGGTTCGAGTCCCGCCGACTACTAAAATTTTTGAAACCATTTCCTCTAAAGCAGTACCTACCTATATATTTCCTAAGTGTGGTACTTCGTCCCAGGGCGAATTCCCCTACGCCACGGGTAAACCTCCAGCCGAGCCGAAATCAAAGAACTTATAAAATGTAAAATGACCATTTATTTCCACAGGCATTACAAGTAGGTATTAACCATGGCAGTTCACTCTTAAGATAACTCAGCTCTTACAATATAAAAGCAAGATTACACGTTGTATCCGGTAAGTTTAGTGATTGCAACAATTTCGGTACCATTATAAGTCGATCGGTTGGCGCCGGCTACGGATATTGGCGGCGCAATTTGTGTACTCATTTGCATCGGGGATCGGACCGGACTGATCGCGGTCACGCAGACAACGCGAACGTAAACTGAAACGCGCTTTTACGTAGACCTAACACACTACAGGATATTCATGGAAACGGTACTTTTATGGAGTAAATTTAGAACCTATTTCAAACAGCAAATTATTCTAGCTGCAGTATGTAATCAAGAGCGGTAGGTATGTTTTATCACTAGCTAAGTATAGATATTACTCCGAATATAAATTGAGAAACTAACTAGTTAAAATGTTTATTATCTCTCGACGTTTATGAAAAGGTAATTGAATCGTTTTTTAAGATGATAGACTGAAAAATAAACATGGATACAAACATACTCAACTATGTATTTTTAACTATATGCGTTGTCTAGTCACCGTAACTCAAGCTTAGTAGCTTACTATGGGTCTAGATGGCGCTGTGTGATGTTCAGCGAATTTATTTATCTATTTTTAATTAAGTGTTCACTAATTTTACTCACTTTGCATAAGTATGTTTTAAATACATAATAATTGACTCTATTCGATAACAAATAAAAAAAAAGTTAATAGGTAACCGACCGGCGGTTCGGCGGTCGCGAAGGAAGGTTATGTTTTTTTAAAGTATAGTCATAGAAAAAGAGATGAGTAAATAAACGCTTTATTGTACCAAAAGCTCAAATAACAGCAAATTATACAGAAAAAAACTCAAAATTAAAGTGGCACAATGCGGACCTTCCAGGCAACCAAAAGATAACAAGCACACGATCGACATAAGAATGTAAAAAAAAAGAAATGTAAATAGTAGTCATGATCCGAACAATCAAGTAGGAGCCGTGTGCTGCCCCAAATGGGTAGAGATCAAAAAAACAATTTTATCTTACTAATATTATAAATGCGAAAGTAACTCAGTCTGTCTGTTTTAAGCTTTGACCAATAAACTCTGAACCGATATTGATAAATTTTAGTCTAGGGATAGATAGGACCTTGGAGCAGGACATAGGCTACTTTTAAACCCGTAAATCATGCAGGATTAGGACTTACGCGAGTAAAACAGCTAGTCTACTACAGATATAAAATTCAATGTCCTAACTGATTGACGGAACTATAAATCAACGCAGAGCCCAAATCGATGATCAGTGAATCAGTGATGATGAATCAGATCCAATTTTGTATTAATCTTGTTATTTTATTCGATAGACGTGAAAATAGGTAAGAACCCCCTTCATAACTAATCTACCATGCTTATGATACAGCGTCCCCACTTGACAGCCTCAAGGCGTTCCAGGCGGGGTCCGCTGTTCCGTAAGGTCACTCCGAAGAGCTCCATCCGGGACATAACTATAAACAGATCTCGTCTCCAAACTAGTGTTCGGTACTCTATAAGAAGAGCTGCACACATACACACAGTTGGAATAATGCTAATCCTATCCTATCCTCATCCAGATTCCTAGCGGGCGAAGCCGCGGGCAGAAGCTAGTCTACCAATTAATAAATATTTATTTGCGAACAGTGTAAGCTTGTAAGGGGAGTTAAAAAGCTTTTGCCCTGAAGTGGGATACCACACTCATAATATTACCAACCCACACAATATTGGTGGGTATGTTCCAGATATTACAGACCGGTGTGCAGTTCGGTCAGTAAACGTGTGGGCGGTCTTACCAATTTGTTGACGTTGAGGTCCTGATTGTATGTTTGAACAAGTATTCATGATGGGAACATATTAAAGTGAGCATTGAGGTGGGCGGCACGCATCTCTTATAGATATCGAACTTTCTTACATTTTGTTTTACTTGTCTACGCATACAACTCAACGATTTAACTGATTTTGCTACGGTGACTTTGCTCTGAAGAAATACAAACTGTATGAATATACGAGTAGATTACTATTCTAGTTGTATTTAACGTTAGGGTACTGACCCGCCCCAATACGGGTTCGCCGCGAGTGAATTTTGAAGACGAATTTTTCCTTTAAAATATTTCTGAATATAAAAAATAGATAAAACCGTCAATTTGTCCCACTGCAGGACAAGGGTCTCCTCTTAGAGGGTTTAGGCAGTAAGACGCCACGGGAGCCTACTCCGGATGAGAGTCCCATGCCTTCGGCCCGTGGCAAGTCCTAGGCCATGTCAGTTTCCTCACGATGTTTTCCTTCACCGTAAGAGCGATGGTATTGACGCACACAACTTTTTCTTAAAGAATACGTCATCGGAGCGCGGTTGGCCAGGATTCGAACCTACGACCCTCGGAACGAAAGTCGGGGTATCTACCACAAGCTAGACCAACACCGTTCTTCTTCATGAATATAATTGAACAAATATCGGGACAAAATCTTGTAATTCTTGCTTTGAGAGTATAGAATTCCAATCAGAGATGAATAATAAACTTGCATGGTGTATGTAGTGTAATAAAAGGATGTTTTATCACTTCCGATTAAAGATGAAAGCTACCTACATTATTATATTGCCATTTTTATAGGTTGCATACATCAAAACATTCCTATGCAGGGGTCATGACTTCAAACCTAATAGCAGACGTTTACCTTCCTCATTTTCAATTGCTTTTCAGGTAGGTAATGAAAATTCAATAAAATGCTCAGCGGGGGAATTATTGTAAGTTTGATTACTTTAAGGTGAAGCATTGATTAACTAAAAACTCATTGCCGCGCGGTAGCTAGCTCATGTTGCGACTATCGCCTTGTCGTCGTAAGCGCCAAAACTCTATTTCTCGTTTAATATTAATTATTGCTAATTAGGTAAAACTGTATTAACAATATGTATTGCAGATTACTACTAATCAATACAGGACCAACCAATGTTCAAGTATATCCCGTTTCGTTATAAAATAAAAATCTGTTTTAACGAGATTTTTTTGTGTGTTGTGCAAGTTAACTAATTGTGTAACCTAAACTACCAAAATAAAGGCAAAAGAAAGATAAATGAAATACCAAAACATGGTGTCCGTATGTTTTGTAATTACTTACTGAAATACATTGACATCTAATCTACAACTTCTGTAAGACGTCCTCTTAAGAGCAGTAGCTCCAAAATGGTCTATTTATAAGTTTTTGTAGATGTTTTTATTAATGGTATCGGTCAATAAAATGTGAGAGCATTGCCGAGGCCCGTCGGATGTGATCAAAGCACGATCACTAACACGCTAACAATGTACTAATAGAGCTCGTGACCCGTTCATCTCGACACCAATAACGTACGACTGACAGCGAGATTCCGTTTAGGAGGGCACTCGAATTTATAGCACTTATTAAAAGAGCTATGCGGTGAATACATAAGTTCTATTTTAAATCGGGATAAAAATTGGTCTATGTTTAACATCATTTTCATCACCTAATTTACATATTTATTTGCAAAGACATGGTTATTGAAAAACAGTTAGTTAGTTAGGGATGTTCTACATGTCTAGGTCACCAAATTTTGGAGACACAAACTTAATTTTGTTAGCTGATTTTGAAAACAAGTACTTACCTCTAACTTTAAAAGCTGTTTTTATAGTTAAGAGGTAATATACTTTATATACTTTATTAAGGCTTGCTTGCATAACCTAAATATGCATTCCTAAACATATTTTTAAGGCCCTAAGCGAGAATTTATTTTCAAGGAAAAATAGCATTCAAACATTTTCACTTGCGGCGAGGCTTGAACTCGCGTCTTTGGGTCAGTACCCCAACGTCCTTTCCAACTAGACGTTTAATGAGTTAACTGTAAAGTTAACCATTACGACGCAGGTGTAAACAACTGGAAAGTTGTTCCTGAAGCGTTAGATAGATGGCGCTCTAACGAGCCTTAATCGTAAACAATCAAAAGAGAATATAGCATTGGAAGTTTTCACGGCACGAGACGTGAGCTTGCGTAGTCTAGTTGGAAAGGACGTTGGGGTACTGACCCAAAGACGTGAGTTCAAGCCTCGCCGCAAGTGAAAATTTTTGAATGCTGTTTTTCTTTGAAAATAAATTTTCTAAACAAAATAGCCTTGAGCTACATACAAAAATTAATAGAAATTTGCCCTAAGCGAGATTGATTAAAAGCGGTCGATATATCAATATAGCAATTTTCTACTTATGGATATGGAGTGCAATGTTCTATTTTCTGTAAATTATCCTTAAATTTATTTAGCTAAATTTAAAATGGTCTAATGGAAGCCACTAGTTTCCACAAATTTTTAACTTAAATCGCCTTTACTCCAAAAAAAAGGTGTGATATATCAAAAATAAGCCTGATATTTTTGAAAAAAAAAACAAGTACGAGTTTCAACATTTTGATCATCCATACGGAGAAAACAACCCCTTAACTGAATAACCATAAGACTGGATACTCCTTAACCATAAGAAGTTAACTTAGTGCCTTAGTGCAAATTGCTATTGAAAAGAAGAAGGCGTTTAATAATAAAAATATACCTAAGCTAACATTTGATTTTTTAATTAAAAAGGGGATGAATAATAAATATTACAGAAAATTAGATCATAAAGGTAAACAAAAATCCCATAGATTTATTTGAAAGTGACGGCTCTTTATTAGCTTTGTCTTTTAAAATTGACAGTTTTTAGTTAAATTTTTGATTGATTTTTTTGAAATAGTAGACATAATTATGTTATTTTTTGGCGCCAATAACAATATAATGATTATGATCAAACAGAGAGTTATAATTTGTCATGCTCCCGTATCATTTAACAATGGCATAATTGTTCCACTTACTAGATAGTTTCGAAACTATTCTTAAGCCGAAGACTTGCTTAAACCGTAGACTTGCTTAAACTGAAGACTTACTTCAACTTCAACTTACCCGTAATCTCTGGTCGGCGACGGTCCACACGCGACTCGCGAAGTCATTCGAAGCACCGACAATGTACGCTCCCGTCGAATCAAAGTCCACGGACATGACACCTGCGTTAGAACCCACTAAATTCCCTTTACTTTCTACTGCACCTGGAAACAAAATGATACAGGTAAGGTTACTCCGAAAAATATTACAGCCCAAAGAGTCTGGAAGTTCCTAGACTCAACGTGAATTAGTAATCTACACTTCTACACTAATATTATAAAGAGGAAAGATTTGTATTTTTGTGTGTGTGTAATGAATAAACTCAAAAACTACTGTGACGATTTAAAAAAAATTTTCACCAATATTAAGCTACATTCACCCTGAGTAACATAGGCCCGATATTCCCACGGGGTCGGAACTTACGCGGGTGAAACCGCGGGGCACAGTTAGTGAACTATAAAGGGTTGCCACAATAGACCATAACTAGTTGACTAGTCGGCATCTCAAGAGCCCACTTAAACAAAAATAAATAATATAGGTAATCCGAAAAAATACCCCTCATGAGACCAAGAAAAAGCATTATTTAGTTAACTCCAGACATAAACCGATTGTAAACTGCTAAATACGCTAAGCCTCGCATAGTCCAGGCAGCTTTTCAAGCTTATGCGTCCACCACAAACTCACATGTTTGAAAAACTGGCAAGCTAAGCTAAATTTACACAGTTTAGTTGGCTGCGGACTATTAGCTATTGAGTTGTTTGTGAAAGCAGCTGTTTTTCAATACTATTGCAATGTATCTGTATAATATGTATGTTATGTATAAAATATATTTTTTATTAATGATTAAATCTGTAGTCTAGTCACCGTAACACAAGCTAAGCTTGGCATCTAGCCCGTGGTAAGCTAGTAGCTGACCATGGGCTAGATGTCGCTGAGTGTTGTTTACAGAATTTATTTATTATTGAATGAAGTTTATGTGTACTTACATTTCGACACATCCCATAATTTAACTTTTCTATCCGCACCTCCGGTTGCAATTAATCTATCGGTTGGACTCCATTTTACTGCATTCACTTCACCGTCGTGAGCATCCTAAAACATTAAAGCTCCATAAATTCTACTACTATATTATAAAAACGAAAGTTATTTTTCGACGTTTATAACTTCTTCACGTAAAACCTACTGCTAGTGATTACGCAACTTAAATGCTAACAAATCTCGATTGAAACAATTGAAATCGATTATTTTCGCGTTAACAGATATAGAATTTGTCAGTTAAAAAGTCGCTAGTTTTATTAGCAATGGCAATTTGTTGACGACTGAAGGACGTGAAAAATGACGTGTAATTAATAATAAAGAATTGTTTCAATCGAAATTTGTTAGCAACATAGTTACATACGTAATCAGCTAGCTGGTGTAGACAGCTGGAGTTCTTGAATAAAACACTGGTTACTTTTTATACCGATATTCCAACGGCATCAGGTTATGCGGGCGGAGAAGAAGACACATGCGACTAGCAGAGTACCTACAGAATTTAAGGGTAAACGGTCAAAGAGAACTAATGAGATCTAAGAAAGGATGAAAAAACTTACAGTCGTAGTCACAAACGACCCTGTGCGTGGCTTAGGTAATGCTTTATCTCACTCTTCGCAGTGATAACCAAAGTCAGCAAAAGGTGACAAAAGCCGAGTCCACGAGAGGCCGTGTGTGAAAACGGCTGTTAGTTAGGTAGGTACCATGTGGGGACAAGGATAGCGAATGATGATTAGGTATATTGTAATTTTTAACTCACAAACTTAAAAGCTACTTTGGACGGCAACGCTGTCGCGTAATACGGCATGGAATCAACTATCTTATCATCAACACTGGCTATGGAACCCGCACTACTTCGACTGCTGCCCTCTCTCGCTGCCTCTTCCAACTCCTTTCGAACCTTGTCACTCTTCTTTCTGAAAACAATACAGTTTTATACCCCTCTCTGATATCGACTAGCTTTATACACCATTAGTATCACGGAAGAAAGATGTCTTTATGTTGGTGGAAGTGTTAATTTCAATGGTAAACGACGCCAAACTTCTCGTAATTTCAATGGCAGTGCAGTGAATTACAAATACAAACTTAAAGCTATGGTTTATCAGTTTTGCATGTCTCGTTATTCCGTGATTAATTAGTCCCCATAGAACATTATGACACAACCTAAACTTTCACATCCTATCATGAGGTTGGTATATTAAGCATACCGCAGAAGCACCATTTTCTTGACAATATATCTATGTACATATTTTATACAAATTAGGTACCATGCACCTCTCAGCTCTACCGCGACATAACTATCAACACGATTTAGATATACTTTGAAAATTATTTATTATATTACACTTTTTAACGTTATTTTGATCGTATATACAGCATGCAACTGTTTAATGAGATTTACAATAGGTAGATAAATACCTAAGCCTTTCTGTAATATATATGCAATAAAAAAGTGATAAATTATTATAATGGAATAGGTGTATTAAAACACTATAGTACTCGAGGATTTTACATGATCTTTAATGAGATTATGATAGCAGTATACAAGACTTTATTAAACAACACGAGAGCGCAGATTAAATATGAATTTATCCAGTAGTCTTTGCTGTTGTACAATTTATAAAGCATTTTATAAATTACTCTTCGCCTTCGTAGACAATTAAACTGCAGAATGTTAACTCATAATAAGTCGAGGTCTAGATTTTATAGGAATAGTTTATGTTTCATTTACATACTTATATATTATTCCTGTAGTTCCCATATTAAAAATGCGAAAGTTTTGATGTTTGTTTGTTTCTGGAGATCTGGATTAACACATAGGCTACTTTTTATCCCGATTTTCTCCCGGGATCAGATCATACGTGGGTGAAACTGCGGGGTGCAGCTATTATCTATATAACAGCGGATAAGTGTCATAATCATAAACATAAAAATAAACTTTTTAACCACAACTACTCTTGAAACTAAATAACTAACATATTGAAATGCCATGTGTTTCAAACCATGCACAAACATAAAATAAAATTGTTACAATATCAAACACAACATCAGTTAGAGATATGATCCCAAAAAAAAACAAAACGTTGCCATTAGAAATTAGTAAAAGATAAAAATCAAGATCAAGTACAAAAACATAATGCATAAACAGTATCCGAACTCAGAATCGAGAATAGATATTGAAATGAGTCAGTTTTAGAGTGCAGTTAAGACATAAATAAAATGATCCACTTTCATGAAGAGATAAATGTTCAATTTTATGAACACCACAATGCTTTTCAAACCACCACATCATTCAGGTTATGCCAAACTCACCCAAAACTAACTCTACCAAACGTGTTGATGAGAAACGCGGTAGGGCTTGACCTGTTGAAAAAATTAAACAAAAAAAGAAGCAAAACAGGTAATTTGGCTAATGCAAGCTCAGCAAGCTGCCTTGCGCACACACAACTCAAAATTCTAGACACTTTTGTTGTAGATTTACAAGGCTTCACTCACACAGATTCGCCCCTCCATATCTCAATAAAAGTACGGATGTGTATGATGATTGGTTTGGTTGTGGCGTTTGTTTACAGGTTGTCAGTGTTTGTTGTACTGCAGACAGTTTATCATATCATATTAATATCTGTTTTTGTGTTAGTTCGTAAATGTATGTGTGTCGGCATGTACAATAATGTATGTAAGTTAAAGAAAACATTAACCAATACATTTTTCACCCAATAACTGTGGACCTTTGGCATGAAACTTGGTACAGTTGGGTTAAAAAATGGTTTCCCACCACAAGGTTCAGAATTCTTTCAGACGTTAGAGATCTGCCTGTCCGTGTATAAAGTGAAGAAGTAGATACTTATTTTTTATCTTGATATTGTCAGGAAAACTACAGCACGGTAGCTAAATCACGGGACGTACTTATACTAAGTACAAAAAATTAGGGTCTCATCAAGTTGTACATTGAATAGATGTAAGGGGCGTGTCCATGTGAGTATACTCGTACATATACACTGAATACATACAATTGCAACTACTTTATACCAAGGGGTTTCTAAAAGCTAAATCTATTACAGACATTTTCTACAGTGCATTTAATAGCATTAGACAAATATTAGCAACAAGAGTTGATATCCACCGCTCCGTACAGTTGTTATTTTACAAATTTTATATGCGAAAGTAAACAAAGGTAAATAAAAAACGGGGCAAGTGCGACACTCGCGCACAAAGGGTTCCGTACCACTATCACAATTGGATACGGAACCCTAAAATGGTTTACAACAACCAATTTTTAAATTTTATAGGAAAATATGAAATATTTATCTTCGATTCTACTCCCATCAAACGACCGAATCACTCAATAAAAAAAAAAAAACCTTGGCACAAACAAAATCTGAAACTTATAAGAAACTCTTTGGTAAGTAAGGCAGACTGGTATATTTGACAGATAGGGCAGCCATTTTGAATTCCATGACCAACTCGATTTGTCCTGACCAATCAGAAGCGACCTCACATTGAACTAAACTCCTTGTTATTTTTGAAACACGTTTGTTGTATGGGAGCCCCTTTTAAATAATTGTTTTATTTTGTTTTTAGTATTTGTTGTTGTAGCGGCAACCGAAATACATCTTCTGTGAAAATTTCAACCTTCTAGCTATTACGGTTCATGAGATACAGCCTGGTGACAGACGGACAGACGGACGGACGGACGGACGGACGGACGGACGGACGGACGGACGGACGGACGGACGGACAGACGGACAGACAGACAGACAGACAGACAGACAGCGAAGTCTCAGTAATAGGGTCCCGTTTTTACCTTAAGGTACGGAACCCTAAAAAATATGGTCCACTGGGCTGTACAATAGGCGATGTCTGTCTCATTGGTGGCCAATTTCAGCCAGTTTCACTATGGATAGGTTTGCACCTTGTAGGTACGTCGAAGAGTTTACACAAATCCAACCGAAGTAGGTAATGTTATCGTCATAAATACCAAAGACTTTTAATTTCTATTAGACCTGCAGGAATTTAAGCTTTAAAGTTTTGTTTGAAAATCTGATAGCAATTAAAAAAAAAAACCGGTGGATATCTACTTTTGGTGCCAGACTGTACATTTATAGTTTGCGCAACTAAAAGCATAACGCATAACATATATCATTGTTACGAATATAACAATAACTAGGTACCTATAATACCATCTATAATACCTATGGAATGTCCTATCTGGCATGTACTTACAAAAACGTATAATAAAAGTTGTCCATTAATTTGACAAATTATTTTTTTGTTACCTATAAAAGGTAAATAAAACTAAAAAAAATAAAAATAAGGAAAAAACATGCTTAGTAATTTAGTCTTTCTAAAAAATGCAAATAAAAAAAAACAAATCAAATAAGGACTTACTTGACGAAATTGTCATTCTCTTCGTTCATTTTATCCGCATCCTTGGCTTTGTACTTTATCAATCTGTCCACTAACGAACGATTTTCGTCCTAAAAAATCAACAAATTACTGTTAAGTTCTAATTTTCACACTTAAAAAAAAAACAATTTTCATTAACCTTTAAAACCTTTTTACTAAAAACCCTACGCATTTTTATCTCCAAATTGTAACCTTCCAAGCGCATAAGTCCTAGAACGACCAAAAATTTCTAACCAACTGAATGTTTCTAGTTTATCCGAGATATCTACGAGTAAGAGCTTCGCACGTAAATGTTATCACGTGAACATCGTAAAACAAACCGACATCTACAGAGTGATACTTTTACGAGGGCGACCACCTATACCTATGGAGGCTTTCAATTCAATTACCTACTCATTCGACCCCAAACAGACACCATTTGCACAACAATTAACGTAATTGGCTAATGTTTTGTCTGGCTAATGGAAACATATAGGTAATTATAATTAGCTTTATCGACTTACACGGTTTAAGTTCATTTTTATTGACACATTACTTTTATTATTGAAAGACTCCCGCGGTTTTACACGCTTAAGTCTCGATCCCGTGCAAATGCCAGTAAACAAAATAGTTTATTAGTTCAGGAGATTGCGTCCAACAAATATCCAAACTTTAACTTTGTTTAGGGTTCTGTACCTAAAGGGTAAAACGGGACCCTATTGCTAAGACTCCATTGTCAGTCTGTGTGGCTGTCACTAGGCCGTTTTTCATGACCGTGATAACTAGACAGTGGTAATTTATACAGATGATGTATTTTTATTGGTGCTAAACCAACAAATACTAAAAAGAGAATAAGATAAATATTTAAAATTTAAATTACATCGACGCACAGCCTAAAGCGCTGGTCCCAAGGACATTATTATAAAGATGTGTTCTAGGTAAATGGTTTACCTTTATACCTCATCATTACACTAATAAAGGTTTTTTAAAAGTTCCCACGGGATCGAGACTTACGCGGATTATTTATAAGGTACGTATTAAAATGTGTCTATTATGATAAAATACTAGTGGTCGATAAAATCCACAACCACGAATGCTGTAACACGGTTAAAACGTTGAGGTAAGTACCCTATTTTTACATTCATTACATTACATAAAAAGGTGGAAATTAAAGAGTTTGACGTTTAAAAAAAAACTATTGATTATCCACTATTTATCGATAAAAATATTATTGAATCACTCTGAATATGATAAGACAAACCAAAATAAGATTGGAACTAGGCCAAATTTTGAATGATCTATAAAAATTTAAAGTTCCAGCGGAATAAATTGTCCGTACTAACAACATGCATTACTATGCCAAAAATATTAAACTTATATAAACAAAGGCACGTATGAAGCGCACCAGATACAATTATATTTTTTACGATGGAAAAAAATCCAACAATATTTTTTTGAGTTCATATTGCTCGCGTCCGTGGCTTTAAATACCACCACCAAGGTACATTTGATTTAAACTGGGTGATGCTAAACGAGCAATCACTTGATGGCTTCGTAGCTACTGCCGCGGCTTACCACCCACTATCCTACTAATATTATAAATTCTACTATCCTATCCTACTAATATTATAAATGTGAAAGTTTGTATGGATGTTTGGATGTTTGTTACTCTTTCACGCAAAAACTACTGAACCGATTGCGATGAAACTTGGAATATAGATAGCTGGACACCTAGAATAACACATTTTGTCCCGTAATTCCAGCGGGATCGGGACTTACGCGGGTGACACCGCGGGGCGCAGCTAGTTAATTATAAGTTCGCTAACGTAGGACGGTGCTTCCACTACGGTTTCCCATGGGCGTAACTGGAGACCCATGGTAAGAGAGCCTGGACGTTCGTGGATAAGCACTCTAAGCAAGACGGGTTTTTTGTACTATTAGAATCAGAATCGATTATTTCTGTCGTCTAGAATTCAACTCCGCTATATCAAGAATCCGATTCTCTGATTGGTCAATTATTGTTGTGGTGGCGATTGATATTAATTAGTAAGGGATTGATAAAAAAAAACACGATTTTAGCATGAAATAACTCAAATTGGAACTCAGTTCATACATAAATAGTTTGTTGAGTTGGTTATAGTTTAAAAATAAGTCCATAGAGATCAAAACCTCTTTTTTCATGAAAAGTCGAAAAGTAGAAAAGTGGCGGGGTTGGATTGTAGACGACACATTTGTATTAACGGTGCTGGTGCTATGCACAATAATGGGGTGCCACGCGCAAAGCTATTTGCAGAGGCGCTGGCATCGGATGATCTTTTTTTTTTTTTGAAGATGGTCCTCCACCAATGGAAACGCCGATTTTTTTTTTTATTCTTTCGGTCTCAGACCGATATGGCCAATTTGGCGCCGAGAGTTGTAAAAAACACAGGTTTGACAGTAATTAATTCAAACCTAAGATTAATCGACTCGCGCCCTCTGCCGGGATAAAAAGTTAGTGTTCCTCCTCATTGGTGCAAGTCCTTCAGACTGACGGGCTAAGCTAGTTGGATGTCCTATTCCAGATGATAACAAAACGTTTTTTTAGGCAAACACTAAGGGAAACGTTCTTAGGAAATCTTCCCATATTATATTATTGAAATAATTAACAAATAATTCTTAATTCAAACCAAAGATCATCCGACTAACGCCCTCTGCCGGGATAAAAAGTTAGTGTTCCTCCTCATTTGAACAGCAGCAATTAAAAAATCATGTCCACGGATTTACTTATTAAAATATGTAGGACGAGGTATTAAGTATAGTACGCCTTAGTATATATTTCAGTTTATATTTTTTAAATCTTGTAATAGATATAAATAAATAAATAAATTCTGTGAACAACACACAGCGCCATCTAGCCCTAGACTAGACAACGCATATAATTACTTATATTTATTTTTCTTTTGTAAATACATACATATTATACATAGAGGGACACCCAGACTAGACAAAAATATTATTTTTTTAAGCATATACCTGCACTCGGTGGGAATCGAACCCACAACCTTCTGAATTGCACACGACGCGCCACAAAGGTCGTCAAAACATGTCACATACGCTGTTAGGTAGTTTATTATATTAAAAAAACAGCACTACAGAACGACTTGCTTATTTTCCGGAGCCTCAGCCAGACATCACTGTATTTGTGAAATATACTTTATTTATTCTTTCTTATGTACCTACATATAAGTACTACTTATACTTGTAGTACCTAAGGTACTACATAAGAATAAATAAAGTATTCTTAAAACATTTTCTCGAGCTCCTCCGTGCTTCGTATGGCATGTTAAGCAGTTGGTTCTTATTACTGATAGAAGTCGTTAGGTCAGGTAAGAGGCCTTAGGGCACCCGAAAACTCTTAAAATTATGTAAGCCACACCACCATAAGAAAAGAAGAAATTATAGTACTTGCCTGAGCTTTTCTTAGTTTATCTTCAATTGATGCGAAAGCTATCTGTAAAGCTTGATGTTCATCTCGAAGTGCTTGATTCAAACCTTGTAACTCTGTCATATTTGTTTCATACATTTGGATTTCAGCCCGCAGTGACGCTATTAATGCCGTATTTTCTGAAATTCTAACGGAAAACAAAACACTACGATTTAGTAAAAAAAAATATTAGTCTTTATTTATTTTTACATCCTTAGGCCGTATACAGAAAGAAAGCTGGAAACTTATAAGCGCTTACAAGCGCTTGTCAGCGCTGGTGACCCGCGCCGATAAGCACTGATCGGTGCCGACAAGCTTCAACACGCGCTGGTCAGCGCTGGGCGGCTGACGTCATAACATCGTCCGATGAGTCCGACATTCTGCCTCGACCTGCTTCCTTTGTGTAGAACGGACCAGCGCTGACAAGCGCTTATAAGTTTCCAGCTTTCTTTCTGTATACGCACTTACTTATTTTAATTTTTTAGGGTTCCGTACAAAAGGTAATAAAAAAGGAATTCTTATAAGATCACTTTCTTGTCTGTCTGTTATCCTTAGTGTTGCCGTTCGATAGCTCACTAGCGGTAGCCTATCGATAGGCTTTCGATAGTTGTGGCAAATCAATACTTTTGATAGTATTGCAATCTTTGATACTATTGTACTGAACTTAGCTATCGATACTATCGATAGGCCTATCGATATTATAGATGATCAGCCTATGTTACTCAGGGTGAATGTAGCTTTCTAATGGTGAAAGAATTTTTGAAATCGGTCCAGTAGTTTCGGAGAATACCCCCAATATACATACATACATACATGTTACCAACGTTACCTCTTTATAATATTAGTATAGATTTTTGACATCAGCTATCGATTGTAAAACTATCGATAGTTAGGCAACGCTAGTTATCCTGAAATTCAAGGAGTCGGGACTTCTCAAAACCAATTTAAAACAATACTTACACTACATCTTTAGTTTGCAATTGCTTTTCCAAGTCATGTACCCTCTCATTAAGACTTAAGATTTGTTGCGCACTCTCCCCTCTTCTTCTATGCAAGGAAGTAAGCTCTTCCTGTTGTATTAATATCTTTTGTTCTAAAGCTTGTACTCTTTCGTTACTGGCACCTCCTGGAAATTAGAAAACATTTTTGAGATGAAGAAAATAAATTGGAATTATATTCATTTTTCGGTTTTAGTCGCCTGGTGTTTATTACTTTTAGCATGCTCAATGTTTCGAGACCTTTACAGGTTTCTTCTTTAGGATTGATAGAAATATTTTTCAAGGAAAAATATACATTCAAAATTTTGCTTGGGGCGAGGCCCGAACTCGCGTTTCTGCGTCTGCGTCGCAGCGTGCTAACCATTTGACCACTCGAGTAAGGCCTACGTAGCTTTTTAAAAATACGGCTTTTTTTAAATTTTAAAACTACGACGAGATTCCACTTCGCCTCTTTAGTTTGCCGGTCGAGCGTCCATACTAATTGACCACACGACTCGACTCTGTGTTGAAGATGTATTTTACCTTGATAATATTTTTATTATACTAGGTACCTACATGAGTATAATATATTGTGGTATTATGATCATTAAGATCAGAAAATCTAAAGTATTACACTTTTTAAACGTAAACGATTTCCGTCCACCATTATTATTAGAAAAACGGGTCTAGATCGCGTTGTATTGTCTTCTCACGACCACGGCCGGTGTAACCCGTTTGCCGATACGTCGAGATATCTAATTAACAACAACGATTATCTACAACGCGATCTAGACACGTAGTAAACTATTATTAATTATTTTTCATTCATCTACATTGTAAACTTCGTCGTCGCTTTCCGAGAGATAAAGTGAGATAAAACAATAAATAATATACCAGTCAATGTCGCATAAAAATGTTTTGTCTGTAGATTATTGGCAGAGACGATTTCCAATAACGTAATACAAGTAAAACTTTCAAGTCCATTTATAGAGTGTATTATTCACTAATGTATGCGAAGAATTACATCATCGTCAACAGAATAGCATCTATTGAATGGGTCTAGTCTGTTTTAAATCTAGTCTGGTAAAAACTGATGCTACTACTATGCTACTTTCTACTAACATAAAAATCGGAAAGTTTGTATCACGGTATATATGTTTGTCACACGCAAAACCTATTATTCTTCTTCTTTTCGTCTAGTGTTAGAGTTTACGGGTCGCTCTAAGGCCTCTAACTTGAACTAACCACTGCTATCAGAGATAACTACCAGGACCAACTGCTTAATGTGCCTTCCGAAGTATGGAGGAGCTCGATAAAGTGATTTTTGCTACACAATTTATCGGTCACCCATCCAAGTAATGACCGCGCCAAGCGTTGAATAACCCGCATGACCATTCAAGATCGGTAGGTGCAGCTAGGACAATGAGCTCCTCGCAAAAGCTTTAGTCCCGGTTTCGAAAAGGACTAAATACTAAATACCTACCTACATACAGTGCCACCGACTTATCAGTTTAGGGGGCGTCCATAAATTACGTGAGGTGTTTTTAGAAATTTTCTGTCCCTTCCTCCCCCCCCCCCCCCCCCTGGTGAGATGTCGTGAGATTTTATTCAACCCCCTCTCCCATTCTCCAATCTCACGTGAGATTTTTCAAAATGTGGGTTTCTTACGTAAACGCGTTAGATTGTGATTGTAAAAAGAAAAAAAATGCTCCGTGCTTTTATTTACGACTAGTTAAGACTAGTAATAAATATTGCTGAGAAATATAAATATAATAAAAATTTAATTTAACGTAATTTAATGTGTACAATCTGGATTAAATGGACCAAAATAGTATATTTTTTTTTTGTTTCAATCAGAAAAAAAATTGCGTGATATTTGCCGAGACCCTCCCTCTCACCAACGTAAGATTAGATGAGATTTGACTCGACCCCCTCCCCCCCTTAAACATCTCACGTAAATTATGGACGCCCACTTATTAGTCATGTAATCTGAAGTCGAGCAGTAAACTGCAATCTGGATATGTCTGTGAAACTGTCCATCTTCAGATTACATAACAGATAAGTCAGTAAGGTGACTTATCTGTTATGTAAAGGTTGCCTGGAAGAGATCGCTTTTAGCGATAAGGCAGTCCATAGTATTGTTTCTTATAATAAGCGGTAAGTTTGTGTGTGTGTTTTGTAATTTTTTGGTACAATGAAGTTTACCTGGCACTGTATGTAGGTGACGTTATTTTGACTATTTTGAAGATGGGATTTAATTTTTTTTTAATATTTATTAGCACATTATTCCAGTTTGCGGACGGGTAAAGAGTATAATATCGACACTACATCAATGATCGATATATCGAAAACATCCCATAGAAAAGTTACTGTGGCAAAAGAACGTCATGTTTGTACACTACATCGAAAGGATTTTGTATTGATTGTACACTGCATCGTCAGTTCACTATATCAATATGGCGTACTTTCGCTACAGTGACCTTTCAAAGGGACATGTTCGACGTAGCGACCATTGATGTAGAGATTTTCGATATAAAATAATAAATAAATAAATAAATTCTGTGAACAACACACAGCGCCATCTAGCCCCGTGGTAAGCGACTAAGCTTGTGTTACGGTGACTAGACAACGGATATAATTCTTATATTTATTTTTCTTTTGTAAATACATACATATTATACATAGAAGGACACCCAGACCAGACACAAATATTTATTTTTAAGCATAAATACTTGCATATGACACTCTACACCCTTTTATAAATAAATTAAATTGCAGAACACAACTAGTAATACCTAAAATAACTTATCTTGCTTCAAATCTTTATCTTAACGATATATTTCAGAGTAAATATTTTAGCTTGAAGTCATGCTAACAAAATGATTAGATTAGGAACACTAAGACTTAGTCCAGTATTATACTTAATAAAACTAGTTCTAAGTCTCAAAATACCAAAACACACAAAACACCACACTCAAAAACCCTAAAACGCGAGCCCAAAAGTATCTGAAGGGGATTTGGCAACAAGCCTTCAAGTGTTTACTTAAATACAAGTGATTACAGTATTCACTCTATATGTGTTATTCACGATTCTGATTTCTATTATTCACCTATACTTGAGAAATGATGAGATGACTAATAAAAAAGTGATAACAAAACATCTTTTGTGAATCTTACTAATATTACTTAGTTAGTTTATATGTTAGTACATAAGTATGTGTTTTCAATATTCCTTATAAAAACAAACATGCAGTTTATTGAACTTCATGCAAGCTTTATCAGTCATAGTTCATGTTGCTATTGTATTGCAGCCCCGCAGCAGATACACTATCTAAAATTAATCAGCAGGTTTGGCAGTTTAGGCTCGAAAATGTAATAGGCAGAGGTACTATCACATTTTAATATTAGTTGTAAAGATTTATTTCCTCAAGAACATAACTTCAGGTTCATCGTTTGGATGTCTAATATGAATTCTAAATTTGAATTTATATTATAACCCATTTACTAATTGACCCAGGAAACTAATTCCTCCAGCGGTCATATTGTTTAACGAAACCAAAATTATAAAAGAAATCCGTCCGGCTATTCTTGAATGATATGTTTAGAACTAACACAGCTTTGTTTTATATTACCATTTCATAGATAGATTTCCTCTACTTATGTTTACATAATCTTGTAGCTGAGATAAAGAAATTATAACACAATACATACCACCTGATGGAACATTCTTACTATTCTCAGTAACATAACACACAGATAGATCTGCTTTCGCATTTATAATATTAGTAAGATACATACCTCCTGAGGAAACATTCTCGGTGCCTGTGTATCTTATCCTTTCATTTACAAGTTGTAGTTGTAAGTTCTCGTTTTTAAGTGTGTTTACATTGTCAAATAGTCTGCTTTCTGAAAAACATAATTTTAAGTTTAAGTTTATTTTAAGTTGTTCCAGCAGCGTTAGATAGATGGCGCTTTAACGAGCCTTAATCGTAAACAATCAGAGGAGAATATAGCATTGGAAGTTTTCACGGCACGCAGCGTGGACTTGCGTAGTCTAGTTGGAACAGACGTTGGGGTACCGACCCAAAGACGCGAGTTCAAGCCTCGCCGCAAGTGAAATTTTTTGAATGCTATTTTTCCTTTAAAATAAATTTTCTAACATAATTTTATATAAGTTAGTATACAAGTAGGTACATATTTTGTAGGGATCCTTTAAGGAATACTTCTCAAAAGCAAGATTAAATTGAAGATGGAACATGATGGTAGGTTTCTAAAGTTATTATTATATCTAAGTACTAGCTGTGTCCCACGACTTCGCATAAGTCTTGATCCTGTGGGAATATCGGGATCAAAAGTACAATATGTTACTCCTCGACAATGTAGCTTTTTATTGATGAAAGAATTTTTGAAATTGGTCCAGTCAAGGTTTTGGAGTCTATTCATTACAAACAAATAAATCTTTCCTCTTTGTAATATATCCTCTTTATAAATAAGTATAGATTTCATTTTGCATCACAGACAGACCTAATGTATACATATATGATTTCCTTGTAATGAGTGGAACAATGACAAACTGTCTAAATACAAGTCAAACTTGTGTACAGACTCTAAATATATCCGATGAAATCATAATAGCCTAAGTTAGTTTTTGAAAGTGAAATATATTTTATGAAGCTGTAGAGCGTAAATAATTGATGTCCAAGATTTGTTGTGTTGTGTTATGCACAACTAAGAATATAACATTGTTTTCTCAAACCAATTTGTAGCAGTAAGACTTGTACTAACATTGTTTTCTCAAAGCAATTTGTAGTTTGTAATTTGTAGATGTTTTAAGTGTTTTACTTATTCACTTTGGATAAAGTTCAAACATTTACCTTTTTAATATTAATATTATCATCATTGTTCTTGTTCAAATATGAACTTTAGATTTTCAGTTATTAATAGTAAACAAACCTACCCCTAACCATGAATGATTTATTACAAACTATAGGTATCTCAGATAAAGATGGCAATGTTTTGTCATTAATAGACAGATCAATTAAGTTCTAGGTGGATATCTATGAACTTGAAATTGTATACACAGATAGGAGTTTAAACACTTAAACCTCATTGGTTACTTCATAAATATTCATCGTCTTTTGTTACCATTGCCATTTCCTTTTTTTTCATAGGATTCTACTATTATTGTAGATTTAAACAAGCGTTTTCCAGAACTAGCCCTTTCTCTGGGCATTTTTGCGTGACTTTAAAATGTGGATTTACAATTTGTTGTGCTGTAAAACAAATTATTTCCCTCCCTACTATACGTCTGAAGACAAAAAAAATTAAAATAGGTACCTAATTAATATATGTATTTATTAAAACTATTGGATATAAAACTACACGAAATTGCAAGTTGTGTCTAAGTACCTAGTGTCATTTACTAACTATCTTGAAAACAAATTGCTAATTATAAAATGAGTGTACACTACGCTACAATAGAATAGACAGCTTTATTAGTCTTGAGATAAATTATTATTTTGTTTAAGTGTCATTTAACTCATCCATCACCTTAGAATCAGACAAAGGCAAATAAGTTAGCAGGGTACTTACGAAAGGTGATAATGTCATGGAATGCAGCTGTTTCGTACTTGTTCTTGGTATGCAATTGGGATATTATGCTCGTTCTCCATTCACCACTCTCCATTTTTAGGTGTGCTTTGGAATGCGTTAGAAAAATGTGTTTTTATTCAAATTATGAACCAAAACAAACTGTTGTCATAATGTTTTACTGCGACGTTAGTTTGTTGGATCACTTAGCCCGTGAATTCCAATACTGTCGTATTAGAAAAATAATGCCGTGATGATTTAAACCACATATATTCAAGTATTTTAGTTAAAAAGTACACAAAACAATAAACCACGATCCCTCAACACGCGAATGACAGAATTTCTTTTCGAAATCTTCGAAAGCCTACCTGACATTGACAGTTAATTGACAAATACAAACGTCAGTGAACTGACAATGACGTTGACGGTAACAATACTTATGACATTGGCGGACGGGGCTTGAAGTCAGGCGCTGTTAACAAATGTATTGAACCTAGGCAACACTGATGGAAGCTCTATCTATACCCATATATTGGTACTAAGTTGGCATCGCAGAACGATATAATACCTTAAAATCGATGTAGATGGCACAGTACACAGTAGTTCCTTTGGTGTATTGTGTAGATGGCGTGGAAAAACCATAAACACACCGACTAATTTATGTAGATTGCCATGTTATCCAAAGTCTCCGAACATTGGAGTTTATTTCCTATTGATTTTGTAATAAATTTAATGATTTGTTAATTGACTATATAAAATATGTATAATTTAAGAAATTAACCGTTATATTATACAATAGCTGCAAGTAAATATAATATTTGATATTTGAAAAGAAGAAAAAACAGCGGACTATCTGGACCAATTTAAATTTACTGTGAAATATGAAGTTTATGTTAATGGCAACACGGGAAAGTCATAATAGTCCGGGCGGCGGCTGCAAAATATCAACCTCATCGAATAACTGAAAAATATCACTTTCCAAGAAAATAAGACCTAAACAAAATAAAAAAAAAATTGGTTTGCCGGGGTACAGCTTGGGGGTCCTTCGCAGTGAATTAAAATATGGTCCACCTCGGACCATCATTTTATCTCATGTGGCGAACGAAACCTTCTTCTTGGCTTTAGAATTAATTAATAGAGTCTAAAAAATCATGTCGTCCGAGACCGGTGTTGGAGGGTTCCGCTGTTCACAATATATTCAATATTTTTACTATAAAAACATTTAATATTCTGTAACACCTCTGTGTAAATCGTTTAGCTAGTTATCTAGCATAAAGATTTATTTATGATAAAAACTGCTAGTCCTATCACTGTAATACCTAAAGGTGAAACTATTTTTTTTTAATTATTTATTGCAATATTTATATAGGTCAATATTTATATAGATAGTAAGTTCTTAAAATTAAATGAATCTAGTAAGATTAGGTACATTTTTTACTAAAATAACAGAAATGCTATCTGTTATAGGTAGGTATATATTATTTCTTACTAGGAATAAATGAATTCGCAAACAAATCTATTTTAATTTAACTCTTTACATTCCTCCCTAGAAATAGGTATTTCGATCTGATTTAAAATCAAGATTTTTTACATTTGAAATAGAAATAATCTTGAAAAATCAAGAAAAAATATTAATGGTTAAAGTTTTAACCATTAATATTTTTTCTTGATTTTTCAAGTTCAGTTGAACTTTCGAAGGTCGGTTGTAGCGACGCTGATAAGAGGTGGTTTTGGGATAAACTCGGCGAGGTCCTTGGGGCTATCTCGTTGTCACAGGGAATCGTTTTGGGTGGTGATCTGCACGGTCATGTGGGTGAAATGGGGGTGGAATTTGAACGTGTTCATGGAGGCTACGGATATTATGAGGAAGGGAAAAAAATCCTACGTAGGTACGTGTGCCATTGCCGACCTGGAACTCGTGAACATACCTTTCTAGAACCTTTTGAATTATTTAATTCGGACATTTCATTCAAAAGATATTGGTGTATGTAGGTACCTATTCTGCCGTGCTAACTAAAAGGACCGTAACTGCTTGGCGCGTAAAGCTGAGAAAAACGCGCCTAAAGTTTATCTTCGTTTTTTTCGTGTTACTCAAAAACTATTTAAAATTGTGGGTATGTAAGTATGCAACTTGGTAGGCATAGTGATGATCTATGTATCTCTGTACTTGTTTAGCAAATATCATAATGTTTTCTATTCAATTATATTTAAAAACTGTTTGTCTTTAGTAATTATTATCAAATTCAAACTAATAGTCTAAGCATTACAACCGTATGTGCGGTAGTTACGGTAATTATGCTTAGTGATCGTAAATAATGTATTTATCTTTAGTAACGAGTACTAAATGACTGAAATGAATTACTAAGCATAAGTACAGTAACAACAACACATACTGTCTTTATGGCTTGTAGTGACCTGTTAACATATTGTGCAGTTACTGTTAACTAAGCAGATGTGATCGTCAGTTAACAAAAAACTTTAAACGAATATACATTTGTTTATTCAATCAATTTATCTGCTATGTCTCGGACATGAAGGCTGCCCTTGATACGAGAGTTTCTGACGCGGTCTTTTCGCGTCACTCCACACATCCAGTGCAGCACCTTCATCTCAATGACACGCAGCTCCTGCTTAAGTCGCTCAAGCGACAATGGTCTAATGATCGTTTTATAGACGAAAACAAGGTATGTTATCATGACCGGGGCGGAAACCATACTGGCCCTCCAAGACCGTGCACTCATGCCGGATCCGAGAGTCATCTATACGCTCGTAGAGCTTCATGGTGTGGGACATGACCTTTATACCACGATAACTGCTACACTCCTGCACAGATCCGCTGCCTTTGAACACTCAGTTTCCATTGGGCATGGATCCTGCCAGTCTCGAGTATGCGGTTAAAAAGGTTAATTAAGATACCCACACCACACTACGAGAACCCATTCCAAACTTCGACGGGGACTCCATCGGCGCCGACAGCTTTCCGATTCTTCATGCAGCGAAGAGCCTTGCGGACCTCCTCATCAGTTTCACAAGTCCCTCCGAATCAAGCAGCTCGTGTAAATAAGAGCGCCATCTCTCTTTCACTGGGAGGTCCTCGCAGACCAGAACCGTCAGGATCTTGGGATATAACCTTGGTTACTTGGTTGGCACTTGGTTATATCCTGCGCCGCTTTTATCCTAAAACGTGCCAGCTTATAAATAAGCTTCTGCCCCTCCGACATTTCCAATTTATCGTACAATGACTGTAAATGGTACTGTCTGGCTATAGCTACGTTTGGCGGACCTATTCACGTCGCAATTTCAGGAGAGTTAGACGCTTGCCACTTTTTAAAGAGGGCGTTCTTTACCCTAGTCTCTCTATGGACTGTGTCTTGTCCTAGATACCTGAATCCTATCCCAGTGCCCTTGTACCGATTTGCATTCAGCATTAACACATTTGTCGCCGATTGCTGAAGCGAGCATCTGGGTCTTGGCTTCGTCAAGCATCCACCATCTGATTCGGCACCGACATGGTTCCGGTCGTTTGTTTTTGGTTTTTACACAGAGATCCATGACAAGGATACGGTGTTGGGCAGTGTGACTCTCACCAGGTATGACTTTGCGGTTGGCCACGTTGCCGATATTGTGTCTCCTAGTAATTAGAAAATCGATTTGAATTGAAAATCGAATCGTTCGATTAGAGTTGCCCCCCCCGCTCCTGAAGGTGATCAAGGTGATGGTCGGGACTTCTTTTTAAAATATGTGTTCACAAGTACCAGGTCGGCAGTGGCACATACGCAGGATTTCTTTCCTTTACGCATTCCGACTGCCTTACCCGTAGCCTCCATGGTCACGTTCAAATTCCGCCCCCATCTCACCCACATGTCCGATCAGATCACCACCCTAAACGATTCCCTGTGACAATGGGATGGGGCTCCGACGACCTCTTACCAGCGTCGCCAAATCCAACCTGTGGCACGTAAGCAGTTACTAGGTAGGAATAAGCATCTTCACTCACATAAGTCTGTCGCTAAAGCGATTCACCTCAAAGATATCGCCCTGCAACCCCTCAGCGATGCCGGTTAAACTGAAGGGACAGGTCTATAAAACGATCATTAGACCTGTCCTTTTGTATGGTAGTGAGGCGTGGCCATTGCTTGAGCGACATAAGCAGGAGCTGCGTGTCACGGAGATGAAGATGCTGCGCTGGATGTGTGGAGTGACGCGAAAAGACCGCGTCAGAAACTCCCGCATCAGGGGCAGCCTTCATGTCCGAGACATTGCAGACAAACTGCAAGAATGCCGCTTACGGTGGTACGGCCACGTTCTACGGAAACCGGCTAGTTACGTGGGAAACAAATGTCTTGCTATGGCGCCTCCGCCCGGCCGCGGCAGATTGGGAAGACCCAAGAAGTGCTGGCTTGACGTTGTAAGATATCGGATATGCGTGCTAATGGCCTCACTACACGGGATGCCGAAGATCGTGCGAAGTGGAGACGTAAAAGTAGGAAAGCGGACCCCGGGCTCTCGAGAGAGATGCAACCGGGAACAACGCTCGGATGATGATGAACCCCTCAGCGAGCACCACAGCCACCCCGTTCTTCCCACCAGGTGCACCCGTGTAGATCAGCTTGTAGCCATTCCCAATGAGCCGGGATCTGCTGCCTTTCCATCGAGTCTCCTGCAGGAACGCCACGGCCACCTTCCGCCTGGAAAGTACGTCGGCTAGCTGCCCCGGATACGAGAGTTTCTGACGCGGTCTTTTCGCGTCACTCCACACATCCAGCCCCCGCGCGCGTCCGGTTAGCGTGCCAATGTTCCAATGTGTGGCTGTGCCCGGCCGTGACACGGTAGCCCTCGTCTACACAGGAGACGGGCGAAGCTTCTGTGCGCTGTTATGGGGCAAACTTCTTTTAAACTTTCCATTTTTCTCTCTCATCCGAGCGATGTTCCCGGTTGTATCCCTCTTAGGAGCCCGGGGTCCGCTAAACCCCGAATATTTGGGGTTGGCGCAGTAGACCATACCTTCTGTTAATAGATTTGGCAATATTTTTACGGCCGGCCGCCTGCCTGACACTAACCCTTCTAGGAACCAAACAGTTTATCTGCCACCACGCGGGTAGAACTTAAGTTTTGCTAGCCCCCCTTAAATTCCTTATTCGCCTTTTACGACACCCACGGAAAGAGATGGGTAACCCTATTCTATGAGTTTGAGTGACCCAACGATCTTAGTGGGCCCCATACACACCAAGCGGTAGTTATAGTACTAATGTGTAATTTCCCAAAATAAATATACCTATGAGATCCTAAACATAAATACGGTATGAGCTCTTATTATTACTTTTCTAAACACCGTCATTGGTAGATACGGTGAATATGATTAGTGCTGGTATATTTTTCTGAGAAGGGGAATCAACTGATTACTACGGTATTGGCCTTTACGGTGTTTATGTCCTTATTTGAATGACGTAACTCTGTGTAGATACACCTCATAAGGACAGTAATGGCTCATAGACTGTTATTGACTAGGAAGAAAACTAGATAAGTATCACATACGGTGGTTATGGTTATCGTATCTTAAAAACTACGATACATACAGAAATTCTGACAAGTTCAGCATAATCCTCTGGTTTTCCTTATTCCGAATACGTCAAAAAGTAATTTTTGCAAAAATTGTTAGTTACGGTCCTCTTAGTTAGCACGGCAGTATTGGTTCCCGACATATTTTTTCAACTTCATTAAAAAATAATATTAGGGGTTCCTACGTCAAGTTAGTACTGTTGTTTGTACCTTTATTATTCCTTATTGGAATCACTCTTAACTCTTACTAAAGGGCGCCAAGGAGATATTTGCACACGGGCGCTACATGAGCTAGAGACGCCCCTGGTCACACTATAATAAAATAAATTATTTTATAATAAAATAAATTATTTTATTATAGTAGTTACCTACCTATCAGTTTGAACCGAACTTAAAACAAAATGTTCAGAGTTGCGTGTTCATAAGTGGTCGGACTGCAAAAACTACCGCGAGCGAGATGGCAGACCAACTTATGTTTAAAGAGCATAATTTTAGCCACTAGAAAAACTTAGTTTCATCCAGTAACTCGATGAGGTAAAATGGACCTCCCGACCGGACTCGTAAAATTGGTTGGTCTGCGGAACCCTCCAACACCGGTCTTGATTTTTTAGACTCTATTAATTAATTCTAAAGCCAAGAATAATGTTTCGTTCAGTAACCACTTGAAATAAAATGATGATCCGAAGTGGACCATATTTTAATTCACTGCGAAGGACCCCCCAAGCAGTACCCCGGCAGGCCAATTTTTTTCTTATTTATTTTAGGTCTTCTTTTCGTGGAAAGTGATATTTTTCAGTTATTCGATGAGGTTGATATTTTGCAGCCGCCGCCCGGACTATATCATGGCATGTTGGTTGAATAGTTTGTGTTGAAGAATTATCTTCAATTATCTTGGAAAAACTTATGTTTTCTCCGTTATTACGTTGAGTTGCGTGAATTTTGTTGCTCCGCATTAGTGTTGGTGTATTTTGGAAGCGAAAAATTGACTCTTTGTGTTGTTTATTTTTAAGTGAATATATTGTTTGTGTTGTGAACTTATTTCAATATGGCTTACGTTTATAGAAAATGTGAAAAATGCCTGGCAAAGTGCCGGGCATTAAATTATCTCGGTTTCATAAACCTGGAAGAAGAAATGCTTTGCGGTAAGTTCTGTTTATACCGACTAACCTAAAAAGTCAGAATCACGATATCTTTGCACCTCCTACGAACCCTAGAAATAGAAAATAACTATATAACGTACATACCCTTACCCATGTATTGTAAATTATTGCAAATTTAAACATAGATGGTACGTATTTCGTTTTTCAGCTGTGAAATGTGGACAAAATGTTGCTTTCCCAATCCCCCTTTGTCATCTCCGGATTTCCAACCAAAGTTGTTGTAAAGTAGCCGTATTGTTGTATCTATACCTTAATTTTTATCCCTAAGTTTGTAAGAAAAGTTATTTTTATTTTCCAGGATCAGCATTTAATGAATATAATGGGCACAAGTTCATCTCATTCGACGGTTCACGTTAATTCCCAGCTGGGACCGTCCATCTTTGGGAAATTTACAACTACCTACCGCATTGCTAAACCATAAGGTAAGTTTGTACTACATTGAAAAAAAAAAATGATTTCCTTCTCTCGATATACCAGGTAGGTAAACTTATTCACCCTTCGTACTTGAACACTTATGTTTTACGACTTTTTGAAATTCAGACTTTTTTTAAATTTATAAGTATACATAAAGGTTTTTTTGTAAAGACTGAAAACCGTTGTTATTAAAAGTATAGGCAATTAATGTTTGTTGTTACTATTACTCAATAATAATAATAATAGGTAATCTTGGGAAATCTGCCTCAAGTAGTGAGTTTGTCATCCCTAGCTATCAACCTATAATACTAAGTTTCATCACAATTGGTTCAGTAGTATTACATAGGTATACGTGGAGATGTAACAAACATAAACATATTCATACACAGGATTACGGATTTTCACATTTATCATATTAATAGGATAAACTAACAAAACTGGTCATAACACCTATGAAATAATAATTATTATATGAAATATTTTACAGGATCTACTAAATGTGTAGACATCTCAACCAGGGCCGTTCGCTGCAGGACCATCAAGTAAGCAAACTACCTATATTTATGCTTAGATTAAAACAAAAACTTGAGAGGTGTCAAGGGACACCCGGATGGAACGAAATTCCTTATAACTATAGCAAAAAGTGTCGTTACAACTTTTGGTCTTAATTTTTTCCGTCTAGCCCCCTTTCGCAACGCGCGATAAGGAACTTCGTTCCAAAAACTAAAGATACGGTACCTAGTCACGGCAAATGAGACGATTAAACTGCATCTAGCTGACGCACTAGCCTCAGTTGTATGTCGAACCGTTGCCGCGTGAGCAAGTGCTGTCTCACTGCGATTATCTTTTTGAAATACATCAGAATGCCTTCTTGCTCGTTTTACAAATGCCTGAATCATTCAGGGAAACACAAAAAAAACATTTTACACATAATTTTACTCAAATAATAAAATAAAATGTATAGTAAAAATACCTATATTTAAAGACAAATGTTTTTAAATACAATAATTATGTGAAAGTGCATATAGGTGTTTCTAACTCATTTTTCAAATACGCAATGTTAGAATAATATGCCGTATCTACTCTTGTTTGTTTTCATCTAAGTATTTATGATCGGTTATTAACAATTAGCCGTGTAGCCCCGGAATAGAATAGGGTTACCCCATCTCATCCCGTGGGTATCGTAAAAGGCGACTGAGGGATCGGAGGGAGAAAAGCAAACCTTAAGTTCTCCCCGCGCGGTGACGGATAAACTGCTTGATCCCTAAAAGGGTTGGTGTCAGGCAAGCGGCCGGCCGTAAAAACATTGCTAAATCTAATTGCAGAAGGTAGGTATGGTCAATGATGACTTACCGACCGCGCCGACCCCAAATAAAAAAAAAACAATGAAGGGTTTAGCGGACCCCGGGGTCCCGAGAGGGATGCAATCGGGAACATCGCTCGGATGAGAAGAATTAACAATAATACATCAGCACAATTGGTTCGTATACATAGGCGAGGTAACAAACATAACCATATTCACACACAGGATTACGGACTTTCGCATTTATTATATTAATAGGATAAAGTAACAAATTGGTCATATTACACCTATGAAACAATAATTTTATGTGAAATATTTTACAGGATCAACTAAATGTTAAGACATCTCAACCAGGGTCGTCCGCTGCAGTTGAAGTTCTGGACCATCAGGAGATAACGATTTATTTGTGATAGGAACTGCTAGTCCTATTAATTTAATACCTAAAGGTGAAACTGTCTGTGTAAGTCTCACACAAAACCGCTGAACCGGTTTTTTAAATGATTTATCTCAATATGTATTTATTTGAATAGGTCAATATTTATATAGGTAGCAGATCTTAAAATCTAAAATTAATGTTATGATATTGCATTTCTGTTATTTGAGTTAAAAATGTAATCTTACTATTAGGAATAAATGAATTCGCAAACAAATCTATTTTAACTCTTTACATTCCCTTCTAGAAATAGGTATTTCGATCCGGTTTAAAATCAAGATTTTTTCTAATAGAAATTACATATCAATAGAACAATAATTTATTCTATTGAAATGTAATTTCTTTCTGAATTTCCATTAGAAAAAATCTTGATTTTAAACCAGATCGAAATACCTATTTCTAGAGATTATTAATTGAACTGAACTTTCGAAGGTTCCCGCCAAAAATGCTTGTTGCCAAAATGCTTAGCTAGGCCACGAGATGGCGCTGTAATAAAAAAAAGCAATATAATTTTGTATACATCCATTTCGTATGGTGTCGACATTCTTCTCCGCTAGGAGTATAAGTGTTCGGTGCTTGAAGTTCTAAGAAGACCGTTCAAAATGAACCAGCTTTGTTCCACAGATATCATATTCGGTACTTCAAACAATTTGTTACGCGAACTTATTTCACCAAATGTCGTTACTTGTCTCGAATATCCATAAATCTGAAGTTGTAAAACCAATAAATGGCTACAGAATTCTACGTATCGGTCCAGGATTTATAAAGAAAATAATTATTTTAACTATTAAGATTTATTGACCGCAAGATGACTTGACTAACTGCCTTAATATTGGTATACCAATTCAGATTTATGGATATTCAAGACAAGTAACGACATCTTGTGCTGTTTTGTGTTAACACTTGACTCCCAAATGTGAAACTTCAACATCCAATATCTTTTAACTTATCAAGAGTAGGACGAAAATACTAACACCATGGCTTTAGTTCGCTTAAATCAAATGAATAATCCATGTCTCGTCACGTCACGTCTCACAAAAAATAAAATTAAGGTACCTCTAACCCCCAGGTAAAATCCCTATGGAAAAACGCCGATCTTCTTTTATGGCATTGCCCGTATAGCCAGTGCTGCCTATTTATCCGACTTCAAAAAAGTTGGAGGTTCTTATATTGTTTTTATGTATGTGTATATTATGTTCACGCCATACTCATGCCGTCAAGATGTATATGAAGTCCGATTTCGATAATTCTTATTTTATTTGGAAGCTGATCGAGTCACGAGTTGGTAGGTAAGTATCATACAAATCTTGTGTCACGATCCGGTTTCTTAGTAGCTGACTATATATAAATCGTGGTTGTAGTCCTTCTATGAGGCTGTACAATGGACTTAATAATTAGGGCTGTACCAACCTACTAAATTTAAGTTGATTTACGTCAGCACTCTTATTATTATGTATCTAGTTGATATCTCAATTTTATAGGCACTATGCAGTACTTTGCTGCTATTGATTACCATGTTACGTCTAATCAACAATGTAGGTTAGGTACGCGTGGGTTAAGAACCAGATGAACGTAACTACATTTTTCAAATTTTAGAGGAGAGCTAAAAAACAGTGATTTTTGCATCATAATGAACTTTAAATAACAAAAGAACTATTATTTTAGTGCTCACTAAAAAAACAAGTATGTGAAAATATTAATATAGTATTAGAGAATAAATAGAGCAAAAAAAAAATTATCATAACTAATAAATATTGATTTTATAAGAATTCTTTCAAAAACTGTTTGACATACGTTCCTCTGGTTCTTATTTTTTTAAACTACACTATATTGGGCTTATCTAGATACGTCATTTAGGATATCAAAATAAAATAAAATTTGAATAAAATGTTTATTATTAAAAAAGGGCAAGTACAAAAAATAAAAAAATAAGCTACAAATACTGAACAAAAATTAAATCAACTCCAACTAATGAATCTTTTTAGTAATTATCTTAATCTTCTTCTTCATTATTTGTAGTTCCGACTGCGAAACTTTCGTAAAAGTGATGATACTGTGTAGGAATTATTACTTGTCTACACCATAGATGCCTACACAGATCTTTTAGGTCTTCGTACTTTTCGGCAGAAATCGGTAAAGGTTCATCATACGCATTTTTTAAATTAATTTTATCAATAGCTATTCTTTTGCCTCTTCTTATAACTTTTATCTTACGAAAATTAGTATCATCCAAATTATACTTGAAGTATATAATGTTTACAATCATCTTTTCTATACTGTAACCATCTTATTTTTAACCAATTTACAGCTTCACCATCACAATCAACTTTTACATTTTTTACTAGAACAGTTTTTAACGCTTTAACATCAATAAAGTCTTCTGTCCCCATTTCATAAACGTCATATGGATGTTTTCGCCTAGCTTTTCTTATAATAGTATAGAAACCTGAAGGATGAAATATGGGAATGTTCTTTTTAGCTTGTTCAATAGTAGCGTGGATGTTATCGGCTTCCATTTGGCTGTGACCAGGTTCAAAATACTTTTGGAACAAAATACTCTCTTCATCATGGTGTTATATTATTTCTTAACACGTCAAAACGATATAATTTCAAAAAATAAGAAGTACTCAGAAAACAAACACACTGTACAAAAGTTTATATTTCGGCCCCCCCGCACTGTATATTTCTGCTTTTTTCGAGCCTACCTCAATTTTTAACTGCAATTTCAACGTAAAAGCAATGAAATCTCACTGTGGACGATCCGAATAAACAAAAATATAACAGCCACAACAACGTATTTATTATTACGTCGATTTGCAAATTCGATGTAGTTTAAGTGAAGTCACAAAATATTACAGCCATAAAAACGTAAGTAGTTTTACGTTGTTATGGTTCTAATATTAACAGTTTTAATCAAACATTTTTTAGAACCAATGTGAAGTAAAAGCTTATACGTTGATTTGGCTCGTTTAAAAACGGTAATAACTCTTACGTTCAAACCTTAATTGATGTATTTTATCAATACGTTTTATTGGCTGTTATTGATATTGCATCAATTTGAAACTATTTTAACGTTACCTACTCAAGTTAAGTTTTTTTGGTTGTATAATATATTTTATTTGAACCATTACGTTATTTTCGAACTAGTAAACTATTGACTGTATGGTTACGTTCTTTTGGCACAACGTGTAGGGCCACTGGTAGAACTCATTTCTCAAAAATAACTTTTTTCGTAAATTTTGACACACGTTCATCTGGTTCTTAACCCACGTCTGTAAAGTGCCTTTCAAACTCAGTTATCAACTAGATAGATAGGTCACTATAGGAAGTATTATTTTGTATGGATGTCACACACAATCATAATACCATACAAATTCGACAAAATCAGTGACTGACTTCCAAAATTCAGAACAGATGTGTGTTGTAGGTGAGGGTTGACAAAGGAAGCCTGCAAATTACTTATCGCTTTTATCCTTAAATCCTCACAAAGAATCAGGATTTTTAAAGGTACCTATCTACATACTTACCTACCTATTGGTACGGTTTGTACTTTAGTAAAGGTACATTTCCACATATAAAAGGTAATTATCTCTCAATATCTTTTTCAGGGATTATTCCTCATTCATCTGGACTTTGACTGTTACTATTCAATTAAGGATTCCGAATTCAATTATAACTTTTGAGAGTTGGAGCCTTAGAGCTGGGACTTAAGGTACTACCTACCTACTACCAGAAGTGCCTTCGGTGCGCAGGGCGTCCTAATTAATTCGTACCTACCTACTGAGTTATTATCTAAGCAAGTACCTAGGTAGAATATCTCTCTTTGTTTAAGTTTGTTTAATCAACTTTAGGATGGCGAGGATTTTACGAATGATTAAGGATTAGATGCTCATAGAAAATGATGAGTTCCCACATAAGTAGACACGGCTACACGTGTGCACTGTGCAGTAGGTAGACCTAGTAGTAGCCTACTAGGGGGTAAGTACCTACCTACTTACCTACAATTAAAATGCCTACTACTTTGCATTCTCGTCTCATCCGAGCATTTGGGGTTAAGTGGAGCCCCGGGCTCCCGTGAGGGATGCAACCAGAAACTGCGCTTAGTTATGAGTGATAGGCATTGGTGGCCCATTAGACCACTATTGTTTTATTCTAGTTTCAGGTTTGTTTTTATTTGTTTCTGTGTTTATTTCATTCAATTTTTAAAATTATATTTTGGTACAATAAAGCGTCATCTAATCTAATATTGGTAAGTTAAGTACCTATGCAGTGATTACGCCAAAGCAGCAATATGCTGTAGTCTGTAGTATAGTGCCTATCAAACTGAGTTAACAACGAGATAGTTAATACCTACAAGTGCTGATTGCTTTGTAAATAGCCTAACCTAACCTACCTTAATTATTTTACTAACTATAAAATAAGAAAGTTATAAAAAGGCAAGTTTTCCATTCGTATAGATAGGTATATAGGTAACCTTAGTCAGGTGTCAGTTCTCACAAGTTAATTAAGAAGCAATAAAACCACGAATAAAACCGTTCCACTGAGTTCCACTGCCTCTGCCTAGTTGGTAGGTTATAGGTTAGTTAAATCAGAAATCCACATTGCACAAATATTATTATGTTTTTCTGGTTTCTTGTGTCATTAAAAGACTGTAACATTGGGTGCAATTTATTGAGTCGCGTAGCCCAGGCTTATAATAGGGTAAAGCATGATTTATGCTAGACCGGGCCGTGCCCGGGCCGGGGCGGGAGCGGGCTACTTTTGTATGAAGCCAGCACGGACGCGGCGCGGACATGCAAAATCAAATCTGTCTTCATACAAAAGTAGCCCGTCCCCGCCCTGGCCCGTGCATGGCCCGGTCTAGCATAAATCACGCTTTACCCCTTCTCTTCCCGAGGGTGTCGTAAAAGGGGATTTAGGGTTCCAGGAAACCCAGTTCTCTAATACCTTCGCATATATGTTATAGCGTCCCCAGCTATGATCAGCAAGCGTATAAAGAGAGGGGTCCGCTGTACCGTCAGCGTACATACAGCGTCCGAGGATCGGTGGGAGACAAGCAAACCTTAAGTTCTTCCCGCGCAGTGGTAGATACACTGCTTGGTCCTTAGAGGGTCGCCGTCAGGCAGGCGGCCGATCGTAAAAATATTGCCAAATCAATTTGCAGAAGGTATGGTCAATCGGGCACATGGTGGACAAGCATGTCGAAGCTGATGAAGTCACAAAATTTTGACCACCCAGGATCGTACGACCTGGCGCAAAAATACGAAGAGGCCCGAAACCGAATAAACTGGGACAAGGGACTAGACATAATTATTCAGTGCAATAAATGTAATAAATAATGTTTTTTTAACCTGCGTCCCGCGGGTTTACCCGCGAAAGTCCTGATCCCATGGGAATATCGGAATCAAAAGTAGCATATGTTACGCCTCGATAATGTAGCTTTCTCTTCGTGAAAGAATTTTTAAAATCGGTCCAGTAGTTTTTGAGTTTTTTCATTACAAACACTCATACTAAAATATAAATCTATCCTCTTTTCAATATTAGTGTAGATTACCTACAGCACTTTGGCCCTCATACAGACATAGATCTCCTATGTAAGTAGAGTTCTTTACCGAGTCTATTATAAAATAAATCGATTAACTTTCAGGATCTGCTTCCAAGAGTTGTGGAGCGCAATATATTATTATTCGCTTTAATAGTGTAATTTTGCAGGCTCTTGCAATATCTTGCGGTGAACTTTACCAACCTTTAGCCATCTCCAGGCGACCCTTGACGGATGTCTGAGCAAATTTTCAAGCAATTAATATCGAGTTTACAGATTAATTACAGAATCAGAAAATTATTTACAAATTAGACAATTAGTAAACTCATCCGTTGGAACTCATCGAAGTAGCAATCTTGCTTAAAATGGTAATTTTAGAAAAAAAAAATACTTGACGCTCCAAATTTCAATGCTCCCTTTGAGACTTGATACCACGACTTTAGCTTCTCTAGCGGGGCGCGGTAACCAACTTCGCCAAGTGAGCTCAAGCCACGGGGTTGAATATAAGGAACGCATTATTCTTATTTGTCGAATTTGGCTCGCCGGGTACCATACCGAGATCAGCATTTCTAACTAAATCTATTCTTTCCCTGAAAAAGTATGGGTAACACTGAAAAATAAAAATCTTCGGTAAGTAGGTAAACTAACATTGAACTTATTATGCTAAGAGGGTTTGCGAGCACCTAATATCCTTTCCTACTTTGAAAATCAATGGGAAAAGAAGAAATGTGAGCCCACCCGCGAATCTATAGTTTAACACATGCATTATTTATAATGTGAAATTGAATCGCAACAGCTTCTAAAAATCAATAAAATCTCAGCTAAATCCTAATCAAATAAGCGAAGTAGAAGTTAAAATTGAACGGAGTGGTATCTGAGTGTTGAATTATTCATTAATTTGAGATAAATGCGAAGGGAAAAGAAATAAAACTCTAACCCCAGTATGGGGAATGGGAGATCTTCATTATTTAGTATCCAGCTAGGTAGCGCCGTCCTTCCTTGCTTTTTTGTGGCTTTATTAGTTTTGTTACTTATTTTATTAGGGATTCACCCGCATAAGTCCCGATCCCGTGAGAATATCGGGATCAAAAGTAGCATATGTTACTCACGGTAAATGTAACTTTCTAAGGGTGAAAGAATTTTTGAAATCGGTCCAGTAGTTTTTGAGTTTATTCATAACAAACATACAGACAAACACACACACACAAAAATACATCGTTCCTCTTTATAATATCAGTATAGATGAATGAAGAAGTTTAAATCTCTACCATTTTTTATACGTTGGGAATACACCCTAAGCATCGTCAGGCCTACTCTCGGGGCAGAGCTGATCCCTGCTGAGGTGGTGCGATATCGACCTTATAGGTTAACCAACTGAACCCCACGGTGTGCTCGCTTCGCAAGTCTTGTATCGGGGCCAACGGAAAGAAAAATCCTGACTACATTCACCGACCTCGAAGGCAGCGGCCTTTTCAGGTGCCATCTCTGTCCCGAAGGACAATCCCTCGCGGGAATCGTGGACACGCCACCATGACAGAGCCCGCAGAGTCTGTAGTAAACCCCCCCGAGTTCACCATTAAAGGCCAAAGTGACTTTTTACAGTAGCTATCTACCACGCGGAAAGAACTACAGCGGGCTCGCTGACTCGCGCTTACAGTTTGCAATCAGGCCCTGAAAAATGCAACGACGACCGGCTCCTTGCGGAAAAGGTCTGCTGACACAGGCTTACGGGTTGGAGGCTAGGCAAACCTGGCTTCCCATCTCGGCAGCTACTGAGCCCCTACTCCACGTACATACCTAGTAAAGGTAGGTCACTACATATAATTAGGTAGGTACGTATTATCAGTTCTTCAAAAGCAAAACACGACTCGGAATGAAAATAAGTTTTAATTCACAATTTCGTATTTTATTTTTAGATTATCCTTGTTTTCGTCCGCTTAAAAATAGCTTGTTGACTGTAAATAAAAATAAAATTATAAGTATGTCAAAAATATTTAGGTACAGACATTGAGATATTATGTTTTCACCTCACAACCTCGGCAAGGATCGTTTTGCACGCTGATTTCTGCGTGCAAAATCGCATTTTGCGCCCTAGCGTGGAAAGAGATTTTAAAATTCGAATCTGTCTTCTCGGTACTTTTATATAGAGCAAGTCCTTTGAAAATGCGCTAACCGGAACCTCATTTCTTTTTTTTTTGTTCATGGCATCGAACCACGAAGTATTGTTGCACATTGCCAATGTAGTATTTATTGTTTATTATTTTTAGTATCAAGCAGGTTTTTTCATGAATGATTCAATTTAGAGATTGTTTGCTTATTTTTATTATTTACGGTACAATAAGCGGTATATAATGCCGAATTGAGTTTTCTACCGGAAAAATGCACCTAGCGTTTTCCTCGCTGTAGTGAGGTGAAAAATTGTGTGTTTCACTCGGCAGCAAAGTTTTTTGCATCTCGTACCTTTGAAATCTTCGCAACGCTCAGCATTCTATATTAGAACCACTCGCTTGCGCTCGTGGTTCAATCCTAGAATGCTTCGCTAGCTCAGGTATCAATACAAGTACTCGCTGCAAAAATCAACTTTGCAGCCTTGCATAACAAATAACTATTCCATGTTCCTTTTACGCTAAATAAATATAGAAAGCGGCTGCAGCGCTGACAATATTGTTACGTCTATCGTAACAATCGACTATAGATGCGGGCGCTAAAATGCAGCTGATGAATGACGATTAAAACGTCAAAAGCATCTGTGCTTTGTGTTTATGGTACGTTGCCACAGTGGCTCTTTACAGCTGCCTTCTTTCTTTCTTATGTCTTATCTACTGTTAAGGTTGAGTTGAGATTGGGGCTGGTTGTCTATAGGGGCACGTAGACTAACTGAACAAGTTGGCAAGCTAGAAGTCTAGAACTCATTCGAGTCCGCTTGTGGACGCGTCGGGCCAATACCATGCTGTTCCACTGAAGGTTCAATCCCCACCAAGGACAAGGATTTACTATGACTTTAAGAGGATCGTCTCCATTCTCTTTCTCCATACAAACTTAGTTTAAATTTTCCTCCCTGGATAAAGACATTAGAGCAAATATGTTTATGCCATAAAACCTATATCTGTCATGACAATGCATCTACCTTGTTTTTATTTTTTTATTTTCTAATTAAAATAATAAAAAAAAAAAAAAAAAATAATGAAAAGAATAAAAAGGTAGATGCATAGTCATGACCATAGATCGGATTTTGGGTGCTGTTTTAGACGTTGTCACTAACATGGATATGACTTTCCGGAATTCTAAATTCCGTAATTCCGATATTTCTTTTTAAACTTTACAAAAATATTAAATGTATTGTATGTATGTATGTAATGTAATGTATTGTAAATGTATCGTAGAAATTGTACTATTAATTAAAAAAAACAGGATTTTTTTAATTGAATGCATAAAACTTACTGAGTCATTTTCGTACAGCAATTTCGCAATTTTAAGTTAACAATATCCATAAGTAGAGACCCAAAATTGAACAAAAAAAATCTTTTGAAGACAGCGGCCATAAACATTGTTTATCTTTTGCAATACCTATTGTCGCTATTGTCGGCAATATTACAAAGGCGGCGCCAAGGTATGTTTGTTTATTTTTCTTCGAACAATTATTGGAAGTTGTTTATACTAAATACCTATTTTTATATATTTATTTATACCTATTTATTATTCCGTTATTCCTATGGGAAAAGTAAAACTGCAAGTTAAGCTCATTCGCTTACTTCGGTTTGTTGACTGCAGTCTATCCGTGTGTTTTATGCTATTGTTTATTGACCCCTGCTCGTTACTTGGATTTTGGATTTCACTGCAAAACTTGACATTTTGGCTACTAAACGGACTACGATTATTGCAACTGGATTGGATATCTTTGACATTTGTCGAACTTTGGGTGAGTAGATTTATTATATATTGTAATAGAATAAATAACATAGCCTATAATCAAGAAACTTACACGAATAACTGTAAGTTTCTTGCCTTTAATTTGTTGTTAAAAAGAGTGTAGAATTTTTTTTCTTCATTCCTACAAATTTACAACTTATAGATATTATGGATTAGGCTGATTCCGTTCCGAAATATCGAGATAATTTAAATCTAAAAGTAGCTACAACACTATCTAGACCAGGAATGAAAAAAAAAATTATCATCAGATTTCTATTTTCAACTTGGTAATTCTTAAGTAAAACTGGATATTGGGTGTTACCATGATCTTTTCTCGTTGTTTAATTTGTTGGTTTGTTGCGCAAAAAAATAGAGTATTTTTTTCTTAGACTATTAAGAAAAAACACAGAAAACAAAAAAAACTTTTTCTGTGATTTTTTTATTATTTGTTTTTTTTTTAATTTAATTTATTTATTTTTGATTAGCTGACGAATTAAATCCTGCAATAAGTAGATCATGGTAAGGGTCAAATTTCAAAATTAGCTTCCAAGTAATTACATAGTTGTTAAATTCCGCAACGTCAACTATTCAGCTCGCACACCGAGGTAGATGGTGCGTAGTGCACTTAGCAAAGCTTGAAATAGAACAATTTAAATGTACAGAGGTACAAAAATCTACTTCCCATTTTAACCAACTCGGTCAATTTGTAAGGAAAGTTGTATTTTTGTAATATTTTCTCAACAATAATTCCATGTCGAGGGAACATTTTTGGTTTTAGTAGTACATAAATTGTTATATTTTAAGCTTTGCTGGATTGTCTCTACCCTACCGTTGTAAGGAAATACTGGCTGAAAAATAAATGTTTTTAAACAAGTATTTGAAAATGTTTGTTCCACAAACATGCTTTGGGTGTGTTTTCTCTTAATTGTGATAATTATTTATACTTAGAACATATTTTATCCATTGTTTGTATATTAAATAAAGAAATATAAACATTAAACCCTTTTAATTTATATGTGTGTTTTATTTATTTCTGACGGATAACTCTAACCTGTAAACAGAATCTCATTTTAAATTTTGAAGATTATTTTTTTCTTTAAAATAGTTCTAGTAAATATGCCTTCAGCAATAAAAACAAATGATGATGATGATGATGATACTTTAGATAGTGATAGTACTCGTGATTTCGACACCTATCCTTATTCGAAATTCCAAGACGCGGAATTTTTCTCGGAAATTTTTTTGGTCGTATCCATACTTTTGATGTCGCATTTTTGAAACGGCACCCAAAAATCCGATCTATGGTCATGACAGATATAAGCGTTATGGCATAAACATATTTGCTCTAATGTCTTTATCCAGGAAAGAAAATGTAAACTACGTTTGTATGGAGAAATAGAATGGAGACTATCCTCTTAAGCATTTATTACTGGTTCTAAGTGTACGTTATGTGTCACATGTAAGTATTTACAAATTTCCTACTTACTTTTCTTTTTCAAGTTATATTTATTTTTCTTTACACTCCTTTTACGGCGACGCCCTGAAAAAGATTTTAATCTATTTCAGAAACTTAAACAACGTAAACAAAGAAAGAACTGTCAATTCGTGGTCATGAGTTTCTGCTTACCAAAAAAACAGAAATCATTGGATTCCAACAATCATCTTCTCTAGTGAACGAACCGGTCTTCAATTCGATAGACGAGAACAAGTAGCACTTATGACGTCACAAAGTTAGGCTGCGGCTAATTTCTCGAGTTGTGTTTATTCAATACGTGACGTATTGTTTGAAAGTTATTCAAAAGTCCCTACTTCAAAGGAAAGTGCGATGCCATTTTAAGAAGCTTATGTATCAAAAATAGAGTTTGGAGCTTAGAATATAGGTATCCTTCTTAGAAACTTATTGTTTAAATAATAAACAACAGGTACATTTCTACCTAGTAACATTGTCCAGGGTCTTTATCGCGTTTTATTATTTATGGTTTCGGTCGCGAGGGGACTGCCAGTCCCCTCGCGACCAAGACCATTGTAACATGGTTGAAACGTCGAGGTAAGAAAATAAATAATAATACGCGATAAAGACCCGGGGAAATGTAACTATGTTAACAAATAGTGTAAATTTAGAAAACATTTCTACCTAATTATTATTAAGCCTGAACTGTCCCACTACTAAGCAAAGGCATCCCCCATTTCTTTCCACCTATCGCGGTCTTCTGCGATATGGTCAATTTGGGTCGAAGCGGTTCTCGCCAGCGCTTCTCAGCCGACCTCGAGATCGCCAAGCGTTCGGGGTCCAGAATGTGGATGTTTTTGCCCATTTATATAATTATCTACTTTACCTAATGGTAAATGAAATATAATATCTTAGAATAATTTCTTACCATCAGAATCAGAATTGTAGTTTTTAGCACCGTCTTGGAACAAAAAATGTTATGTTAAAATCTTATTTTTAGTTTTAGGTTTCATAGGTACTAGGTATTTATTAGTATTAAACCGTGCAATTATGAAATTCTAAATTCATGTTTAACTAATTTTAATATAAAAAATGTAACGGCTTCCTCTTAGAGGAGTTAAGCAGTAAGACACAAAGGTGCTTATTTCGGATTAACGAATGTTCCATGTCTTTAAATCGTGTTACCCTTACCTACCAGTAAAAGCGATGTTAATAACGCACATAAAAAAATACCAAAAAGAAATCGGCCGAGATTCGAATCCATGACCTTTTTAATGAAAGTTGGGGTATCTGCCACTAAACTAGCACCGCTTTAATTTTAATGGAATTTAATTTAACTTAAATAATATTTAATTTTTTCGCCAGCTTATAGGAGTACAGATGTAAGTGGTTATCCTAGCCAACGTGTCTGTATAAAGCCATGGACCCAAAGAAGAACGGATAGAATTTAAATTATTAACCTCCTTCTGGTTCGTATCCGCCTCCTCTTGTTACGCGACTCTTCGGTAAAGATTCTGAAACAAAATATTCATCATCATCATCATCATTTCAGCTGTAAGAAGTCCACTGCTGGACATAAGCCTCCCTCATAGATTTCCAGATGCTTCGGTCATACATAAGTGGCCTGCATCCATCGTGAACCCGCGGCCTTAACTAAGTCGTCCGTCCATCTCGTTGGTGGACGTCCAACGCTGCGCTTTCCGATCCGCGGTCTCCATTCGAGAACTTTTCGGCCCCAACGACCATCTGCTCTCCGTGCTATATGTCCTGCCCACTGCCACTTCAAAGAGCTAATCCGTTTGGCTATGTCGGTGACCCTCGTTCTTCTACGTATCTCCTCATTTCTGATTCGATCCCGTAGAGAAACCCGGAGCATAGCTCTCTCCATAGCTCTTTGAGCAACTCTAAGCTTATTCATGAGGCCTATAGTGAAGCACCACGTTTCGGATCCGTATGTCATCACTGGCAACACACACTGATTGAAGACTTTCGTCTTAAGGCACTGAGGTATTTTAGACGAAAAGACGTTGCGGAGCTTCCCGAACGCTGCCCATCCGAGCTGGATTCGACGATTGACCTTTTTCTCGAAGTTGAACCTACCTGGACTGTCTGTCCTAGGTATACGTACGTCGCCGTGCAGTGTCGGTTACGAATAGCACTGCCCCCTCTCTTCCCGTGGGTGTCGTAAAAACCGACTTAGGGGAAATATAGCAGAAGATGGGCATCAGCACCTTCTTGTTCATAATACAAATTATACTGCGCTCGCCAACCCGCCTGCCAAGCGTGGCGAGTATTGGCAAATCCCTTTATGGACAGAAAGTGCAACAAACGGCCCCGAGTCCCCGGCAGCCCCGCTAGCCCGGACTACGGTAGCGGTCTCGGTAACGGCGGGGCTAGGGCTAAGACAACTGGCCCTGGCAACACACAACATACGCACTTTGAGGACTGACGAGAAGATTGTTGAGCTGGAAGAAGAACTGAGCAAGTTACGGTGGGATATTTTGGGGTTGTCTGAAGTCCGTAGAAAGGGCCAGGACACGATAACTCTGAAATCTGGTAACCTGCTTTTCTACCGGGAGGGCGACCAACAGTCCCAAGGTGGTGTCGGATTTCTCGTCCACAAGTCCCTCATTAGCAACATCATTACCATCGACAGTGTGTCGAGCAGGGTCGCATACCTAACACTCAAAATATCTAAAAGGTACTCGCTGAAGGTCGTTCAGGTTTATGTGCCGACTTCGTCACACCCAGATGAGGAGGTAGAGTCTATGTATGAGGACATTAGTAGGGCCATACATACTAACAAAACTCACTTCAATGTTGTTATGGGGGACTTTAATGCGAGGCTGGGCAAGAGAAGCGATAATGAGTTGAAGGTGGGGAACTTCGGGTATGGGCAACGGAACCCTAGGGGACAGAGGCTGGCCGATTTTCTGGAGAAAGAAGGACTCTTTATGATGAATTCTTTCTTTCGGAAGCCGCCTCACAGGAAATGGACCTGGGTGAGCCCCGATGGTTCCACGAGAAACGAGATTGACTTCATTATGACCGACAAGAGACGAATATTCAATGACGTCTCAGTGATTCATAGGGTGAAAACCGGTAGTGATCACCTAATTGTGAGAGGCACATTGAATATAAACGTTAAACTAGAACGGTCTGGTTTAATGAAGTCCACGCTCCGACCTACTCGCGCTCAGATCAAAAACCCCGAGAGCTTTCAACTCGAGCTTTCAAATCGCTTTGATTGTCTAGAAGATCACGCGTCGGTGGACGAGATTAATAACAGGTTCGTGGAAACTGTCCATGCGGTCGGGTCTCAGTTCTTTAAGACTCGCCGTAATAGTAAAACTCAGAAGCTCTCCGACTACACTCTTAACCTTATGGCTGAAAGACGCTCGCTGAGATTGCAGACCCCCGATGATGTTGAGTTACACAGGCAGCTTAATAGACGTATCTGGAAATCCTTGCGACACGATATTCGTATCTTTAATACTGCTCGTATTAAAGATACGATACAGCGGAATAAAGGCTCCAAAGTGTTCGCAAGAGATATGTCTATTGGGCAAAGCCGAATGACAAAGCTGAAGCGGGATGATGGCAGTGTAGCGTCGACGAAAGCGGAAGTGTTGAGAGAAGTCGAAAAGTTCTATGGACGGCTCTACGATTCAGTGGCTGAGCCTGTTACAAGTGTGGCCTCAGACCAAAGAGCCAAACTGACCCGACACTTTACCGAAGATATCCCGGACATCAGTCTGTATGAGATTAGGATGGCCCTGAAACAGCTTAAGAACAACAAGGCGCCTGGTGAGGACGGAATTACTTCTGAGCTTCTGAAAGCGGGTGGATCACCGGTACTTAAAGTCCTTCAAAGGCTCTTCAATTCCGTTTTGCTCGAAGGTACCACGCCCGAGGCATGGAACGAAAGCTTGGTGGTGTTGTTCTTTAAGAAGGGTGATAACACCTTATTAAAGAACTATAGACCCATCTCGCTTTTGAGCCATGTTTATAAGCTTTTTTCTAGGGTCATTGCAAATCGTCTCGAACGCAGGCTTGATGACTTCCAACCTCCCGAACAAGCCAGGTTCCGAAAAGGTTATAGTACCGTAGACCACATACATACGCTACGACAGGTTATACAGAAGACCGAAGAGTATAACTTGCCGCTCTGCTGTCTAGCGTTTGTGGACTACGAGAAAGCCTTTGATTCGATCGAAACGTGGGCGGTACTCGAGTCTCTCCAACGATGCCATATTGACTATCGGTATATCGAAGTGTTGAAGTGTTTGTATAAAAACCGCACTATGTCGGTCCGAGTACAGGAATAGATTTCGAGGGCAATTCTATTGAAGAGAGGCGTAAGACAGGGAGACGTGATATCTCCGAAACTCTTTACGGCCGCTTTGGAAGACGCCTTCAAGCTTCTGGAATGGAAAGGACTGGGTATCAATATTAACGGCGAATACATCACTCACCTTCGGTTTGCCGACGATATTGTAGTCATGGCAAAGTCGATGGAGGAACTCAGTACGATGCTCGAAGGCCTCAATCAAGTCTTCCAGCGGGTAGGTCTTAAAATGAACATGGACAAGACGAAAGTCATGTCTAATGCCCATGTTGTACCTACCCCTGTTATGGTTGAGAATTCGGCTCTCGAAGTTGTTGACGCGTACGTAAACAAAATATTATATTCATGAATATACTGTAATAATTTTACGGTGGTAGTAGGTAAACTATTCCTTAACCATTGATTTAAAACCCTTCTTGCTTTCTAGATTCACAGTTCTATAGAAAATTAATTTTAGAAAACGGCTGCCTTAGAATGTACCAATTTTCATTAAAATCGGTTTAAAAATACGACCTGTAGAGAAGAAGGAACGAAGATACAAACCGACAGACGAAAGAAAATTTTGTACTTGCTGCGAGCACAGACGCTTTGCTCGTTTGGTCAAAAAATAAATATATTTTTATTAGTGATGGGCCGACTAGTCGCCGACTAGGCACTTTCAAAACCGACTAGTCGGCTAGTTTGCTAGTAGACAAAAACCATAGTCTGCCCATCTTTAATTTTTACATAGGTATGTAAATAAATGTATATAACCATCGGCTGACGCTTCTTCGACGGTCTTTTGTTTGCTTGTTTCAAACGATAGTTCATCTTTGTCTTTAGCATCTTCCTCGCTTGAACTACTACTTGTGCCTGCTCGTACAACTTTAGGTGTGGTAGGTTTCTTGTCCTTATCATCCAGGTTCTTGAAATCCTGTATTTCTTTTTCTTTCGAGGATTCTGTAGATTCCGCTCTACGGTTATATTCTCCAGACTCTGAAGGACAATTATATTGTTAAGTTTCTAAATAAATGGTATTATTATAATAGTAATAAGTGCCATCTGAAGTAAATATTCCGGCGAAGATGTAGCAAAGTACCTAACTATTTAGGTATGTATAGTGATTTTCCATATAATATGTAAACGTAGGTATATTTGTAAACCGAAATCTTGGGGTTCTAAGGCAGATATGTGGGTGTAGGTACTTGATTGAAATAACAACGATTGCAGGTAATACTGAAAAAATGCGTTTCAAAAATATTGCAAAATTTAAAGACTTTCCAAACCACTTCAATTTTTTATTATTATTTTTTTAAATATGATTATTTTCCGAAATTTCTTAAGATGAAGCAATGGGTATAGCATATTAGCAGTTAAATCCTATTACTATTATTCACGTGAATGTAAGCATGCATGTACATATGCATGTACATATGATGTGACTTTGTTACTCCTTCAGGCAAAAACTACTGAATCGATTGCGATGAAACTTGGAATATAGATAGCTGGAGCTTTTATCCCGATATTCACGAGAGATCGGGACTTACGCGGGTGAAACCGCTGGGTGCTGCTAGTTATAAAATTAATCTTTAGGCGATTTGTAATTATTGTAATAGGTCGATAGATCTGTCTTCTTTAGATTCTTATCAATAGACCTTAATAATTTCTAATCCTACAACTTACCAAACTTTTTTACTTTAATAATAGAAGGCTTTCCATTTTTCCCTTTTGTTAAATGAAATTCTAGTTTGACATTCACTGTAAATAGTATGGTCTACTATGTCAGATATTTATATTAATTTAAATCTACTTTAGAATCAAACGGTATGTATACTTACTAAGGCTTTCGCCAGATGGATATCCCAGCGATATTGTAACCACGCATAATATTATCTGAAAATAACAATAATAATTTAAACCTTCAACCTACCTATAGATCTACATCTTGAAAAAATATTGTAAATCTTACCGCGAAACCAATATAAAATGCCGATTGAGCCATGTTGAAATAGGCTAGAATGGATTACAGTCTAATATTTTTCCTTTGATACGGGCGGCGTGAAATTGATAACAATACCTAGCGAAACGAAAACAGTTACGGTTAGCAACTTCTTTGTAGATTAAAATAATAACATTTGCATTTTTAATTTCATTATATTGCATTTGTTATTACGCACTATAACAAAGGAAAAAATATTATATTACACATACATCCGGTACCCGACGGATCCGGCACTTTTTTTAGGATTCAGCCGAGTACCGGGTAAAGATGCAGGGTAGGTACCCGCCCGTCTCTGCTGGGCAATAATTTGGTAGACCAAAAATAATGATATTTCCCGGATCTTATTGTTATTTTTAAATTCGCGTCTAAAATTATTCAAAATTATTAGTATTAGCTTCTGGTGACCAAAGGGCTGGCGGCTACTTTGGCCAACGAATAGGTATTGCTCTCCAAAGGGGCAATGCAGTCAGCCTTTTGGGTACCATTCCTAGGGACTCATTTTTGGATTATTAATTTTAAATATTTTAATTAATTTAGTGAATTAAGATGGTATACTGATGGTATACTGTTGGTATATTCTATGTCGTAACTATAGATACTTAGTTAACGATATACTCAATAAAAACGTCAAAATTAAAAAAAAAACGTGAATAAGGCGTAAGGTGGACACAAATGATAGTCATTTGTGTGCTTCACAATATTGACTATCATGAATGATAGTCAATATGTGAAGCTGTAGTCTGGACTAATTTATGAGAAAAAAAAACGATAAAAACTAAATAATTTTTAATTCAATATTAATAATTTAGGATGGGTTCCTAAGTCAATTTTAGTGGGTAGGTAAAATAAAAATCGTTTCTTAGGCCAATTCGTTCCAATTCTCATAAATTAGCCATGATTTTGAGAACGGGTGTGTCATGCATGACGTGTAAGCGCTGCCGGGTACCCGGCAAAACCAATGACCGCCCCGTGTCTAGCAGCATAAAAGCAGAAAAAGTACTTAAATTATATGGGCATGTTCATTGAAAAACTATTCGTCGCGCAGTGATAAATTGCGGCCAAAAGGAGCTCGGCGAAGCTCGGTGCAAAATCTTTTTTTGACTATCGTTACTGTAGGGTCAAAGGAATTATGTAAAGGAAATGTAATTTTCACACGATTTGTTAACACAGTTACAATTTCCCTGGTCTTAAAATCGCGTATTATTATTTATTTTCTTACCTCGACGTTTCAACCATGTTACAATGATCTTGGTGACAGCAACAATGGTCTCAGCGACCACGACCATTGTAACATGGTGGAAACGACAAGGTAAGAAAATAAATAATAATATGCGACTAAGACCCGGGAAAATGTAACTAAAATAATTTTGTGCCGCGCCCCGATTCCACTTCCCTCCGACTTATCACTGCACCTAAGGATACTGAGATTGCACGTTATTCCAACTTAAAAAAATAATAGCCTTATTAATAAAAGTGGAATAACGTTGGAGGAGGTTTACGACGTTTTGTCTCTGTCTGTCAACTTTGAAATCTCTTGTCACGGAAAAAGACAAAACATGTTATTCCTTCTCCGACCCTACTCCACGTTTATTTATCTAATTGGTACCTACTTGCAGTTAAATACGGGTTACAAAACTTAAAAACATTATTTTTAAAAGTCGGTTAAAATACAAATCATTTTGTTAAGGCTCAGTCTAAAGCCTGAAAGATCCGACTGCTCTTGAAAGTGCAATATAACGACTTGAGGCTAGACCTCTGTGCGCTGAGGGATTTACAGAACTCTCCTAGAAAAATGAATAGAATAAATCCTTACCTGGTTGTTGAAAGTCACACACCGTTAAAATTGTTTTGTTTCTCTTTTATTTTATGTTTACTTTTGAAATTAAAAAAACTGTTGTTGGTCTAGTGGTAGATACCTCGACTTTAATTCAGACTCCTTGCTTTGTAATTTGTTCCACGACAAAGAAAGGACCACAGCTTCGAGGGGTTAGGGAATATGACACCACGAAAGCCAACTCCGGATTGGCGAATGTCTTATACTTTCGGACTATGGTGAATCCTAGGAAACCATCACTTTATGTTAAAACTGATCGTCCACCGTCGACTAAACTAAGTAAGCTTAGCTTAGCTCCACACAGTTGAGCCGGTTTTTTTAAACATGTTCGATCACCGCAAACTATGCCAGCTATGATCACTTAGCCAGCTAAACTAACTTAGTTTAGTCGACGGTGGACGATCGGCTTAAGAACTTACAAACCAAACAGCATATTGTTCAAATAATACTATGGAAACTTTAGCTAGCCGATTTCAAAGGACTATTTTTACTAGAATAATTGTTACTTATATAAAATATTCAATTAAACCCTCCTCCAGGGCAGGTATCTGTTTTTACGTGAAAATAGTAGTTACTTGTAGGTAAAATACAACCGATGTTTATCTTTAATTAAAACTTTAACTATCTAGAAAGCGTTTAATTATCCACAGATAGAGATAGGTAGGCTACTTGTTTATACTTGGTTGAAGGTTAAGTATAACAACTACTGACCCAGTTTTTTGTAAGAGACATGTTGTCTTCGACGGAATATTCCGATAACCTCTCTTAAACAAACAGTTATATAAATTACTTATTTTGTGATAGGTATTACATTAGATACAGTACATTACCATTATTGTGATTTATTAAATTCCCCTATTCTTCTCATCCGAGCGACGTTCCCGGTTGCATTCCTCTCGGGAACCCGGGGTCCGCTAAACCCCAAATTGTTTTTTATTGTTTGGGGTCGACGCAGTCGGTAAGTCATTATTGACTAAAACCTTCTGCAATTCGATTTGGCACTATTTTTACGACCGGCCGCCTGCCTGACACCAACCCTCTTAGGGGTAAGCAGTTTATCCACCACCGCGAGGGCAGAACTTAAGATTTGCTAATCTCCCTTAGATACCTTAGTCGCCGTTTTAAATATTTATACCTATGTATAAAATACAAAGTCCTGACTGATTGATTGACTGCTTGACTGAATGACTGAACTATAAATATCAGTCAACGAAGAGTCAAGGCCACTGGTTCTATAGAGACATGATACAATTTAAAGAGTGGTAAAATAACTCCGACCTTACTCCACGGAACTAAGAAGGCTATATGTTTTTTGGTAAAAGTATAACGGTTATGCTAACAGCTCCCTAGTTTTATTATTTATTTATGGTATAAATATAAGTACTAGTAGGTACAATAATTTGATTCTTACTTTACACTGAAAAAATAAAATTCCATAAAACCACCTTTCAATTAAAAAACGAATTATATCAATTGGGCAAATCGCCTTCGAGTAATCGAGTAACATCTCTAAAAATATATATTATGCGACGAATTGAAAACCTCCGTCATTTAATGAATGAGCGATTAGTGACATTTTAGATTATTACATTTATATAAAGGGCATTAAATAATGCTTAAGAAACATCAAAATGATTATACCTTGAAGTTAAAACTAACGTTTACTTTTTTCGATACGTAATTTGTTATCATTAAACATGCGATTTTTTTGCGTACCAGTCTCAACAAATTAAAACTATCGCATGACTTTTGCATGCTAAGCTTATACGTCATAAACTTCGGTCTACGAATGTTCAAACTTTGCAAACTTATTCGTGTCTTTATTGATCGAGCGATGGAATGGAATTATAAAGTTGATATAGGAATAATATAATTATTTTGTTATGAAATGTATTTATAGAAAGATATTCGTAATACGAAAAGGTAAAATATGTTATTTGTTTTCAAATAGTTGAGTCCTTGTTTGCATTTCCTGATCATATTATAAGTAAAGTAATTTCAGCTGCGTCTTCTTAGATTTTTCGTGGCAACAAAAAGTCATTTTAAGTGACAATTAAGACAGCTGTCAAACCATAATCACTATTTTAATAATCAAAGGCGATTCTATGATTACAGTTCTATGAACGGTATCAATTTATTTTAGACTATGATTATTTATTTATTTTATTTTTATTTATCAAAAGTTTGTTAGGAAGTTAGTAACCTAAACACACTATTTTCAGTACTTATTAAGGAAGTTTTCGGTAAAAAGCCCCTATTTATTTGTCTATAAATATTAATTTAACATAGCGGCGAAACTGTAGGTATGTAATACATCAAGCAGAGTCCAGGAGACGTAAACAAACCGTCTCGCTAGCCTCCCCGACGCCCGGGGATGTTTATCAGGAAGCGCTGCGATGTATGTTGACATGAATTACAATTTACGTTTTAAACATTTACAACTTTATAGGTTCAACATCTAGCACCTTTAATATAATATTTCTTATGTTTTTATTGCTTAAGGCATTTTTTCTAGAAATATTTTACAAGGAGAAATACATCATTAAAAATACCGAACTAACAACAGAGGTTTAAAGTCTTAAAGGAGGAGAAATAATTATCATAAATTTACCATGTCACATGGGTTCCCGTGTGGCGCAGTGGTGGCGCACTCGCCCGGCAAGCAAGGGGCACAGGTTCGAATCCTGTCATGGAATATTTTTTAATGATGTCCTTGTAAAATATTTTTAGTAAAAATGCCTTGAGCAATAAAACATAAGAAATATTATATCATAGGTGTTAGATGTTGAACCTATAACATTGAAAATGTTTAAGAACGTAAACCTATTATTATTATCATTTTATTATTACACTAGCTGTGTTTCGCTGTTTCACCTGCGTATGTCCGGTCCCTTTTATTAGGTAGGTATATTAAGCATTTTCAACGCCCGACGTTTCGAGGTCTTTGCAGACTTCTCGCTCACGGGTAGACTAAAAATGAGTTACATGATGAATAGTAAAACTAAAAAAATAATAATTTCATTTTACACCAACATTGCGAAACCCGAAGAAAAATCTATAAAATCCTATATTTATAACAGAGCAATATAATATTATTTTATAAGTACCTACCTAAGGTATACCCACTTAAATAAAGTTTTGTACATAACAATAGATAAGTACCTACCGTAGCAACAATTATTATTTTAAAAAGCGTTCCGTTAAGCTCTTACTATTTTTACCTTACAAAGTTCAATTTTGGCTATTTCCATCATAAGTAGGTACGTTTTATTTTTTAAACTTATTTTTATTTAGAGTTTAGGAATAACACCAAACACTCAAATGGTTGCTCGGAAGAGATCGCCCTATAGACGATAAGGCGGCCAATTGTGCGATATTTAATATTTTGGTACAATAAAGCGTTTATCTATCTATCATAATCTGATAAGCTGATAGCCAATTGTACTAGTGCATTTTTTTTGCAAAAAAAAATCACAACAAAATTCTCATGTCAATAAAATAGATTACCTACAAACGATTTGTTCAATAAAAATGTCAAAGGCTTAACAAAAGTATTTAACTTAGGCACCTATATGGTTCGAAACACATTACATTCGTACCAATGTATGAATGTATATTGTTGTTAATACGTTGCCACGAAAGCGGTCGCGCCGCGGTTCTAGCGAGTGTCACCGTTGTATCTATTGTTCAAAAAGCCATGCGAATGTTCGTTCCTACCTAATTGCTGTGGGTTGTGCCCCTCTATGTGAATAATTGCGCTGTTCTGTTGCAGTTGAAAATAGTTTTTATTGTTGCAAGTGTTCGATGTCGCAATTTGAATAAAAACCAACATTAGTTTTGTAGAAAAGTTTTTGTGTATGACAATTGGGTACCTGGTAAGTGATTTTATTAATTCGCATGAAAAAAGATTCTTTTTCCAGCTGATATAAACAATGTTTTAATACTATATGACTAATTTTTGCCCGATCCGACAATTGGTTTGAGCTAGGCGTTGATAGCAGTGTTGATAGTCAGTAAAATATTACTAAGCTTACATTAAATAATTTAGGTTCACAAAATATACACCTACAAAAATATACTTACATGAAAATGCAAGGTATTTGATTCCCAAAGTAAAATCAGTATTGAGAGATGTCTAATCCAAGCTGCAAATATTACTAACGTTCAATTCAATGAACATCCTTTCTACTGTCAATCCAATTTCCATCACGGGGCGGGTTTCACCTGTCACAGGTTTCGGAAACAAAAGCATCGGCTTCAAACTATCAAAGGCTGTTAGAACACAAGTCTACCAATATAGCATCAGTCACTGACGTAAGCTAAGTGCTGTCCTAGCTACCTGCGGTCATAGTAGATAGATTTGTAATAAATTCGTAGTAGCATATTCTTTTGTAGAGTGGGGCTGTATAGTTTTATCTAAAATTAAAAAGTTTTAAGCACTACGGGGGCCCATTTAAACCGGGTTCCATCCTTTTTCGGATTTTTTTACCATGATCGTTGGATGGTAAACTGAGACATTAACGTGTCAGTTCCGCTCTTGGGAACCCTGCTTTGTTTACGAGCAGAAAATAATTGATCTGTTTTTTATTCTGGTATACATTCTAAAGTAACATTTTATTTAAACTAAAAATAACATAATAAATATTAATCTAAAATAATCTAAAATTAGAAAAAAACCTAAGAATAAACTCATTAAAATAAAATTAACTAAAGAATGTAACTAAATATGAATCAGCAGCTAGTTGATTCCGTAAAAATGTTACAAACGCCATTTGGATTGAAACAATATAAATGTTTCATGTTTCATTATTTTCCGATTTGTATTCCCAATTTGACAGTTTTTTATGGATTTTTCTAATCAGCAATAGCTTTGAAACAGGAAAGATCAGCAACAATTTTACAAAATCACCTCACTGGTGAAAATAAACCCTCGGTGGAGGGAAAAGTGGCCAGAATGCTGGCTGCATTGCCCCGTTGTATGCTGATAGGTACTTCTTTTTTTGGCAAAATACAAGCCAGCTTTCCGGTCACCCGATGCCTCCACCACACGTTTCCATATTTATATAACAACAAGTGAAAAATATTGCAATATAAAGTAAATAAAGTTTTCAAAACAATACTCATTCAGAGCAAATCGACCAAAAAAATGTAACAATGGCAATAATGAGATATTCATTAATGAATATTGTTCCTCGTTTCCAAGGGTGGGTGTGGCCGATCTTCCTATTTGCCAGCTAAGGGGAAGAAAGTTAGATTAAATGAGACTCATTGTTACACCATTGTAATATGTAGAGGTACCACCGACAAATTGCACCGTCAGCAAAAACCTTCACACAAAGGACAGGATGGAATTAAGTAATTTGTAAGTTTTTGCAAGTGAAGCCATTTCAAATTAGGTATTAGAAATTTAATCAAATGAAAAACGTTGGTAAAGCACTTGAGAGGATTTTATTAGGCAGATGATTTTCACAAAAAAAAAGTGGGTAAAGTGGGTACCTACGTAATACTTAATCTAAATAATACTTTTATTTAATTTTGTAAAGAAATAAGACGGTACAGAGTTTAAGTTACTAACAAATAAAAACAAATTGTTTATTGTACTTATACATAATAAGTACAATAATAACTAGTTAGTAAGAATTTAATTTTAACTGTGTGTGTGGTATTCTTTCTTTTCCTACATATTCAAGGGGGACCAAATGCTCTTATTGATCGCAAAGCCAGTACATTATCAAAAGACAATATTTGTGTGGACTTACCTGACTTCACGTAGTTTTTGTTGGCTGCAATTCGGTCTGCTAGGTGAGGTGGGTTTAATCCAAGGGTCAGTCCGGGGCGAGATCAGCTCGCTCGATGTACAAATTATACACAAACGCTTTGGAGACTAGTCACTTTCTCGTATTATGAGGAAATATCACGAAAATACACAATACTGAACAGTTTATCAAAATTCAAACGCTTCACAGTTGAAGACCACGTTTTTTTCACGACATCAATGTGGCAGTAGTGAATGCAGAAGTGAAGTGTCTCTCATTGGTTGATGGTCCACACAATGCAATTTGAATTCTTGCTTGTCATTGGATAAAATGCATGACGTCACAACTAACAGAGCATTTGGATGCGTTTAAAATTAAGAAAGAACACGTACCTAACATAATGAAAATTAACATTTGAAATTAGAACAAAAGGCTGGACGATACACTGTGTATTATTACTCTCAAAAAAAAAGTTGTACCTAATTGTTCATTTCGCCTACTTATAAAGAAATTAAAACCCTACATAATTATTTTTTAGATCTAATTATATTGAGATCTAATTTATCAAGACTTTAACTTTAATTTTCTTACTTATGTACATAAATAATAATTGAAAGCTGAGCACCTGAAGTATTTTTAACTAAATAAACACAGTCATAAACGTTGCCGTATTTATATTGAAATTATATTCCGAAAAACCAATTTGCAATCGACCATTGAGTTCAAAGAGTTAAAGCATCTGGTATAAGGGTCCTCTATTAAAATTAGAAACTTAATTTTGGCGGATAAATTGCTTCTTGACTTTGACTATTTGCAAGATAAATAACGAGCCCTAATCTGAAACCGTAGGTAAATACAGTGTAAGAGAGCTATAAACATTAAATAATATTAGACAGGTACCTACCGAACGAGTATCTCCTTCATAAAGTGAGTTTCCTTAACTGAATTATATCCGTTTTGCTGTCCCATCTATTTTGCAATAAACAAACAAATTTTTTGTTTGCAAAAGTCACTGCAGTGCGAACAATATTGTTACGTTATATCCGTTGTCTAGTACCTATAATACAAGCCTAGTGCTTAGTTTTGGCTAGATTCCGCTGTGTTCATCGTCGTGCAATATTTACTAGCTGACTCGGCGAACTTTGTTCCACCTTAAAGGCAAAAAAGTATCATATATCCGTCTCCTGATTTTAAGCTACCTCCCCACTAATTTTCAGTCAAATCGTTTCAGCCGTTCCTGAGTTATAAATAGTTTAACTAAAACTGTATTTCATAAAAATAGATATAGATGTAGTTATATTAAACTGCCTGTCAAATATATTTTGATCACATTCATACTTATCACATTTCATTTGATTAAATAGGTTCCGCCATGTTCTGATTTCCCAGTAGTAGGTATATTCTTTAAAATATATACATAATAGAAAAACATCTAGATATTTAGTAGGCCATGAAAATTTCGAATGATGTGCTTATCTAACAGCTAATTAACGGACGGGGGCCGCCTGTGTTGTAGAACAAAGTGTAACATAAACGTTTATTGACTAATTTGGCTCAGTTTCAATAATCAAACGTTTCATTAGATAGCTTATCTAATACACAGTAATGTCGCCATCATCCATGGGAACAATATTACAAAGGAATATCATTACCTGACTTCGAAAAAGGACTAGGAGAGTTTTGATAGCCAAAATTACGATTTCAACAATATTTTTTGATTGAAGACATTTTACGCATCTTTTTAAAGAAAAAAAATTAGATACAAAGGACATAAACGTAAGGTTGTAGTCTGGAATTAAAAAACAAATTAAAGGTATAACGAGTAGGTATGACTACGGGTACCTACGGTTGCGGGTTCGATTCCCGCAGGGTGCAAGTATTTATGCTTAAACATAAATATTTGTATCTGGTCTGGGTGTTTTCTATGTATCATATGTATGTATGTATTTACAAAAAAAAAGTAAAATATGTAGTATATCCGTTGTACAAGCCTAGTGTTTAGTTTGGGGCTAGATTGCGCTGTGTGTAACGTCGTGCAATTTAATTTTTTTATTTTATCTTTGTCACTACCCTTTTGTGAAATAGTGGTTAATTCTAACCTATCAACTATTTGAAAAATCGATACCAAGGTAAGTGTTTGGTAATACGTACCTACTAATAACTTGATATCGAATGACTTCTAAATGTTTTAATATTCACTTGAAAACTTCAGTTCTAAAATTCAATTAGTTCGGACGCTCTGACAGTAGATGGACGGACTTTGTTATCATAACAATGGCAATGAAATTCCATTTTACATTATTCCATAGCTAGCTACGTCCCGCGATTTTGCCCGAGTTATGTCTCGATTCTGTGGGAAAATCAATATACAAAGAGTAGGCTATTCCCTTTCCGCATATAACCACAGAATACGCGATAGTCACCTTCGGTATGCAACGATTCTATTGACTCCTAACCAATATCCACATATTATTTCAAAGACTGACCGTGTAGATCCGGCATCGTATAGGTTATGAGTGGCCGTATGCGGATACAAATTCGATAATACGTCATGTCATTTTCATTCTTCCCAATGTGCTACGAGGTTTCTTCTCCTCATCGAGCTACGGCTACGAGGTGCTATGAACGTAGCCATCACTGTGGGTCGTGCTACGAAGCCGTATACACCACAAAGAATTAATTCTCCAAATTTCATGTCTCGAGAACCAGCGGTTTGGACTCTTCGCTGATATTATGTAGGTTAGTCAGGACATTGAATTTTACATACTACTAGCTTCGCCCCACGGTTTTACCCGCGTAACGTCCCGATCCCGCGTGATTTACCGGATCAAAAGCATCCTATATCCTTCTCCCGGTTCTAATCTACCTCCCCACCAATCTTCAATCAAATCGGTTCAGCCGTTCTTGAGTTATAAATGATTTAACTAACACGAACTTCTTTTATATATACGAGTATAGATATAGATTTTTTTTTAAAACTACTACGGCTATATTAACAGAATCTGCTAATGTAATAATTTATTTTTAAGTTTATTTTGTTTTATTTTATTTCTATTGTAATATGATAGATACATAATAAATTTGAATACAGCTATAGCAGGTACCTAAGTCAATTACAATCAACACCACTATTATGTATTATCACAATGGGACCGAATAAAATACTGGCATACAGCCATTATACGGCCTAATGATGTAGAGCGGTCGCAGCTGTTTCACTGCATACGTAGGTAGGTATACCTGTTATATGTTACTAGTTATATGCATATTTTTCCGCGTAGCCCCGGTATGAAATAAGTTACTGTGTAGCCCCGGCATAGAATAGGTTTCTGTATAGACCCGGCATAGAATAGGGTTACCTCATCTCTTCCCGCGGGTGTCGACTAAGGGCTCTAAGGGAGACTAGCAAACGTTAAGTTCTCCCCGCGTGGTGGCGGATAATCTTTTTTGTCCCTAAGAGGGTTGGTGTTAGGCAGGCGGCCGGCCCTAAAATATTGCTAAATCTATTTTCAGAATGTATGGTCAATGATGACTTACCTATACGCCGACCCCAAAAAAAAACTATTTGGGGTTTAGCGGACTCCAGGCTCCCGAGAGGAATGCAACCGAGAACATCGCTTGGATTAGAAGATATAATATGCATATTTTTATTTGTATTCCCAAATTATGTTATCTTAGTATTCTGTATTTCACATACTATTTGCCTACCACACAAATTTTACTGACCCTTTCCATCTGAAGGGTGCCTGGAAGAAATCGCTTTTAGAGATAAGGTCGCCCATTTTTACAACGTTTTATAGATTAGGTTTCTGTGTATTTATCTTATTTTTGATGTATACTAATTGTAATTGTTTGTTGTGCAAATAAAGCATTAATCTACTATCTATCTATGCATGTAAAAATTCAATGTCCTGACTGATTGATTGAACTACCTATATATCAACACAGATCCCAAACCGCTGGTCCTAGAGATATGAAATTTTGAGAGTGTGTTCTTTGTAATGTGTGGGTATCTACTAAGGGTGTTTGGTGTTTGTAATCCCTCGGGATCGGGACTTACGCGGGTGAAACCGAGGGACGCTGCTAGTCTATTTATATGCATCGGTATAAGAATATTGCGTGTAGTTTGGTACAACGTTATAACGCATTCGCCACTTTTATGAGGTAAAGGTGGCTTTGTTTTCGTGGATAAAACTCTATTTATAATAACAAACCTGATTATTAATTATTAGGGATACTGCCGCGTTCTCGTCATGGTTTTTAATCAAGCTTTTCCTTGCTTCGGAAGGCACGTTAAGCAATAATAAATAATAAATAAATTCTGTGAACAACACACAGCGCCATCTAGCCCCGTGGTAAGCGACTAAGCTTGTGTTAAGGTGACTAGACAACGGATATAATACTTATATTTATTTTTCTTTTGTAAATACATACATATTATATATAGAAGGACACCCAGACCAGACACAAATATTTATTTTTAAGCATAAATACTTGCACCCGGCGGGAATCGAACCCGCAACCTCCTGCATTGCAATCGCGCTCTCGCACGACGCGCCACAGAGGTCGGCAATGGTTGTTACATAACAACTATCAGATAGGTAGGTAGCGGCAACAGAAGTTTCATTTCATTTCAGAATCATTTATGAAATTCTGAAAGGTCTAACTATTACGATTCATTAAGTGCAGCCTGATGACCGACAGTCAGACAGACGGACATGACAATGGAGTCTTAGTAAAAGGGGTCCATTTTCACCCTTTGGGTACAGAACCCTAAAAACAATAAGATCACCCAATCAAGTGATAGTGATCAAAAGTTCACTAACCAATATTAATTTGTAGAACAACGAATTTCGGACTGCAATCAGACATCTGATAGCAGTCGTTAGGTCAAGTTAGAGACCTTAGGGAGAAAAAGGCCGTGGCTCACCTAGTATTCGAGTTTTCAGGCCTAAGCCTGAAAACTCGAATACTAGGTGAGCCACATCACTACACAAAAAGAAAAAGAATCCTGGTTTTCATAGACATATGACTCTTTTACGGTTCTTCGCACTTTGAAAACTATCGTTGAATGTTAAACTAACATATTAATGACTTCGCTTCGCTCGCGGTAGAAACACAGCTTTATTCTCAAGCATTGTCGTAAACAAAACCATTTGATTTCAACCCTCATTATTCATACTCGAGTTTCGGTCTGAATAAGAACAATTCTAGCGATAACCTTACAGATTTGTAACATAGACGATAAATAAATTATAAATACATTTAGCATCGCACGTTTCGAACCATTTCTCTTCTTACTCGACTAGCCCATTTGCAGATCTCCAAACGGTGCCATTACTCAGCAATAAATTGGCATTTGCGCCGTCATACATAAATTACAAAAGAGCGCACAGAAAACCAAGTTCTCTCGCAGTCACTTTTTGTTATTACGTAAGTTATTTTAATCTTTGATATTGCATGTGTCGCAGAATCAGGGACGACATCTTAGATGAAAACAAAAATAGTAGATACGGTATATTCTAACATTGCGTATTCGAAAAATGAGCTAGAAACACCTAGGGTAACTGACTAGTCGTTGGACAGGTAAGCAATATTTTTTATTATTTTTTTAATAACTCTTGTTTTAAAAATATTGGCTACATATTGCTTATATTCACTTAAAGTTTATAAATTTGACTGTCCATTTATCGTAGTTTTAACATGATATTCTGTGTCTATGATATTTATAAACAATTTCGAAAAAAAAGAAGCTAAATTCATAGTAATTGGACAGGATTTTATAGTTGCGGGACATTAGTTTGATAGTCATTGGGCACTATATAATATATTATATTATCCTCAAAACTTTATTTAAATTGGATATTTGACAAAGGAAACTTGATAATAAACAATTGGCATTAGGAGAAGTGTTGTGTATTATATATTAAGATAAGTGTTGTGTATTATTTATTATATATTATATTATCAAAAACTTATATCATAAACTTCTTGACACTGGATTGAAGATCTTCTTTTTTAAGCGGAAATCCTTTTTTAGATAACTCAATGATCCACTTTTCGAGACAAATTTCTTATTCAAGAGTAAGGTAAGGTGATGGTCCGAAGGTGGTAATATTGTCTGGGTTTGGAACTCCATACTTCCGTGCAATTTCTCTTATTTTTCCGCCGTTTATAACTCCATCTAGACCCTTTTTCAAACTTACAGGATCGTATGGTCTTGTTGCTTTTGGCATCTTGTAATCTGTCATGAATGAAATTAGCGATTGATGAATAATTTTGTATGAAGTGTCCAAAGACTGATTTTGAAGGAACTTGATAGTCATTGGACGGTGTCCAATGACTGTATAGAAAACAAATGGATGTGTAAAAAAAATAGACGATAATATTTAAACTCATGGCTACATTTATAGGACATAAACATTAAACAATCTTCGTTTTATGAAAATCTAGTCATTGGACGTCCTGTCCAACGACTAAAAACCAAACAAAGTTAATTTACAGTCGTTGGACACGAGATAACACAACCACACTTATGTAAAACAAAATGGTTTCTAATGAAATAGCACGTTAAACAGATAAACTTACCATTACATCGATGGGATTCCTTCAAAACTTTCCAGGAACAAGTTTTTTTATGTTTTAATACACTTTGGTCTTAACAAAATAATTTATTTTCAACAAGAATTCAAGACAATCGTCCCAAACACAACAAAATATTTTATGCACTAGCAACACCATCTATTGGTTAATTGTGGATATATTTTTAGCGTTCCGTTGAACTCAGCAGTAAGAACAATTTAAAAAATGATTCAAACACTACATGTAGGTCTTAATAAACCCGTGCAAAGCTGAAGTGTCCATTCACTAGTTGTGTCCAATCACTAGTTAGCTACTCTACATGCATTTTCATAAAATGATTGTGTTTTTAAAAACATTTGTCTTTTAGAATGATTCAGGTATTTGTAAATAAGCAAAAAGGCATTCTTATGGATTTCACAAAGATAATCGCAGTGTGACAGCACGTGCTCACGCGGCAACGGTTCAACATACGACTGAGGCTAGTGCGTCAGCTAGACGCAGTTTTATCGTCTCATTTTCCGAGACTAGGTAACGTATCCGCTGTTTTTTGCTTTCATCTAAGGACGACATACGGAAAATATTCCAAGAATGCTGTAAAAGGCTTTTCTAAGAATTTATGTAGTTTAATCCACTCTGTTTCTTCGGTGATAGATTTATGGCCCCATCTGTAGTGGTGATAGTCTGTTGTCACCAAGAAATAGCCACGGTGGGTCAACTGGAGTACAAAGGCAAAAACTAAGAACTTAACTGGCTTTTAAACTTAGTTTTCATTGTTTCCAAAGTGTCAATTGAATTTGGAATTTTGGTAATATAGTCAAACTTCTGTAACACCTACTACTTATTTTATTGACAACTACTAATACTAAAAAGAAAAACGCGAAAGAAATATCTCTTCCCTTGCAGTCGGGTAAATATGTGTAGGTACAGTCGAAAAGTCTAATGCAGCCTATAATAGACGTTTTAAAGGTACAGCCGAGTTCTAGGATACTACTGATTTAGATATAGTAATGCAGTTACAATTTTTTTTATTAACTTATATTGTCCCACTGCTGGGCAAAGGTCTCCCTAACATCCTTCCTAGCAGTCCGGTCCGGGCCAGGTTTAGCCAATCTCCGTCAAATGCGTATACCATTTTTTATTTTTTTTTATTTTTAGGATTTCGTACCCAAAGGGTAAAAACGGGACTCTATAGTAATAGAGTAGTAATAGTCTCAGTAGAGACTCTGCTGTCTGTCTGTTTATCATGAATCGTGATAGTTAGGCAGTTGAAATTTTCACAGATGAGGCATTTCTGTAGCCGCTATTATTTACTTTCCAAGGAACTAACTCGAATATGCCTAGATTTACACAAATCTACAGTGCACACTCGTACGTAGCTAGGTAAGTAGATACTTACGTACTTACTAACATATGTGGTGAAATATGTCAGTTAACGTTGTGTTTATTGTAGTTTTGTTTCCAAATATACTCGCTGTCAATACTTTACATGCCGTTTAATATACACGCGATATTCATGAAATATTCATAAGCTTGCAATGGTGTTCATAATACGAAAATACGTGAATATTTTTTAACTTATCACTTTATATTAGTTTAATACTTAAATAATAGTAGATTTTTCTTCTGTTTTCGCGATGTTGTATTGAAGACCTTTTCAGGTCTCTTCTTCAGGATAGACATCAGTCTATCCTGAAGAAGAGACCTGGAAAGGTCTCGAAACGTTGAGCGTTGTAACAATGCTAAAAGTAATAAAAACCACGCGATTCAAACCGAAAAATGTCTTTAATTTTAAATAATAGTTACAATATAATTAGTTGTATTCGAACTACGTATTTTCTACTTACCTGTGGAAACAAATTTAAAAAATACGCTTTTTTGTTTTTATAATTGAGGTATGTAAGCGCTTGACTATAATGATAATAATGCATAGTGATGTTATCTAAAACGTAGCACGCTTACCTGGAATAGGAGAAGCTCTCTACCTAGTGATAGGTAATTAAGTTTAGAAAAATAAGTAAAGGCTACAAATCACAAAGCTGGCGGCGGTGGATGGTTGTAATTAAAAAAAATAACGGAAAATCACGCGATTAATAGTATATTGTCGTAAATAGTCGAAAGAAATATTTGGCCTTATGGTTTTTTTGTTGCAAGAAACGTCTTTACTATTTTACCTAGTTATTTTCGTATGCAATCAGTGTCTACCTAGTCTATTATTTGTAACGCACCCACCCACGTAAACTAATTAGCCACTAACTAACTATGCACTATGTTTTACTTAGTGCTAGCTGTAATTTAACCAATTTTCAAAACAATCACGTCGCTTATAATAGCACGTCCCTACATGAATCTTTCGAGGCTTCGTGTTAATGAAACTCATAAGCATGGTTCTAATACCAGTCCATTAACACTTCCCTATTGGTATTTGAAGGGACGGAAGAAAAACCACCCTTCGGAACATCGTTGTGTCTTAAGGTATCATTAAAGTTAACTCACAAATTAGTCGTGCCATTCACCTTTCCGTCGAGCCTGACACGAAACTCAAAGTTGTTAATAAAACTAGCTGGTAGGTTTCACAATAAGATATAACTAAACTTACGGAGGTACATTATGTATATAAAAATTCAATGTCCTGACTGATTAACTCAACTATATTATATTATCAACGCAGATCTCAAACCGCTGGTCCTAGAGACATGAAATTTGGAGAGTGTGTTCTTTGTTCTTCTTTTTAAGAAATTTTAATTACAAATTAGAGGATTTAAACCTATTCCAAATACAAGACTGTGACTTAAGTGAATAATATCGAAAGAAAATACGAATATCATTTAGATATACTGTCTGGTTTCATAAGCCAGATTTATTGATCGTAATATCATCATTAAAATTGAATTGTTTCCACCGATATTTCCGTTAAACAATTTTAGAGAAAGCTGTCGACCACTTAAACAAATCTCAGCGAGACGTCTCCAAGCTTCGAAGTTTGCTTAATACTTTAAACTGGTAATGAAGGCATTAAGGCGCGCTGAATGCATAAGGAATGAGGTTCCGCCGCAACCTTCTTTATAATTAGCCTCTTTATTAGCTACATATTTTACATTGGAATGCTTTTATCTAATCTGCAAGGAGAAACCTTATTTTGGAAACAGAAAACCTCGTTCACTTGATTTATTACAAACATTTTAACGAGATGATGCATTAGTACTTTTTAAATAGGTATTACTTTTCATAAAATATCAAATTTAGACCCAGTTTTAAAGTGTAAGCTCTTGTAGAATGAGAACCGGGAACTTAGTTTAGAATGAGAGAGTTAAGTTTCCGGTTGCATCCCTTTCGGGAGCCCATAGAGTCCGCTAAATCTCAAATTATTTGAAGTTGTCACATGTAAGGTAGGAAAGTCATATTTTTGCGGCCGGTTGCTTGCGTGACAGAAACCCTCTTCGGGACTCAGCGTTTACCCGTCACCGCGCGGGGAGAACTCAAGGTTTGCTAGTATACCCCAGATCCTTTAATCGACGCATTTTACGACACCCACGGGAAGAAGCGGGATAGTCCTTTTCTACGCCCGGGCTACACGATCTGAGAAAAGTTTGTATAGTACGATACCAACTATAGGGTGTAAGCACACTAATAACTGGAATAGATAGCCATTGCAACAATGTTTGCTACTGCCATTGTAAGCATTACCCCACTACGATAAATGGCGCGTACATTGTACAAGAATTTTCCAAGGAGTTGCCTTTAGTGTGTTTGGGACGGCGTAAATGAAAATAAATCAGCAACTTTATTGCATTAGCTGTTTCACATGCCCGCTAAAAGGGATTGGTTTTTGCTGTCTATTTGTTTATTTATTATTATATTGGATGAAACTTTGATTGAAATGTTTATGGTGTTTGGGTCATAGTTGAGATTATATTAGATGAGATAGCTGATAGCAGGTGCACCCGACAACGCCATGTTGTAAGAAATAAAATGTTTGCAAATGTTGACGCAGGCGTTTTTACTACTCCATTATAATGGTAGAAACGAAAAAAGGGTTACGAATAAGGGGTGACTATCTTCTTATTTGTTTATTTGCAAACGGACCGTACCCTTAAAGATAAAAGGCAACAAAAAAGAAACGAAAGATAAGAACGCCTGATATGCTAGGAATCAATAATACTTAGGTAATTATTGAGTACCTATTGTGAGACAGATTTGTTTGAGTCGAATCCTAAAATTTTCGAATCTTGAGAAAAGGGTTCTCAAAACACCCTTGCAACTAATTTCATAAAGTAATCGAGAAGGTTTGCTGGTTTCCGTATCGTCTTGTTTAATCTCCATTCATTGGGCAACCCTCTCGTTAAACAGCAGTTTTGACGCGATAATGGCCAAAGTTTATTTACGTTATTGAACGAGCTAAATTAACACATCGAATTTAGATTTTGTCTATCTGTTTGTTTTCGGTTAATTGCAAAATTAAATGAACAAATAATGTAAAATGGAAGCAATTTTACGCGTTTTTTATTTCAAATAGGTGGGTAGGGATTTGAACGGCCAAAATTCATAAAGTTCAGCACAAAATTACCCCAATACGTCGTATAATACTAAAGTACATAATATAGTCACCAAAATTTTTATATAGGTCATTGACGTTAGTGATTTATTTCACTACTAACGAATTCTTAAGTAAAAGTTTGTGTGTAAGTAACAAAAAAACATTTACATTTATTAATATAAGCGGGAATAAAAGTCATAGGACAGCCAAAAAGAAATATCTTTAAATAAGGTATTGGTTAGGTAATTTTAAAATTATTTTTTAATTTTATTTTTTGTGGAAAAGTGCAATGCCAGAAACTTTAATCTACACCATTAATGTCGCTGCAGTGGTTGGGATATAGAATAGATGAAGTACTTTCCCTAGTATCTACACTACCATCATCTCAGATAAATCTTAGACGGAACAATATATTTTTTGTCCAATCTAGGATTATGCTATTTAAGTAGCAAGTTAGAGTACCTCTAGGTACTTGTTGTAATGAGGTCACAACTCAAAAGTTTATGAATACGTTCATTTCTTGGCATTCATGACATGCGTTGTATTATAATTTGGGGTCAGTAAGTAGGGTTACCGCGCATCCGGGAAAACTCTGTCCAGGATTTTCACAATGTCCGGAAAACTTCCGGATTCAGATTAAACGTGATTTTCGGCTTATGGCCGGTTTAATATTTTTAACTTATTTTATAATAAAATACATTTACGTTTTATTGTACTGCATGAATGGACTAGACTTGCTAACCCCTGCTACCTAACTACCCAGGATTAGCAAGTCTTGCCCATTCATTAATTCACCCACTCCTCACTAGCCTAACCTAACCCAATGAGCTGTAGCTGTGCAAGTGAGCCTGGATGAACGTTTGAATATATAGTGCGTTACATCCTGCGGTTTCATCTTTAAATTCCTATGCCGTCATGTTGGAAGCAAAACAAATAAGTGTTGCCTTAATACCTTGAATGTGCCTATACCCTATACCTTGAAATCGGGGAGATTCATTCTGATTCATTCATTTTTTATAGGAACGTTTACGATATAATTATTGTTTAATTAGACGGTAGTTTTGGTAATTTTTTAAATAATATTTAAGACAAAATTATCCCGCGATCAAGAGGCACTGACAAGTCCTTGAAACGTCACTCGGGTGTTTAAATTGATAGTTGATCGGTGCCTTGCAACTAGTTGCAACTAAACTCAACTCAACCCATCCTACAGAGAGTGGATGGCTCCAGCATCCTGGGGTTCAATATCTGGTGTCGCCAACGTCTTGCCAGGTAATTTATTTTGTTTTATTTCTAGGATAACCTGATCATTATTGTTACATTTTAATAAAATACGTTGTCTTACTTAGACAACTTTTATGTAGGTATGTAGAAGTCTTTACCAAAATCAAAAAGTTTTCTACCTAGTCCGCGATTATTACACCTACAAACCAAGAAAACTTTTGTCCAACTCTGAAAAGGTCAGCGAAATTTTGAACTTCATTTTCTGCTAACAAAGTAACATAATCCGTCACGAAAGAGTTCATTAAATTAATTTCCATAAATTTAATTTATAAAAGAAACGATCGAAATTTGGAGTCTTCATTCCTTTTTTGTATTCTGGTAACACTTATTTAACAAACTCTAGGATTTGGATTTATAAACTCAAAGAACAACAGAATTCACACCTGCTGAAAATCAACTTGTAAATAAATAATTTTACTTACCTATATGGTTTTGATTTACTCATAGCTCGACTTGATTCCTGTTCCACTGGATGAAAAACCTTGACAAATGATTTCTTTTGAAACTAAAATACATTATTATACGTTTATTTTTTGATGTGAAACATCTACATATAGGCGCAGGCTGGGGCGCAGGTAAACCTAAAAAAATCGTGGCGATACAGGCCATGGCGACGCCTCGAAATGGTATATTATATGGCATGCCTACACATAGTGCTAGAAGTGTTAGTCAATTTCGAATGAATTTCTAATGGCTTGTTAGCCGGTACCGTAGAGACTCGGACTTCTGTTCCGAAGAGCCGTCCCCTTCGGAACAGAAGTCCGAGTCTCGGGATGCTGCTGTCTTTTTGTTGATTTACAGATTTTGTCGAAGACATCGACAAGTTCTGTTTTGATGTTTCACATCTGCAAGGCATCCCGTGACAGACAGCTCACATTTTTCTTGCTGACTGTATTTTAAGATTTGCAGACTAAATACCCAAAAAGATTGAATATGACCTAGTAATAGATTTTTAGACTAGGTTGAAAAAAGGAACTGAAAAAATCTATGGTTTATACTTTATATACCTTTATTGGTTACTTCGGATAAAATTGTACCTACTACATTCTGAATATACTTACCTACCTACTTACCTGCCAACTAATATTTAAGTTAATAATTTAGTAGGTAGATACATCGCAAAAATATCTAATTACCTTTATAATAATGAAACGTGATTCATTATCAACCAGTCATTGTATTCGCAAAATTGTTATTTTAATAATGCGCATTACTCGAATGATAACAACCGCTACCTACTCTCGACTCTTTAATTAGGGTTGACTGAAAATTGAGCGTGAAAAGAGAGCCAACGAAAAGTTCAGGGCACGCATTCTATAACTAAAACGAATCAGCATTGTTAGATTTATCTCGACAACAATTCAGCAATTGTATGACCGTCACAATTGTAGCAAATCATGGTAATTTTGGGCTTATGCCCAAGCGGGCCATTCTTTCTTCCTAAACAAATTACAAGTTTTCCAAAACAAATTTTCGAATACCTAATCTTTTTCCAAAAAAAAAAAATCCAGCGTCCAATCATTTCGTGTCCAAAATTTTTAAAGTACAAACAGCAAGAAAATACTGTTTGCGAGAAGTTATAAACTAACACTTCAAAACGTTGACGGCCTCTGTGCGTCGGGGGAAGGCCCGACTCCAATGCAGATGGTGCGGGTTTGATTTTCACCAGGTGCAAGTATTTATGGTTAAATTAAATATTTGTTTCTGGTCTTGGTGTTTTCTTTCTATCATATGTTTGTATTTACTAGAATATATAATATGTAGTACATCCGTTGTCTAGTACCCATAGTACAAGCCTAGTGCTTAGTTTGGGGCTAGATTGCGCTGTTTGTGACGTCGTGTAGTATTTATTTATTTATTAAAAGCGTTAACTTTGCAAATAATCAAAATAAATAAATCGCATTCGAGAATCTGTGAATGCTGAGGCGTTGTTGAGAAGTTTTAGTTACAGAATACGTGCCCTGGTGGCAACAAAACATTGATTCTTTCAAAGATTCCGTTTAAGACAAAACTTTTGAAGTAAAGAGAGTTCCACTAACTTTACCTGTTTTAGGATTGTAGGTACGAGACGAGTATCTGTATAAAATTATTTGAATTTTTTTGTTGTTTTCCTGTTCTTCAGTTACAAAGACGTCGACTGAATAATGATGACACAGATACTTCATCATGAAAGGAAACGCTTCAACCCTAGTAAAATAATAATGAAGATCCAATTTTGTTTACTGACAATGACAATTTTATTCTTTTCAATATTTACGTTAGTTTTGAACGACGAATTATTAACCGATTGCTGAAGGAGGGTTATTTATTTAGTAATTTTATCACAGAGTTTATATTCTTTCTTCCTTTCTTTATTAAGAGGACAGTCTCCATTCTCTTTCTCCATACAAACGTAGTCGATTACCTTTTCATTTTCTTATTAGAATAGTAATAAAAAAGTTAAAAAATGAAAAGGTAGATGCATAGTCATGACAGATATGGGTTTTATGGCATTAACACTTTTTTGCTCTAATGTCTTTATCCAAGAAAACGTCGACTACGTTTGTATGGAGAAAGAGAATGAAGATTGTACTCTTAAATTCTAAAATTCTAATTTTACTAATATTATAAAATGCGAAAGTGACTCTGTCTGTCTATCTGTCTTTCTGCCTTAACCGCTGAACCAATTTTGATGAATTTTGGTATAGAGATAGATAGGACGTTGGAGAAGATCATAGGCTTTTGATCTAGTAAATCCTGCGAGATTGTGACTTATGCGGGTGAAACCGCGGGCACAGCTAGTATTCTAATAATTCTTCTAATTTATTATGATTGTGTATTTATTTTACCTAATATATTTTATTGATTTGTCAATTATTGTGTATTTAGATTTTTCTGAATTAATAAATTCGATGTTTTAGAAATGCGTGTGATCACAAGCGATATGCCGTGTGTTTGCTGAAAAACAATAAACAAACAATAGACATAACACGTGAACGTTGCGCGTCGCGCGATCGACTCGCAAAGGACGATAAATAACCTCATTTTGATCTGATCGCGTATCGGTTGTTCGTGGAATGGCATTCCATCGATAAAAACAAACAAATGTGTATAGAGATTACGCGCCCACGTTCACATGACACTGACAAGAGAATCTCTGTTTTTTAATACGTTCAAAAAAGCTTTGTACATTAATGGAATGAGATAAATCCTTCGGTGGGTCCATATAAGGATCAACTAGGCGCTGTCACAAGATACTGCCCGTTAGCCGTGCGTTAATAGGATCAAACCGGGCTTTATTCGGGATGTGTCTACGCGCTTTCACGTAACTTATCGAATTTGCAAATCGGATTACACTTCGTTAACTATACTCACTCGTGTCCAGATGGACTTGTTATGGCTGAAATAAAAGTTCCATTACAATGTCAGAACAATATTTATTTTTATAATAACAGGTAGGCTTTTGACCGTAACTTCATAGATGGTAATTTTAGTATAAAATGTTTTACGCTTCACCAGGCGATAAATACTGAGTTGTTAGTTAAGGTAGAAAGACACCAGTCTGAATAAGGACCCGTTAGCTGGGTTCCCACCTGAGTCATAAATGTGTCAGTTGAACATCCAACGATCGTTTTCGTAGTCATCCTTGACTCTGTGACACATTAAGAGGAAAGTCTACCTACTCTTTCTCCATTTAAACGTAGTCGACTGATTCCTCCCTGGATAAAGACATTAGAGCAAATTTGTTTATGACATAAAACCTTTCATGACCATGCTCCTACGTCTAAAATTTAGAAAAACTAGAATAGGTACTAAAAAAAAAACAAAATGTCATGGCTGATATAGGTTTTATGGCATAAATAGATTTTCTCTAATATATTTATCCAGGAAGAAAACAGTCGACTACGTTTGTAAAGTTTGTATAGAGAAAAGAGTAGGCAGACTGTCTATCCCCTTAGTGCCAACGTGGATTTATTCTTTTGTGGCTGCACCGACAAAACCGACGTAACGAAACGGACACAACACTTAATAATGGTAGTGGTGTCCACAAGCAGCGACTGAAGCCGCAACTAAATAAAACTATCATATCACCAAACTGAAGGGTTATATCAAACTGTATAATCGGGTAAGTTAAGCAACGCCTGGCTCATTACTTGAATGGATGACCGTCTGACCAATTAACGAGTGTGGCTAAAAGCTTTTTTTCCAGCCCTTCTGTCCTTCGGAAAGCAAATTAATCAGTTGATACCGTTTGTTATCTTTAATTAGGTCGAGTAAGACGTCTGAGCGTGACCTGAAAACTCTAACACTAGGTGGTCCACATCACTAAATGAAAAGAATACATATATGATCTCTAATAGGGTTTTTATTTCAAAAGCTCTCGATATAAGTCCATGAAACTGAAAAGTCCCTGTAGCACTTGATTATGATAATATACCTAACCTACCAATCTTAATAATTTATTTTGATTTATGAGGGGAATCTACTTAAAACTGCATAAAATATTACGAAAGAAACTGGGAAAGTGCGTGTTGAATCACAGGGGGGTAAACGCTGGTGTTCCCTATCATTTATCTTGGCACCGCAGTTTTCCCCCTTAAACTTTCATAGTATTCGTCACGGATTACTAACTTGAATTTATATTGTAAAACAGGGAGCCTGTGAGGGGTGTGTGTATGACTGTATGCCTGCTACCTTTTTATGAAAAATCTGCAAAAAAAAAACTTATAACTTAAGAGGATAGTGTCCATTCTCTTTCTCCATACAAACGTAGTTTAAATTTTCCTCCCTGGATAAAGACATTAGAGCAAATATGTTTATGCCATAAAACTTATATCTGTCATGACTATGCATCTACCTTTTTATTTTTATCATTTTATTATTTTTTATTATTATTTTAATTAGAAAAAAAAACGGTAGATGCATTGTCATGACAGATATAGATTTTATGCCATAAACTTATTTGCTCTAATGTCTTTATCCAGGGAGGAAAATTTAAACTACGTTTGTAAGGAGAAAGAGAATGGAGATTATCCTCTTAAGACTTGGAGCCTTATTTTTGAATCGCTTGTGCCAATTCGGGAGATTTAAATATCTCGATTACCTACTGCTAATTTCGTTCGATATCGGACTCCTGCGGCGAGTGGTTGAGACCATTCGTTACAGTCATGCGATTCACATAGACAAAATTACCTACATCACACATTAATCAGTAGAAATCAGTAGAAAAGTGGCAGAAGCGATTCCAAAATAAAACGCCAGGTTGAACTACTTATTCCATTTTTTCCTAAGGTTACGACATACGCGGGGTTACCTATAAAACTTTGATAGCTTTACAAACTACTATTGTAAGGGCTGCAAAAGAATGGAATCTTCACAAAAAGAAATCAGACACAATAGTCTTAACATTATGTACGTACCGGCAACCATTACGTAGCATTCTTCAATTCGCGCTCATCAATAATTTATCAGGATTACAATGGTGATGGAAACAAAACAATTTTAGTGTAAGTAGGAAATAGGCGAAAACCTTTCCCCGCTTAGTCTCTTAAATTATTAACCTTTGCTAGGGCGATACGCAGAAAGGTTTTGTCTTGTTTACGCGTTAAGGGAGACAGGGAAGGGAACTTAATACCCTATATCACTGTCGGGGTAATACAAACTAGCAGGGTCGCAACCTTTTCCACTAAATTACGTATCGGCGCACAGGATAATCTAACCTGAGTTGAATTAGGTACGTTGAGTCCGCCACTTACCAAATAAATGTACTTCATTTAGGTATTACCCACTTAAAACTTATAAGGTAGGTATCTAATTAAGTGTAAGACAGGAGCTCAACGCTTCTGTTTGTTTACTTAGATTTAAACAACGGAAAGCATGTTATTTTTTAGTCAGTTTATAAAGTGACTAAAAATAACATGTTTTCCGTTGAGATTTAGAAGTATACTTCTACATCTCAAGTTTGTTAACGAACTGTTAAATGATTAAAAGCAATTTGGTGTGATATTCTATGCATAAATTATAAGCTTATCTATCCTCGAGCCCGCTTGGGATATCGTCCCTTCAGGCGATGTGTGTGACATATAACCCTCGGTTTGCGTTAATAATCCATCAGATTGACTAAATCTTTACTTGAACATACGAGACAAACCGTTCTGTGACTACATTTAACCTTTACATGTGTGTGTCTTTTGTATTCTGAGGGCATATATTATGACGTCTGGATAAGCTTTGTCAGGCAGTGAAAAGGATTTGAATTCGAAACCGCAGATAGCCGAAAATCTGACGCAAAACTTAGCGAATTACCTTCTAACATACGTTTAAAGTTTAGTGACATTGCGGACAACACTAGCATTTAGTGCTAGGGTCAGTAGATAGTTACAAAAACACAGCAATAGCCTGTAAGTGACGTTAGTGTTTTATTACCGGCAGAAACCGTTATTTTAACGCGAGCTACGTAGGAGCAAATTAAAAATTAATTTCATGAAATAAAATCGCCGTGATTTCACCCTACGGAGTGTTACAAGGATCCTCTCTCCCGGCTCTCGGAGCGACCGTAACACGCTAGCTAGTGCCACTTACCTGTTACAACTTTCTGAATTATTTATAAAACTATCCACCTTATTGGATTGAAATATTGCTGCCTTGCGGGTTATTTGCTTCGTAATTGTTTCGTTTCTAAATTGAGCTCACGTGTAATAAAGGACGTAATATAATTTAATTGTGTAGGTAATGATAATTGTTTTCCAAAATTAATTATGTTCAATTAAATTGAATTGAAATTCAATTACCGTTTCTACTGAAATCTACGTCATTCACATTATTTGGACAAAATATAGGTAGGAAGGTACGAGTAGGTAATGTCATTAGTACTGATTTTTCAAATAGGTAATGTAGTTGGTAATTACATTTTCCTAAAGTCTGCCAGTTGTTTATTGAAATGGATAACAAGTAGCCTATGGGGTCACAGATGGCTACAGCAAGTTGAATGTTGACGAATTCCCGATGGATTCTTAGAAGCATGTAATATCCAGACGCCTACCATCCCTAGTTCAAAGAGAGACCCACATAATACAAAGGGCGGCGTAATGCATTTCCTCATGGGTAAAAAGACATACGAAATTGAAGATAGAGCAAAATACCCTTCCCAGGCCGAATATAGTATAAGTAGTTAAGAAATAAAGTTTTATCGGCCAATGTGTTAGAATAGTTATTTCGGTTTATTGCTTCTCCTCCAGTCATCTCGGAGCTATTAAATTCGACAGAAACGTCGCATAAAACGTCGGGATCGATTTCGCATAAACGGTCGACGTGACCAACCGGTTGGACCATAACGCCTAATTTGACTCGCCTGTCAAATGAAATTCGAGACCCATCCAGTTTATTGTAAGCAAATCTAATCAAAAGTCTTTGCACCAACAATTGAAATTTTAATACAACTTGTAAGACTTGATCTTGGGGAAGTTCGCAAATGAAAATTAATTGATCTATCCTGCTGCCCGAGTTTAATGGGCAAAATTGATGGATTAATTATAAAGTAAAGAAAATATAATATATTCTATTTAGTTACGTCATTGTTTGTTTCAAGACAGTCTTGTAATTCAATAAATACAATGAAGGACAAGTATGGCGTAGAAAATGATTTTATCTTAATAATGACTTCAAATCACGATTGTGATATTTTTTTAGTGAAGCAAATCCTCTAATTAACAGTTACAGTTACTTATGCCCCAATGCCGCGTTTGTCGTCCACCTAGGACACCGGGTAAGGCCTCAAACGCACTAGCGGTTTAACAGCGCTGTGTTTGAAATTTAGTAGCGGTTAAGTGCGTACGATCACAATCGATTGCATATTAAAACTTAAAAAGCAGCTAACCGCGCAGCTGGTGAACCCCGCGGTTAGCCGCTAGTGCATTTGAGGCCTTACCCGGTGTCCTAGGTAAACGACAAACGCGACATTGCGTGCACAATGAGGTTTAAAACTGCCATTTGCTCACTTCAGAGGGCGCTACTGTAGCACGTCTGACTTTATTTGACACCTTCATAGTTTTTTCGTAAACAAACATGGTTATTTTGAGATAATTTTACAAAATGACGCTTTGTTCAGCTGTGGATTGCAAAAACATAGCAAATCATTTATTCCCCAAAGATGCCAAAAGAAAAAAACAGTGGATAAAAGCTATGAGGAGAAAAATCGACCTAGTAACTATTTAAGGTTATGTGCTCCCCATTTTAAACCTAATGATTTTTTTGAGAGAAATTCCTACACAGGTAAGACGTTTCCTTTCTTAAAACTACTAGTGTAGATACCTACCTATTGATCGAAGGTTATAATAGTTTACTATTGTAACGATAGTCTGTATGAGAATGTATATTCTCTTAGGAATAGACCATTCCTTAGTTTTTACAGTATTTTCCACCTATCATCAATGATCATCGATCAGTGATCATCACAGACGTTTCTCTCATGCCAAGCTTTGTGTAAATTAGGGTCCTTATCTTACCTTATCCACATTTTCTCATTCATTCAGGTGATGAAAATAAATAAAAAGTATTGAGGAAAACAGCAGTTCCTTCTATATTTTCTTTTACCAAAGTAATTACCGAAATAAAGCCAGAAGACGAAAGAAGAAGAAGCAGAAGAAGAGCCAGGAGACAGTGCTTAGATACAGCACCTGGACCTAGCAGAATACAAACCGAAAATAATAAATGCTGCAACTTTAGAGAAAATATTATGAAATGAAGGAAATTTTACTTATAAATTAAAGACATTTTTCGGTTATAATCACATGGTGTTTATTTTAGTACTTAAGGCATTGTTTCAACGCTCAACGTTTTGAGACCTTTACATGTCTCTTCTTCAGGATTGACTGAGATGTTTTTGTGATTTGTCATTCTAATGTGTTAAAAAGTTATACTGTGAAACTACTGTCTTATCAAAATCTAAAATTAAAAAAGGTATCAAAACGTTCCTGTGTACACAGACTCTAGCTAGATAGCAAAGTTAGACTAATAGTTATTATTAACTATGCTTAGATCGTGTCCGTCAGCTAGGCCGGACCGGGCAACAGATTTACACCAAACTTTACACAAACAGATGTGCTTACAATGTGCCTACAAACCACTTCCAGCGGCACATTCACAATAACTGACTTCTATAGTGCCATTTCAATCTATTTTCAATAAAACTATGTAAAGTAGTTTCTTCATTTGTGCTTTGCATTGCACATGAAAGTAGGCATAGTTTCCTTCAAAGGCAACACGAAGAGTAACCAAACTTCTGCTTTCATATAACAGACGACCTTTGGGTGGTAGGTACTTGAAACCTCTCCGCAAACTCTTGGATGTGGTGTTTGGACAGCCGAGCGGTGGTAAATTGGTGCTAGCGTTAACATCTCCAAAGTGACTTATATCAGGAAACTCAGGAATTTCGTCATCGAGTTCCTCTTCGACTCCAATAATACTGTTTCTATCGTACGCCTCTAGCCTAAAACAAAAACATAGAAAATTCATGAAAAAATACCTTTGTCAACCATTTGTAAACAAAGACTTATTTTTAATAAAATCATAAAAATTACAAGTCGTACGACCCCGAAAATAAGCACGTATACTTATCTCAACATGTAGGTACTTTTTACAAAAGGGTTTTTACATATTTCCAACATTTATATCAGTACAAAGCCTTTTTGTAAACAATAACAAACAAACACTAAAATGCACTTTTTTACTAACCTTTCAATCAAAACAGCTTTTTTTCCGCTAGTAGACGCATTCCTTTTTCTCAGCTCCCCTTTTGTTTGGATTATACTCCACGTTGAATACATTTTAATTCATAAAATTGCTAAAGACACATACAATCACAGTTGAAGTTTGGCGGCATCTGGCCGTGCTATACTAGCGCCACCTGCCTCGACCTTTTAGTTTCTAACCCCATTTGACTGTGGCTTACGCGTGAATTAGAAATATGGTCGCCGTTATGTCGCGGCCCGTCGCTTAAACCGCATTCCGTCATCGTTCACCTATATAGGACACCAGATCATACCTTCCACACACAGCTGAAATTTTCCGAATCGGAATCCACACAAGCAGCATCCCTAGATCGAGAGAAAATGTCGATAAGTATACTATAAATACATGAAAATGGTTTTTTTTAATCGGTTTTTTTCCAGCCGTGTGTGGCAGCTACAATTCTAGAATTTATCGGTTTGAAGGAATGGGAAATTTGCCAAAACGAGATAGACTTCCTTTTGTCTACCCCCTCCTATCGAAGGTCGTCTTCGTCGATAAAAAATAGAGAAATTTATTATTTTGTTTGTCTATTGTAATCCACTATACTTAAGTGATGTTTGTGTCTGTTATAAACGAACGCCCCGAACGTAGAATAAATGACTCGATTAGACGGCGGTTTTCATTTAGTTATGTCCAATTTGTCTTTTCTCTCTGTTTCAGGATGGCAAAGAATGATTACTTATCATTGATCTAGACACCTAGTTTATCGAATGGCAGTGTCGCTTGTGAATAGTTAAAAAAAAGCTACTTCAATTACTTGAAGATAATAAAATCTGGGTGTAAACACAATAGATAAGCATTTAACCACTAACATTAAACTTCTATTTAATAGCATTAATATCCTCGAAAAATTTACTTAAAATTGTACCTAGGTATAATTAAAATTACCCTATATAATTAAATCAGCCATCAGTAATGCGCGCCAAAAAATTTAACGTAAGTGTACCTATAATTGTAAATACAACATAATTTAGTGTTTTTGTTGGACTATGCGGCCGCCGCGACTTATCAAGAGACCAAGATTTCTTGGCCTTACCAAGAGGTAAGGCGATATACGGAGCATCCCGAATGGATATACTTAATAATGGTGCTCCGTTTTGTTTTTTCGTAATTAATTTATTAGAAGCATTTTAATTTTTCCCATAACCGAGTTATAAAACAAGAGGTTGATTTCCGTGGCCAAAAAGTCTACTTGACTATTATTTATAACATAAATTTCCCATATTATTTTCTGTACTCAAAGCAAAACATATTTATTGACTGATAAAATTCAACATTACATTGTAAAGTTAATAAAGTATCTAATAAAATTAATTGTTTCGCTTTATTTTGGGGTCGAACTGCCATTTTATCAAACAATTAGTTCCGATGGTATCGGTCTATGGTCATTACTCACTTTGACCGAACTTTGATGTTGTTGTAGTCGGTATGTAATTTTGCTTTCACTCTATAAATGTTAGTATTAACAACCACTGTAATTAAACCAATGTTCCTAATTTAGCAGCTCAAATTACTTATTTATTCCTATTCAATGCTTGTAGCTAATAATATACCTAAGAATATTCCCGATGCCCCGGGAATATCTGGATAAAAAGTAGCCTAATAAATAGTTTGTGTTATTGCAGCTCTCCAGCTATCGATTCAGCGGTTTTTACGTAATTGAGTAACAAACACATACATACTCACAAACTTTCAGCTTTATAATATTAGTAGGATAGATAAATTCTAGAATAAAATGTGATACAAATAACTGTCAATTTTAAAGGAAAAAGTAAATAAAGAGCTGCCACTTTCAAATAAATGTATGGGATTATTGTTTACGTTTTTGATCTAAGTTTATGAAATAGGATATATCTCGTACTATTTAGACTGCCATGTTTAGAACATAATGTCTCAATGTGTCTTTGTGCCTACTAAATTAATTCACCCGTTGTCATAGGTGAGCGGCAAAAAGCGACAAATAGCGACACGTGACGCGACGACGTCCCGTTGCCGAGTCTCTTACTAAGCTAGGACAAAATTAGATAAGAACTCAGTCCTGCGTTTTTCCTCAGCGCAAAGTAATCTGATTAGAAATGTAAGAATTATTTTGAGTAAAGGAATACGTACTAGAGATAATTGATCGTAAATTTGTACTTAAACCGACGGACGACTCATTTCAGAGACTATCCATCTGACTTAACGAACTGAAATTGTAGCAAAAACGTATCTAAAAAGAAATCATTCTCTGATATATTTTAATTGACGTCAGCAAAAATCTTTTCACTGAGTTTTCAACGTGATTTTCACAACTTGTTTTTACGTCGGTGAATACTTACCCTCTCTCTATTCTTCAACTTCCATTGAGACTTTCCACTATTTTTACATCTAATGGAGCTACTGAAAAAATTTAATGATGCTGAAATCCGTGAAAAGTGTTCAGAATCACGAGTCAAGTGGCACATCTGTTACCAGTCCTCGACTTGTTATAATGGAATTAACGAGCTGGTTATGAACAAACGGCGTCTTCATTTCCAGGGTACCGTTTATTCGTCCTTTGCCCTATTTCACTGCCACACCATTACACTGAATGAAATAATAGACTCGATATTGCGCTCATTTCAACGGACTCCCCACGTCTAGGAAATATTTTCAAGGTGTTTATGATGTCAGGTCTAATGAGATAATTCAAGTTAAACGAGTCTTGAGCATTGTTATGATTGGATAATTTATATAATGGACTGGCGATGTCGTTTTTAGGGTTCCGTACCTAAAGGGTAAAAACGGGACCCTATTACTGAGACGTCGCTGTCTGTCCGCCTGTCACCATGCTGTATCTCAATAACCATGATAGTTAGGCAGTTGAAAATTTCGTTGAAGATGTATTTTGGTAGCCGCTATAACAACAAATTACTAAAAATAAAATAAAACAAATTTTTAAGGGGGGCCATACAGCAAACTTGATTTTCACGGTAAAACATCTAGTGATAAACTGGCGTCAGTGGTAAAGAGACATGCAAACGGGCATGGTCGTCGTTGCGTACGCGGATTTCGCGTAGTCCAGTGCTTATTTTAGGGTCCCGTACCCAATTAAGATAATGGTTCCCTTCGTGCGCGAGTTCGACTCTCACTTGGCCGGTTTTTAATTTTGCATTATAATTACGATAATAAACCATAGAACACACCGAGGTTACGTTGATGTGATGCGTACCTACAAAATCCATTCACTAAATAGCTTCCATCTCGTATAATAGCAGAGATTTCGTAATCCAATTAATTAGTAACGAAATGAAACTACCTATAGGTATATGTATCTATAATCTATATACTCGTAGTATCGTTGCATTGGAGTGTCACCTACAATTCTATAATGTCTCTCTCCCTATTTGGTTTTCCCCTCTGCACTATTTTACTAAACAAACCGAGTTGTCTTAGAAATTTATCTTCTAAATAGCAGGGCTTAGAGCGGTCTTATATAAGTGGTAATGTATAAAGGACGTGCATGTTTCCTGGTCTCACTCGGCACGTTCTCCCACCTTGTTCCTCAGTGATACTGCCTTAAAATGTTGGTAACTTGCTTTTCTTGAGAAAACACCAATGAATTTTCGCGAAACTGTTCAGCTTGGGAAAATATGTAGGTTTAGAATATATTTTTCTGAGAATATTATGGGCTGTGAATTCTTAAGTGAGCTTGCATGCATAGTTAACTAAGACAATACATAAATTAAGTACGTACCATAACACAATAGTGTGACAGGGATAGCGCTAGCGAATTTCAGATTTGTAAAAGAAGGACGTAGGTATACGATGTTATCATGCGAAAATTTAGAGCAAATAATCAAATATTTGTATAAAATTGTGGGTATTTATAACCTAAATAATTATATAAATAATAATTACGAAAAAAAACTCTAGTGTTCTAAAGATATTAAATAAAACATCTTTAAAACACCATTTTTTTATCGTGATATCTTTTAACAATCATGTTTTCAAGGAGATAAAGCCATACCTTAATATTATATCTAGATTTTCAAAATTTTCATAATTTTTAATAGGTACGTGTGTACCATGAATAGCGAGTTATTCGTAAATTTATTAAAATTGACCATGGTGGACGGTTAAGGCTAGGCATTATTAAGTAAGGCCGCTCGCCCACGGCGACTTTTTGTAGCGATACTAACGCGATTCTGCATCGATACAGTCGCGAAGCGGTCGCTAGCTGTGTGCCCTCGCCCACGGGGCGCTCAGATTCAGTAGCGATGCAAACGCGATACTATCGCGCTTCAGTCGCGATGCAAGCGCAATTTAGTCCCCTCCCTCCGTTTTTTCACCGATGTCGTCCGACACGATCGATTTAGTCGCGCTGCAGTAGCGCGTTGGTAGTGCGTTAGCATCGCTACTGTGGCGCGTTACAAATGCGACTACCACGCGTATGCTAAACGCGCGACTACATCGCTACAAAAAGTCGCCGTGGGCGAGCGCCCTAAGATAATTTAGTGTTCAATTCTTAGAGTGTCCGTATAAATCAAGGACCCTTGTCGTCGTAGGCAGTTCACAATGGACAACGTCAAAACATTAAACCGGCTTTGATAAGTTTACTCATCTTACTAACTAATCCGGGTTTGTGTAGGTCAAGCTTCAGTCCTTAGGTTTAATTAACAGATCTAATAATATATTTAAGTAAACTTTGAGTTAAGTTAGACCTTGGTTTTAAGGGTTCCGTACCTAAAGGTAAAAACGGGACCCTATTACTGAGACTTCGCTGTCTGTCTGTCCGTCTGTCTGTCACCAGGCTGTATCTCATGAACCGTAATAGCTAGAAGGTTGAATTTTCACAGAAGATGTATTTCGGTTGCCGCTACAACAACAAATACTAAAAACAAAATAAAACAAATTTTTAAGAGGGGCTCCCATACAACAAACGTGTTTCAAAAATAACAAGGAGTTTAGTACAATGTGAGGTCGCTTCTGATTGGTCAGGACAAATCGAGTTGGTCATGGAATTCAAAACGGCTGCCCTATCTGTCAAATATACTAGTCTGCCTTCACTGTCCAAAGAGTTTCTTATAAGTTTCAGATTTTCTTTGAATCAAAGTTGTTGTAAACCATTTTAGGGTTCCTTACCCAATTGTGAATTTGTGATAGTGGTACGGAACCCTTCGTGCGCGAGTTTCGCACTTGCCGGATTTTTACAGAAGTAGCCCCAATCAAACAAGTCCCTCATTATATCGATAGGTATTTGAACAAAAAAAAACTGATCATTATCCTTTTACAGACTCCGTTGGTAAATAATATCTGTAAGCTTTTGAGGATAAAATATATTTAACTATGTTTTTATTGACTAATATTGGATGTCTTTACGATGAATTTATAAATGTAATTAAGGAATAGACCAACCTATTTATGTTATAAATATTATGATGTACTGTACGCAACTGTGATGGCACAATGTAATGTAGTCCGAAGCCACCGTCACTTTGACGGATATGCAGTTTGTCTATATTAGCTGTCTCTTTCTGTTCCTCCGTCTTGTTTCCCTCGATTTGTAATCAGCCATTATTCATTCTAATTGTGCTAAATTATTAACTCCATAATATCTCATCAATGAATCTGTGTACGTCTATTAATTGTAACGAATACTATAGCGTTTTTTTGTAGTGAAATATATTGAACTATATTTCTCTCATTCACGGATTTTATTTCGACCACAACCGCTGCCCTTCATCTCTGCATCAGGTTAGTGTGCCCAGAAGAGACGCGTGGTTCGAACGACATGGCGGAAAACAATACTGCGCAAACGCCTCATGCGCAGCAATCACAACCTCAATCGCATGTCACGATGATAGAGAGATTGGATGGTATAGGAAACTATTTCACGTGGAAATTTCTAATGAAGCAAGCCTTATTACTTGAAGGTCTATGGATCTGTATAGCAGGCGAGTCTCCATCTGAATTATTGGACCAACGTGCACTGGCGCGCATATGTCTCTCGGTAAAATCCCATATCATTCAACATTTGAGACAATGTAAGACATCGAAAGAAGCTTGGGCAAAATTAGCAGACACCTTTGAGAATAAAGGCCTATATCGTCGGGTGCTGTTGTTAAGAAAACTACATCAAGCTAGTTACTCTGATTATGCTTGGATGAGTGAGTACATTGATGGTATACTTACAATTTCACATCAATTAGCTGACATTGGCCGTGTCATTGAAGACACTGAAATAGCAGAGTTATTGCTCAGCGGGCTGCCTACCGAGTTCGATGCCTTGGTATCCGGACTGGAAACAGCAAATCTCACAGGAGCCTTGTCTTCAGAGGTGGTGCGAACGCGCTTATTACAGGAAGATTACAGAAGAACTTCAAATGGTATTTCTGCGAGCAATGGTAGCAGTAATGATGGCACCGCTTTTGTAGCGGAGAGGAAAAAGAAGTTGACCTGTGAATACTGCAAGAAGCCGGGGCATAGAAAGTCTAGATGTTTCAAACTAAAGAATGATATTAAGCGGAAACAAAATCAAAATTCAAATGATACCCTGCTGGTCTCAGCCTTAGCAGCGTATACAACTGAGGACTTTGTCATTGACAGTGGATGTAGCTCGCATATGTGCTGTGAGAAATCTTTTTATCAGGACTTGACTGATATTAGTGATAGTATAGTTACTGTAGCTAACAATGAAAAGTTGAAATGTGTGGGAAGAGGTACTATCATATTAAGAGTTGATAAAAATAAGATACTAAAGTTACATGATGTACTCTATGTTCCAAAGCTTTCAACAAACCTGATTTCTGTCTCAGCACTTACTGCTAGTAATTTTAAGGTAATTTTCCACAGTAATTTATGTGAAATATTCTTATCAAATGATTTATTATGTAGCACACACACAAAGGGAGGTATTTATCGCTTGAATTGTGTCCCTAATCAGTCTGTTTCACAGGTATCCATATGTCAAGGTAAGGATGGATCCCTAAATGCTCTTGCTGCTTTAAATGAAATGTCATTGGAGTTGTGGCATAAGAGGCTCGGTCATTTGAGCCTCAATGGTTTGAAAAGTCTGCGGAAATCTGCAGATGGTATTAATTTCAGCGATGGTAGAAATTTTCTTCAAGAATGCATTCCTTGCATTCAGGGGAAGCATGCAACGGCACCCTTTCCCAAAGGTCAAGCAAAGAGAGCTCAAGACTTGTTGGAGCTTCTGCACAGTGATGTCTGTGGGCCTATGTCGCAGAGCAGCTGGAGCGGGGCTCGCTACCTTCTAACATTTACGGATGATTATTCACGTAAGACTTTTGGATACCTAATGAAGACAAAGGATGAGGTAATGTCACATTTTATTATTTTTAGAAATTTGGTTGAAAAACAGACTAGTAAATATATTAAATGTATTAGGACTGACAATGGTGGCGAATATTGCAATGGCAAGTTTAGTAAATATTTAGCAGATAATGGGATCATGCATGAGACAACCGTGCCTTATTCTCCACAACAAAATGGTGTGTCTGAAAGGTTGAACCGCACTATTATAGAGAAAGCTAGGTGCATGCTGTTTGATGCAAACCTCGACAAAGCGTTTTTGGGGTGAAGCTGTTATGACAGCCATCTATCTCAAAAACAGAAGCCCAACAGCAGGCTTGTCCGGTGGCATACCTGAGGAAGTGTGGTCTGGTTCAAAGGTGAACCTCGATCATTTAAGGGTCTTTGGCTGCAAAGCATTTTCTCTTATCCCTGATATGAAACGTCATAAATTAGATGCTAAATCTAAAGAGTATCTATTTATGGGATATTGTGAGGGTTCAAAGGGCTATAGATTGGTTGATCTAAATAATCCCAGTAAAATTATTAAGTCCAGGAATGTTAAGTTTATTGAGTTGACTAATGTCAATCCTTGTAAAAACTGTAATATTAAAATTGGTAGCGATAAGTTGCAATCAAATAATATATTATATCCATTGGACTCTAATGTTATCTGTGATATAAATTTAAGAAATAATTTAGAATGTAATTCTCAATGCAATAATTTTAATTCTAATGAAATAAACAAAATGCATTCTATTACATTTCCAGAGGCTGATGACGAGGTCACCGCTGGACGTGAGGCACCCAGCGAGAGACCGCCATCTTCTGATGGCTCCTCTGAGCCAGAGCAGCCTGGTAGCTGCGTAGAGTCACCTCAATCTTCACTCGAGAGTGACCCTAGTGATGAGTCCGAATGGCGAGACGCTGCCGACATGGAGTCTAGTAGCGTGAGTGACCATGAAGCGCAAGTGGAGCCTGGGCAAAGGCCAGTGAGGAGTACCAGAGGTATTCCACCACTAAGGTATGAAGATTATGAATATTCTTATCTCTCTGCCCATGATGTTATAGAACCATCTTCTTATGATGATGCCATTGGTAGCCCCAATAGTGTTTGTTGGCAAGCGGCAATGGATAGAGAATATCAGTCATTGATAGGGAATAGGGTTTGGCATCTTGTGGACAGACCAATTGATAGGAGCATAATCAAATGTAGGTGGGTGTACAAATTAAAAACTGATGAGTCTGGTAATCTCACTAAATATAAGGCTCGCCTTGTTGCACGCGGATTCAGTCAAGTTCCAGGTAAGGACTATGACAAAACGTTTTCACCTGTAGTCAGACACTCTACAATGCGCATTTTGTTTAATTTAGCTAATGAGTTAAATATGGAAATTGACCATTTAGATATAACTACTGCATTCCTCCATGGTGATCTGAAAGAAGAAATATTCATGGAACAGCCCCCTGGTTACAATGTAAATCCAAGCAAAGTGTGTTTGTTACATAAATCAATTTATGGGTTAAAACAAGCCAGTAGAAATTGGAATCAAACAGTTCATAATGTACTAACTTCTAGTGGTTATAAACAGTCAAAATGCGAACCTTGTGTTTATATAAAGAGAAATAACTCTAGTTTTACAATACTGGCAGTATATGTTGACGATTTCTTTTTATTCTATGACAATTTTAATGAAAAAAGTTTGTTGCTAGACATACTATGTAAGAAATTTGAATGTAAAGACTTAGGTTCTATTAAAAATTGTCTAGGTATTAATATTCATAGAGATAAACAACAAGGTATTTTAATTTTAAGACAGAGTAACTATATAATGAGGTTGTTGAAACGTTTTGGAATGTCTGAATGTAAAGGTGTGAGTACACCTATGGAGATAAATAAGAAATTTGAAAAGTCAAATTCTATACAATGTAATAATAATTTTAGACAGTTACTGGGTTCTCTTATGTATTTAAGTATATGTACTCGTCCTGATATTACATTTGCTGTAAACCAATTAAGTCAGTTTAATAACTGTTATAATGATAATCATTGGATTGCAGCCAAGAGGATACTTCGCTATTTGTCAAAGACTATTGACCATGGTTTGGTTTTTCATAAATGTAAAAACTTAAGCCTTGTAGCATATGTTGATGCCGATTGGGCGAACGATCCTGTTGACAGAAAATCCTTTACAGGTTTTGTAATTAAATTTGGTTCAAATACTGTAAATTGGGAAAGCAGAAAGCAGCGTTGCATTGCTATGTCCAGTACTGAAGCAGAGTACTTAGCCATGAGCGATGCCTGCAAGGACATTCTGTTCATTAAAAGTTTGTGGCTTGAGATAATGAATAGTAAATTAAGTTGTTTGTTATTAAATGATAATCAAAGTGCCCAAAGACTTATGGAATCACAAGAATGTCATAAACGGACAAAACATATTGACGTCCGCTATCATTTTATTAAGGATTTATTAGCTAAAGGCTGTTTAAATGTTTCTTATTTACCAACAAGTGAGATGATAGCTGACATTTTGACTAAGGCTCTACCTACTTCTAAACACAATGATTTCAGGTATCAAATGAATGTTAAGACATTATAACCTATTGTTTTTTTAAGTTCCTGAATATATTGGTTTTTATGTTAGTGGGATTATTATGTTATATAAAGTAATGTATTTAAAAAAATTGTACCTAGAAGCCTTAGTTACTATGATATTATATTGTGAAACTTGTACACTTTTGCGTAAGGGGAAGTGTTATAAATATTATGATGTACTGTACGCAACTGTGATGGCACAATGTAATGTAGTCCGAAGCCACCGTCACTTTGACGGATATGCAGTTTGTCTATATTAGCTGTCTCTTTCTGTTCCTCCGTCTTGTTTCCCTCGATTTGTAATCAGCCATTATTCATTCTAATTGTGCTAAATTATTAACTCCATAATATCTCATCAATGAATCTGTGTACGTCTATTAATTGTAACGAATACTATAGCGTTTTTTTGTAGTGAAATATATTGAACTATATTTCTCTCATTCACGGATTTTATTTCGACCACAACCGCTGCCCTTCATCTCTGCATCAATTTATCCATCGTGTAAGTTACTTAATAAGACTTCGTTATTTTTACAGGAAAGTATTTGATGGATGACTTTTCCTTGGTCGAGGTCTTTTCTTGCTTTCCAAGTTTTACTTAACACTTCTAAACTTATCGGACAAACTTTATCTGCACTTAAAAGTTTCTTAAGTGTTAATCGATCATCTGTAATCAATGATCTGTGAACTGACATGTGATGAGTTCACATAATCCTTTAATATAAGATACAAATGTGAAGTTTGTGTGTTAGTACCTATGTGTTTGTGTTTGTTGATCTATCCTCTTTAGCTACAAACACACGGCTCTTAGGAATACATAATATTTAATGTTTAATTAATGTGTTAGATATTTTATGTTTTCTTTTCGTGGGTGGTTTTTTGTGTTTCTTTTAAATCTTTTTTGGGTTCCGTAGTTTTTTGTAAAAATGCCATTCTATTCTGCCTCCATGAATATTAATATGAAGATAGCTGAAGGTTTAAATTCATCATCATCATCATTATTTCAGATGTAAAAGTCCACTGCTGGACTAAGTGAATCGGGGTAGTTAAGGTTTAAATTACTTAATAGAAATCCCATTAATGGTTCCAAGTTTCCCGTGGGATCGGAAAAACCTTTTAAATATGAAACCGTATGTAAGGTGCCTTAATACAGAAAATAATATTATTTAACTTGGTTTATAAAGCGTCGCGTTCTTTATTGACTCTCGAAACAAATCACTTAAAACTTGAAATTCAAATTTTATTTGAATTTTAAAGTAGTTTTGGTGTTTTCATTTACAAAACGGTTAAAAACAATTAAAGAAACGAAATTAGAAATCTTTCGATATAATCTCCGAGATCGAATTACGTAAAGTATTGAGTTAGCGCGTATGGGGAGACGTTCGCAGCTATTGTATGAGAGTAAGCCGTGCTAAATCCAAATTGTTGTGGGGCTCAATGGATTTACTTTATTGCATTTACTTATCCAGATCGCTGATGTCCACATTAGGAGACTACTTAGTTAATTGAACGGAGCAATGGTCGATTTCACTACACAAGGACGGTTTACGTCTAGTTTAGTGGGATTGACCCATTCACCTGGGGCCATAACGTGTGTAGATTGAGAATAATCTCTTTTACGGTGTAGTAAAACGATAACGGCTTCATACAGCGTTGTACTTGTTAAACTAAACAACAATATCTACCCTTGTTACTTAAGATAGTACCTGATAGGTACATAAAATGTAGCTCTCTCTGTCCTTATTAGGTACTTTGTTGTGTTGCGAATTTATTCTTGACAAATAAGCTTGTATTTGTTTTCGACGATAATTATGATCCACCTGAGGCGCAGAACGTTGCGGGTTTGATCCCCACCGTAAAAATCTATTCGTAATATCTTTTGACCTTAGTCGTTTTTTTATTTTTTCGGAGTGACATTTGGTTATAAATAGAGGTCGACGCCCGCTGATGCTTCAATCTCCTCGCGACCAAGACCATTGTAAATAAAGTCGAGACGTCGACGTAAAGAGAATTAAAAAATAACAATGAACCTACCTACGAAAAAAATAAATATATATTATATGAGTAGAAATTGTGTTAGTTTAAAAATTCAACTTTTTAGTTCTATAATTCGTGATCGTGACACGACTTCATGTTCTAATTATTACCTAGTCCGGCAAACTAAATAACAAAACTATTTTTTTCTCAACGGACAAATTTTTATATTTGTCTGATATGCAAAAGTTAATCGGGGTTGCTTGGTGTTAAAATGCAATGTCTAATTAGTGGCGTTTCGTGTTTGCTATTTACCGTCATTAAAACACGTACACGAGGGTTGGAACGCAATAAAAAAATCAAGGAAACTCTCCAGTTGGAGGGACTTAATTGCTCTATTTCCACGCAGTATCAAAGGTACTCCGACGCAATTACGAGCTTCCCACCAATGCGTTCTCTATAAAGCCATAAAATAAGATTTTTCCATTTAACTCTTTTTAAAATCACTGTCCTTCGATTAAGTAGGTATCCTTTGATTAAAATCGATTTAGTAAAAAAGACTTTATAACGCTGCACACAGTAACATGTTTCTTACAGCAGAATAGAAAAACGCCACGTAAAATTTGAGGTGAACTTAAATAATTAAGCAGCTTCTAAATTTGAAATTAGTATGAGATTTTTTGAGTTTGAGTGCTGCCTAATTGTTTAAGTAGATCACAAATTTTGAGTAGCGTTTCTGTATTCGGCCGTTAGACACTATTGCTTAACTCAAATGTGACTAGGTATATTTATTTGCACTTGTTTGTTATAACCAAGTCGCTGGTACACACTACAACAATTTATATGAAGAGTTAGTTTACGCAGTTTTATTGAACTCGGGTTCGATGTATTGTCGCAGATACGCTGTCACTATCTACCAACTAATCAACCGGAAAAAGAACAAAATTAACTAATATCTTAATTAACTTTTAGCTGAAAGTGTGAAACGCAAGCTTTATCTCGCTTTCCGCCGAGTGTATAGCGTCAACCCACCCTGCTGCGATTAAGCGATTCAATTTTCGAAGTGGCAACCTTTAATGAACTTTCCCGTCGTATTTTACGGTTCTCAAATATTTGGCGGAGTGAAAAAATTGCTGATTTTTCAATGAATTGAAATGAAGAGGGTAAGCTTTATTTGTCGTTTTCACCGTTTAATTGGCTGTAGATTTGTAAAAAGTTGTATATCAATATTTATAGTGAAAAAATCTCGAATGTTTCGTATCGCCCGGGAAAAATATCGACTAGATAATAACGACTTATTTTAACAAAACAAAGCAAACTAAAGCAATTGTAACTGGCCATTATCTAAATACGCAACTCAAGAAAGAGTGCCTAGTTGAACGAACAATCAACAATAATTTCGTTATCTCAATTACAATGTAATCCTCTAATCTTGAAAAGGTTTTTCTGCAATTAAGTCAATCACGGTGTATTTAACTCGATTTTCTTTTAAGAAACCTATTACACTCCGCTGGGACCGTGCTAGATGCCAAGAGCAAAATTGCTTTGGGGTAGTCTATTTAAATGGCAAACGAGTTTCATTTTAGAAGAGTGTCAATGCAAATGATATTACCTGAATTAAAACTAGACCAAGGTAGATTTTCTGCCTTTATGAATATTGCTTTCGCAATTGAAATAGCTTAACGAATTTCTTTCTTACAGTACTAATGTAAGTTCGTTTTTTGAAGAAATGCTTTCCAAAAATTTGTACCCGATAGCACTTGAACCTGCAACCCTTACATTCCATGTACTGTTCTAGCCAATTGCGCCACAGGCGCTAAATCAAAGTAATGTAAGTAAGTAATACTTATACCTAATGCGTAATGCGTTCCTAAGGTTATGCATTCGGATCCCGGCCGACCGCGCACTAATAATTCTTTTTCCTTGCAAAAAAGTTATGTGCGCTATTATCATCGCTTTTAGTTAGCTCTAGACGTTAGTGGCCTGTTGCTTCCTCTGGGCATGACTAACTAGGCAGGGGGGTGGTTTAGGAGCTGGGGAAGCCTACTCCACCTAACAATGACCTTTGCACTACAGTGCCATACATACATAGCATGAATTTTAGTTGCTTGCGCTCTAAAAATGGTCTAATAATTACACGAAGAAGTATAATGCCTAAAGCCAAATAATTATTAAATAATGTTCTTTAAGAAAATTCAAAGTTTCGTTGTCACTTTTATTATTACTAGTAAAAAAGGATTACCTACAGTACACCATCTTAATTCACTAAATTTATTAAACTAATTAAAATTAAAAATGCAAAAAGTACCTAGTCTCTTGGTATGGTCCCAAAAGGCTGGCTGCATTGCCTTTTTGGATAGCAATATTCGTTGGCCAAAGTAGCCGCCAGCCTTTTAGTCACCAGTAGCTAATACTAATATTTTTTAAATGCAAATGCATGTACAAAGTAAATAAATCTATATAAGTACCTATAAGTTTTATTACCTTCTCTTATCAATGTAAAATATATTAAATTATGATAATTCAAATCACATCCTTCACGAATAAGATTATAATAAGGAAATGTTATATCGTAATATTATTTGAACGAGGACTCAAAGTTACAGTGATGAAACTTTTTATGTCTTCCAAAGCGGTAAAGACCTACTTTCAACAATTTTCTGAATTTTTATGATGTTTATTAATAAAGAAGAGATTACAATACAAAGATGAAGCATATTAAGTAGTATTAATTTTATTGATTAGGTATATTTAGAAAATATAGCAATATTAATATTGGATACACAAAATATGAATACACTCACACTTCTATACGATATTTTTTAATTTATCTTTCAGCTGCTGTCTTAAAATCTTTCCTCGTGGGTTTTTAGGTAGAGCATCGAGAAAAATAACGCCCCCTTTTAGCTCCATGTAACCTGGTACCTAAAAGCATGACAATATTATATTAGTTGCTTACCTTAGTTGTGTTTGTGTTTATTAAGTTTTAATGTTTTAATTTATTATCCTGTGCGCTACGCTGTCGCGTTATTTTGTGGTAATATCTACCACAGAATAAACGATAGTTACAAAGGAATTCGCGACGGTTGTCGACGCAACGCACTAATGAGCCCGCATCCTATGACATCAAATTTACAAAACTGTGGTAGCGTTTTTAACAAATAAAGTAAATACAGATTGTATTAGAGTGTGTTTTACGTTACCTCTCCAGCTAAATAGTCAAGCAATTCTTGTTCAGTTACGTCCACTCCAGGTTGTTTCACGACGAAAGCAGTAGGCAGTTCCCCATATAAGGGATCTGGTTTACCTACTACACCGGCTTCTTTAACACCTGGATGTAGTTGCAGAATCGTTTCTAATTCTAGTGGCGGCACCTTAAAACATGTAATCATTTGCATAAGAATTACTCATCGACATTTTCTTTTGATGCGTGCTGTAGGTGTAGATCGCATTAAAAAAAAGTTACATTTTCCTGGGTCTTTATCGCGTATTATTATTTATAACACATTTGCTCGTAAAGGGCCTCTTATTTCACCAATTTCAATATCGTAATGTATGTCATTACGTACTTGTGCGTAATCGTAAAGTAAAACGCACGAGTTTCTTTCTAATAAGGTAACACGTACGGTTTATCATGCTCCGTCTAAAACCAACGGTACTTTTTTAAATCTTAAGAAAAAAAAAGCAAAGAAAGCAAATCAAAAAGTTTTTATGTCAGAAAAGTGGTCAATATTTTATGAATAAAATTAACTTTGGCAAGTGATTAAAGATTTATTCGTTTAAGAAAGTCCGAGTTTTATTTATTTCCTCGCAAATGTGTTATAAAACGTCGTATGACATACGTGCGCTTTGATAATTACAGCCTCTGCTTTCTTGTAGCCCTCGCCTACGGCTCGGGCTAGCAATATCGCCTCGGCTGTAATTTTCAACTTACCGCACTTATATCATAATGTACTATTATTTTCTTACGACGTTTCAACCACCCGTTACAATGGTCATATGTAACAAATCGTGTAATTATAAAAATTCTATTCAAAAAAGGGCCCTATTCTGAAAAACTGAAAATCCATGTCGGGCGCATCGAAAATTGTTGATTATTTCATGACGGAATGTCGTAGAACTTTTTTTTGTTTACAGATTGTAGGCGACATTGTTTCCGATATTTTAGTGCAGTTTCCATACAAATATGTCGAAACGTATTGAAGCCTATCGACATTTTAGCCAAATCAGACATTTTTTGTCTAAAATTTGGATAGGCTTTGCCCAATAGGAGGTTCTTGTCTTAAAACTACACCAAAATGTAGGAAACAATGTCACCTACAATCTGTGCACAAAAAAAGTTCTACGACATTCCGTCATGAAATAATCAACAATTTTCGATGAGCCCGACAGGGATTTTCAGTTTCAAGGTCGTTGGCGTTGATACTCCTCTTAAGCAGATATTCTACCGCCAACTAAACTAAGTTATTTTAGCTTGGCTCCCCATAGTTAAGCCAGTTTTTCTTAGTAGGCATAGATCGCGGGGAACGCGTAAATTTTTATAAATTGAAGATAATTACCATTCATACACGTAGTATTGAGGACAGGGAATGGTCGTGAGTGTACTAAATTATACTAAGTGCCTAAGTGTAATTCGTTATCCCAACTACTATTATACTTCTATGCCTTTTGCCTACTAATTGTGACTAAATTCATACGTTACGTATAGGTCCGTTTAATATAATAATATGTATAATCGATAATAAGGTAGAATTTTACCTTATTGTCGTTATTTAACGAAAATAATATACCTAGTAAATAAGCCTAGACCTAAATTATTAGATAATACGCTATTTTCTAAATTCATGCACACCCACGATAGAGCTTCAGATAATGTATATTTTAAATTACTAAAATTCCCAAAGTGAATTATTGGTAAAGTAGGATAAATTGAAGATTCTCTTCTTACATTAACTCCGTTATGTATGATTATTTCTTTGAGCCTCCCAACAATAAAGAAGTACCCATCTTCATCGTAATATCCGAGATCGCCTGTTTTGAAGAAACCTTCTTCGTCCATGTAATTTAAAAGGTCCATTCCGACATAGCCCTTCATAAGAACCGGACCCTTCAGACAAATTTCACCCCGTTCATTCGGTCCCACACTTTTATGTGTTTCTAGATCTGAGACCTGAAAGTAAATATATAAAATTTATTATAAGTTGTGAAACCATGTGGAAAACGTTTTATTACACGAATAATTTACCTCTACATTCACTCGTGAAGGATAACATAATTATTAGCCACGTTTTACATTTTTCTTTACGCACTATATCTGTTTTTTACGGATCCGTCATGCAGAAAGCGACGTTGCGGTATGGCAAAAAAACATCGCATGTATACAGGGATCCGTTATGTCATGGATAGACCGTAGTGACTCTAAGGAGCGCGCTACTCTATACGCGATACAGATAAGTCGCAGCGATGGTGCGTCGCTGTTAACTTTACCTTAACGTAACAGAATAGGCGATAGTCACAAAGGAGTTTGAGACCCGTCAGCGGGCGCGGGCGACGCATTTTCGCCACCACTTATCATTGCGGGTATAGCCTAAGTTTACAACGTAGTGATTTCCAACCTCATTGTCCTCATTGCCTTAGTTCGATGAAAAGTTATATTAAGAGCCTGAACTGTCCTATTGCAGGGCAAAGGCCTCTCTACCTGACCAAGACGCCGATGAAAAGTTAGAAATGTTATTTTTTTAGTTTCTGTCACAAATCATATACTTAGGTAAGTAGGAACAGCAAATAATAATACAGTTCTAGTAACCAGATGCCCCGAAATATTAATCTTACCATTATTTGCACTACTTGCGCGTATTTTCGACCATTTTTCAATTGTCGGCGCCGTCGTCACATGTGAATATGCGAAATAGGCACAATCCGATTTCTCCACAACTCGTTTCCTTTCATATTCCTTTACATATAACTACTTAAAGGTAGGTACAAGCTATTTCTTGGATTGAAAACAAACAAGGAAATCTTGAATTTACCTTTAAAGTGATGCCAGGGGACGCTTTACCCACACTGCCAGGTTTCGGACCTTTATGACCCCAACTTTCTGAAGTTAGTTCACCCGCTTCGGTCATACCATATCCTTGTAATACGTTTTTGAGATTAGGAAATCTGCAATTATAATGAGTTGGAAATTCACTTCTTAGAAGAAATGAAATCTAAAGCGCAACACACAGCTAAGTTTTTTTGATATCAAGTCTAGAATAGACGATAATCACAAATAATCTTATAAATAAACAAGGAGTAAGGTCGGAAGAATGAGAACATGCTTGGTCTTTTTTCGTGACAAGAACTTTCAAAGTTGACAGACAGAAACAAACAGTTGTAAAATTACTCCGACCTACTCCACTTTTATTAATAAGGCTATTTGTGATTTCGCGTCGCGTCCTCGTGTCTGCTCCGCCACTTCCAATATTAACATTTTTTTTAAACTACACACGTTACGTACTTTATAAATCCTTTTTTTTTCTATTAACTACTGAATCAATAGCATTGATGCTTGGTATGTAGATAGTTAAAGTCCTCGGAAACAAAGAGTTCGGGATTTTTTTAACAAAGAATAAAACTTAGTTAAATAGGTACTTAAACGGAACGAACCCCGTCAATTTTAAAGGAAAAAGTAAATAAAGATCTGCCACTTTCAAATAAATGTATGTGATTTTTGTTTACACTTTGGATCCGATCCGATTTTCCGACCTAGAGTATAGTTTAGTTAGCGAAAGACGTTCTGTTTATGTGTCTAACTTAAATACTTAACCAAGTTATTGAGTAAGTATCGGGATTTCGTTAAAGAATATTAAACAAACAACATCAATGTTTTCTTTACCATCGAGGACCTTGAAGCAATATAACATGGGATGAATTCGTAAGAAAATAAAACCAGTCAATAAAACAGCCGACATCCTTCATCCTCGATACTTATGCGGACTTACAGCCTCTTACCTTTGTTTTACTTTTTCTATTGTCTTTTTATGGAGTGGAGATGATCTCGAGTAGATTATTTTGAGAGAATTTACGTTGTATTTGTTTAGATCACTCTCTTTCGACAGGAAAGTCATGTGAGACGGTAAAATAAACACGATGTTTGCCTGCAATACAATTGTTTTTGTTCATTACCTTAGATGAAAACAAAAATAGTAGATACGGTATATTCTAACATTGCAAATGAGCTAGAAACACCTACATGCATTTTCATAAAATAATTGTAATTTAAAAACATTTGTCTTTAAGAATGATTCAGGCATTTGTAAAATGAGCAAAAAGGCATTCTTATGGATTTCAAAAAGATAATCGCCTACGACTGAGGCTAGTGCGTAAGCTGGACGCAGTTTTATCGGCTCATTTTCCGAGACGAGGTAACGTATCTGCTGTTTTTTGTTTTCATCTAAGTTCATTACTAGGAAATTCCGCTTCCGTATTCTCGCATACGAGATCGTAGATATCATGTACTGACAAAATTTCTTAATTTTCCATTATCCGAGTGGGTTAATCGAATAGTCAATTAGTCTCTTTTTTATTAATAGGCACACAATATGTCGCAGGCAACTAGGTTAATCAGCCGTTATTAGCATACTAGCCTACTTATTAATAGGTTTAGTGGCAATTAATATTATAGGTAGGTATATCTGACCTAGGGTGCTGTTATGAATCTTAAATTAGCATAAGAAAATAAGCCATATTAGAAAGTTTGTTTTTGCAATTCTTGCGTACTTTTGTCCCATTTACCCCCGACTTTGTAGTCGAGTTTTGAACCAATCATGCGCAAGCGAAGCGAGCACTTCGATTTCCTTAAAATCATGTAGGTGATTTTAACTATTTGCTTAGGCAATTAATTATAGCTAGGCTGTTGGTCATGGTCAAGCTAGTTGACTGAAACACTATACATATATACATCATATTAAGGTCTACTGTTTATTATTTTTGGTACCTACTTGATATTCATCGATGCTCTTTAAAACTGTGTCATGTGTAGCTTCTTCACCATAAACTATTTTTCTTCCGAGGACAAGGAATTTGTAAGTCATGAATGTATCATAATTATGAAACCATTCTCCTGCTACAAAGGCCGTTTGCAAATCATCGTCTTTGAAACTAAATTTGAAAAGAAAGGAAAATATAAATTAGAAAATACAGATATCGCTGTTTTGTCTGTCTGTTTCTCTGCTAACTTCTCCCAAACCACACGCCAGCTTTTGATATGGCATTGCCACATTTACTAGTAGAATTTGTTCAGAAAGTTTATGTTTAGTACATTGACGTGACGCCGAATCTGGTTGCTAGTTAGAAATAAATAGGAAACTATTTCAAATAAAGAACTAAGTTATGTTTTACGGTAGGTAATGGCAAAATCAACTTACTCATCGGGCAAACTATTTAAAATGCAATTTAAATGTGTCAGTAGCACTCCTTTTGATAAGCCAGTCGTACCAGAAGAGTAAAGTATAAAAGCAACATCAGTCTGTCCACACACAGGATACGGCTCGAAAAGATCAGTATCCACATTATTTTTAACCAAATCCTTTATAGAATCTTTCGAATCAAAAGCTTCATCGAATGTTAAAAATAAGTCGATACATTCAAAACTTTGAAGGATATCTTTATGCTCGTCCCAAAACAGTCTCGAACAAATAAAGTATTTAGGCTGAGTTATGGTTATCTTATGTTTGAGAGCAGCTGTAACAAAAGATTCGATTAGACACTTTGATAAAATATTGTCCCTATAAAAATTGAATTGAAATTCTGGTGAAGTAGAATTGGTGAATATATCTCACCTCTGCCGCTCTTTAATTCATAAGGTGTGTAGGTCGCCCCGCTGAATACGATCCCGAGAACAGTTGGTACGAATTCAATTCGTTTTTCGGTTCCAACTGCAACAACGTCGCCATTGCCAACTCCTAACTTTGTAAGGGAAGTGGAAAGATTGATGGCATACTGCGTCAGTTCCTTGTAAGATAGTTTTTCTTTGGTGTCGATGTTTTCCTAAATAACACAATGAAATAGAACTTCATTGTACTTGGGCGCAAAACTTTTTTTTTTGTTATTTTGCAAAAAGAACAAGTTTCTTTAGTTATTATTAGACACGGGTCTAGATCGCGTTATTGATAATCATTTGCCCGTGTCTAATAATAATGATAGACAGAAATCGTGTAAGTGTAAAAAGTGTGTTTCTTTAGTTATTTCCACAACATAATGTAGTATGATATCCTCCTGTTGGGGTGTGCTGCTGACCATTTTTACATTGCAGAAGAAAGCGGTGCGAGCTATTTAATAGGTCCCAGAGAATCACTTGAAGAAAACTTTAAAGAGATAAACACTTAAATGGTTTATTCTCATGCCATTTATGAAAGCATATTAAAGTAATTAGGTAAATTATTAAAAAAACTTATGCAATTATAATTGTTTATTTATTTTGTACCACGTTGTCATGGTAGACGGAGTGGGGGATGTTAGGTTTTTTTCGTTACGAAATTTCTTAATTCAAAGCACAAAGCCCGCGATAAAAGCTATGCAATAGCTTAATAATACATCATAGTGCCCTGTATCAAAAAATATGATATTAACCTTAAATTGTGTAATAGGGCATATAATATGACATTCTATTTTAATGAAAATAATCCATGGACATAATTTTTAATTGCTCCTTTTCAAATTATAGATATCTTTATTAATGACGATTGTACACACGGTCATAAAAAAATAAACTCCAATGAGTTTCTTCTAGGAGGGCGTGTTCCGAAACCGCACTAAAATCACAATTTTAAGAACGTTTCAAAACGATTATGTATTATTATCAAATATCAATTTGAATTTAATTGTTTTTTTTTTTTTTAATTTAAATTGGTAATACCTTCCTTTAGGTGTATATTTAATTATGTTGATTCTTTCTATTACCGTCTATTACCTATATATGTATATTCGATGAAAGTCGCCAAATAATAAATTCCAAGTCAAAAGAAACTTGTCTAAGTTACTTAATAAAAAAATATACAATAATTAAAAATAAATTCGAGGAGAGTTTTAAAGAGTTGAGTTATTTTTAACTTAGAACTAATTCCTGACAATAAATTATAAATCATCATTTTACATAGAAATTGAATACTTACAAGTGCGATTTCATTTTTATTCTTCTTCAAGTGATCCAAGATATATTTACTGAAATTTAAATGAGCAGGCACTTTAACATTTTGACTTCCAATTACGTAATTCTTTTTGTTTTCCATTCTGAGTGTGTGTGTAAGCTGCAGGACGTATTGACGAAGACTATTTAAAATGCAATTTAGCTGTCATACTTTAAGTTAGTTTTATCAACTAAGTAGTCATGTTTGTAATGGTTATTTAACTTGGTAGTTGAAAGATAGGAAAAGAATGCTTATAATGAACCAGTCACTTTTTTAGGTTATGGCCTTATCTGACATCCTATACTGACGACCTCTGTGGCGCTTCAGAGGAAGACCCGACTGCAATTTTTTTTCTGTGGGTTCGAACAAATATTTTACCAGCGTAAATTAATAGTTCACATCTCATTTGTTTTATATTATTCCCAACAAAACGTAATTTACGCTGTAAAAATGAACGAAATGTATCTCCGTTTTATTTCAATTCGAATGAATATTTTGGAAAACCTTGTGGTGGGGGGCCTGCAAAAATAAAATCTTAGGGTAGATAAGTAAACTTTTCATAATTCTATTTCTATTTTATTATTATGTTTGTATGGAAATGGTAACAGTACCCACCTTCTTAACGCAAAAACTTCTGAACCATAGGCGCAAAGGCTACAATAGGGCTTTTTATGCCTTGAATTTTTATCCCTGAGATCGGAAGTTACGCGGGTAAAAAACTCGGGGCGCAGCTAGTGTAATATGACTTAGTGCAGATGAGTCATGTCAATGGTTGGTGGTACCTACCATAGATTATATGGTTGTTTTAAACTCTACATTGGATGCAAATGGCATCTGGTGATACAAGGCCTGGCGGTTTTTTGTCCCAGCGGCGTGCTATCCAGCGCAGGAACGCTGCCAGCTCTTCGGCATCATGCCTTAGGTGGGCGTTGCCGACAACTTCTGTTTGTTTTATGTAGGTACATATTTAGTTTTAAATTTTAAGTTGATAAATTGTTACCTAATCCTTTTAATATTTTAATTTTATTAAATGTTACTTTTTAGAATCTTATGTATTATCTATAGTTAATTTTAAAAATAATTTTCATTTTCATTTTAATAAAAATAAGTTAGGCCAAACTAGGCAAACTTAACTTTGAAAGTTCTTGTCACGGAAAAAGACAAAGCATGTTCTCACTACTCCCACCTTACTCCATGTTTATTAGTAAGGCTATCAAAGTTGACAGAGAGATACAAAATTGGTAACATTACTCCGACCTTACTCCACGTTTAATAATAAGGCTATTTGAGTTAAGTAATTTTAGTAAACATCGTTTAGGTACTATGATAATAAAATAATGTCAAGTAGGTATTTTTTATCTTAACCGGCATAAATTATCTATTTGAAAAAGGTGCAATAACCTATAAATGATCTTAATGAATGCAATAATCATTTTAGCTTATCTTTTTATTTTAATAAATTATTACTTTACTATTCCGAGGGCCGACAACGAATTATAAATAGAATTATCTAGGTAATGGAAAACTCATAATTTGATGTGGTTTGGTATGGTACGGTTCGGTAGCGCTATTTATAGAAACGGTGCCACGGAACCGTATCATACCAATTTAATATTGGTAATTACATCACATCACACTAATCAGACTAATATTATAAATCCGGAAGTTTGTTTGTTTGTTCCCTTTTCACGGTCAAACGGCTCGACCGACTTGGATAAACATTTGCGAATAGTTTATGTAATAGAAAGCAACAAGATATTTTTGATCCCGATAATCCCGCGAGTTTGTTACTTACGAGGGTGAAACCGCGGGGCGCAGCTAGTGTTGCAATAAATCGATAACACTTCAAAAGATATATCAAAAAATATCTAAATTTATTCGTTTTGGAAAAAAATTAACAAAGTTGAGGCATGAGAGACTAATCTATATTTTATACCTATATAAAATTCAAAGTCCTGCCTGATCTATATATCAACGCAGAGCCCAAACCGCTGGTCCTAGGACCATAGTCTCTAGAGACTTGAAATTGGGAAAGTGTATTCTTTGTGATGAGTAACCACTAAGTAAATCCACTAAGAAAGGGTTTTTGGAAAATCGCGGGATCGGGAGTGACGTGGGTGAAACCGCGGGATGCTGCTAGTTTTAACATAAATAGGTCTACATTAACCCACAAAAGTGCATAAGATCCGAAAATTCTTTCGGCCCCGAAAGGAAACAACTACGTTTTAATAAAAACAAAAATCCAAACGTGACCTCCGCGACTAATGTAGCAGTTCTAATAAAATACTTCGGTAGTGTTGTAGAAAAATAGCCGACTATTGCATCGCACTTTATCGGAGATCGCCCCCATCGCTCGTCGCGATAGAAAATTCAGTACCGTAAAACTCTAGTGCAGTAAATTACTAAGTAAGGTATCGATTGTTCCGGACAGTAAAGGGCAGTAGCACTGCACCGAGATTGTTCTACGTTACGTATTAATGGCATTCACGATTCTACGAGCGAATTCAGTGGTTTCTCGACTCTGGTGAAGCGCTTTCATAGAGTTTGTATTGCACTATGTTATCGAAAAACGATAGAGGTAACCGTATTGATAGAATTTCAACCTGCAAGAAATTCAGATTGAAACAGTAGATACTTTATAAAGAAATTGATTAGAAAAAGAAAACGTTTCAGATGCTTGCGGTACGTGATTGGATTAACACTAGAGTTGAATGAATGAATGACATTGTACGAAATATGGTCACAGAGATGTCACGAATATGATTCCCACATATTTTACCCAATGATACATGTAAAGTTTGACAATAAATATTTTATTATTATTATTTTTTTTTTTATTTTTTTTTAACAGCACTTAACTTGGTATTATTATTTTGAGTTAAATACACTAATTATGTCAGATTAATGACAACAAGTTTAATATACATAACTAGGAGAGTCCCGCGGTGTCACTGGCGTAAGTCCCGATTCCGCAGGATTTTCCAAAAACCCTCATCATCATCATCATTTCAGCTGTAAGAAGTCCACTGCTGGACATAAGCCTCCCTCATAGATTTCCAGATGCTTCGGTCATAAGTGGCCTGCATCTATCGTGAACCCGCGGCCTTAACCAAGTCGTCCGTCCATCTCGTTGGTGGTCGTCCAAAAATCCTATCTTAATAGATACCTACACACCACAAAGAACACACTCTCCAAATTTCATGTCTCCAGGACCAGCGGTTTGGGCTCTGCATAGATATATAGATAGGTCAGTAAGGACGTCGAATTTTATATATAGACTAGCTGCGCCCCGCGGTTTCACCCACGTAAGTCCCGATCCAGAGGTATTTTCTAAAAATCCCTTTCTTAGTGGATGCATACACATCATAAAGAACACACTCTCCAAATTTCATGTCTCTGGGACCAGCAGTTTAGGCTCTGCGTTGATATATAGATAAGTCAGGACTTTTCATTTTAAATGTAGATATTCATGTGTCAGTAAAGGTAAGCCTACCTATGGAAATGAATAAGTATAAGTTGGTATAATCGGCAAAATTCAACCTATTGTCTTCTCTAAGTAAACGCACTTCTTATGAAATTAGTCACGCAGACCTCCCACCGAAATACGAAATAAGACTCGTGAGTCCGAATAATCTGAACTTTGTAGTACCTACTTATGAAGTTTCATCCCAAGAGAGTCATCGATTAAATCTAGAATCATTCTAGAATCTCTGTTAGGTAAGTTAACTATAGATCTTTGCTTAGTTAATTGACTCAATAATCTAGAACCAGCCTTATTAAGCCGAATTTACTCTTATGCCCGGGAGAGTTTAACGATCCAGTTTATTTGTAGGTTCACGACTGACTAGAATAATGATTTTGCAATTAGGCAAGGTGTGGTGGCGGCTGTGGTCGGTGGCCCGTTTGGCGTTTGCTCCGAGCCTTAACATTTAACCACCTTAATACAAAACGAAGTCTAAGCGCTATGCCCCTTGGACTGTGTTACCCCGTCATACAATAGGGCTAACCCTTCTTCTCCTGTGGGTGTCGTAAAAGATGATTAAGGAAGCTGGGGGGGAGACTAACAAACCTGGAGTTCTCCCCGCATGGTAAATTACTTCTGCCTTAGAAGAGTTGTTGTCAAGCAGGCGGCCAGCCGTAAAAAAACCATTGCCAAATCTATTTGCAGTCTTCTTCTTTTCGTGTAGTGATGTGGTTTACCTAGTGTTAGAGTTTTCAGATCGCCCCAAGGCCTCTAACTTGACCTAACGACTGCTATCCGAGATAACAACCGGAAGCAACTGCTTAACATGCCTTCCGAAGCACGGAGGAGCTCGAGGAAATGATTTTTTTGCCACACAAATTATCGGTCACCCATCCAAGTAATGACCGCGCCAAGCGTTGCTTAACCCGCACGAACGTTCAAGATCGACAAGTAGAGCTAAGCCAAGCAAAAGCAAGCTATTTTCAGTAGGTGTAAGTAGTCGATGATGATTTACAAATTAACTAAATCTGGGTGTTTAGCGGATCCTGGGCTCCCGAAAGGTATGCAACCGGAAACATCGCTCAGCTGAGAGAGAGAGAGAGAGAAAATTCTAAGCGTTAATCTTAGTTTATTAGCAAGTTTAAACTTTTTCGGAAGGTTTCCGGTAGAAAATACATAATATCTAAATGTGAAAAACATTTAGCTAAAGTTTTACCATACTATCATCTTACCATATTTCTCGTCTACCTATACCTACTAGATTAACACGTATAGACTTCGTTCTGTAATACAGTCTTTGAGTTATTCTAGGAATCCTCCCAGCTATCTAGCTACATTAGTGCAGTATTTTGCAGTGGGTTTAATAGTTTTTGAGTGAAAGCTATTCAAACTTTTGCAGGGTATATATTTAGGTACCTACTAAATAATGATTTATGTTTTTTAATAGAAAAGAAAATAAACATTTGTCGCGACATGCATCGCTTAAGTAAATATTTATTTTATTTAGTTACAAGGAAGTATTTGTAGCGGCTGCAGAAATACATACCTACCTAATCATGTTTCATGATGAGATACAGCCTGATGGATGACAGACAGACAGACAGCGCATTCCCAGTAATAGGGCTGGCCCGTTTTCATCCTTTGGGTACAGAACCCCAAAACTTTATAAATAAAAGCCACTATAAAAGCATCTGTTTTATTCGTAATGTACACATTTATTTGGCAGTTCAATAGCAATTAAAAAACATAAAATATTTTATTACAAAACTCTAATCACGTAGATAAATCCTATCGACAGATATACAAAGAGATTATCTTATTTATTTTACAATTAAAGCAATAATAGTCAATAAATAATGAACAACTAATAACAAGAAACAAAAAGCTACCCGTACGTTCTATTTAACCTACTTACTTAATTCTACAAAGCACAGTAGAAGAATTTCAATGTTTTTTAAATACATTATTTTGTAGTTTTTTTTGAAAACTTGCTTTCCAAAATACTCCACCCGACAGGACTTGAACCTGTAACTTTACAAAACCGTTGTATTCGCGAACCAATTGTGCCATATGGAAACCAGTTTTCCAAAAAAAACTAGTCATCTAAGTGTAGGAAATACTTAAAAATAAAAATCAACATTATTTTTCTGTAGAAAATTTCATCCCTATTCTGACTCTACTTTCATAATTGGACAAATTATTTATTCTAGTTTTCTAATTAGGCGTTGTTTAAAAATCGATGTCTGAAAAATATTTCACATAACTACTAAGGTACCTACGTTATTTCATTTCAGACTATAATCTGACGTTTACGATCTTTGTATTTGACATTTTTTTTTCAAGATTTTTTGTAAATTCATAGTTTACAATTTAAAAACAAAGTATATTAATGTAGGCCTAAGTAGTATAGAAAACGAAGCCTCGTTCGGGGGTCCGATAGTTAGGCCAGTTCAGCCACTCAGAATTTGTTCGGTATAAGCACTTTGTTCTATTGCCGATTACCTAAATTCACTCGATACCAATAAGTCAGCCAAGTCAACAATATAAAGTGAACTAAAGGCACCTATTCTACAATTAAATTGACTCAAGCTGTTCTCTGTTTATTTATTTTTTTCCAAAAAGGTAGGTATGTACTGCAATTGTTGGTTAAGTCAAAACCTTTTAAAGAAAAGCAACATTTCAAAAGGTATTATAATATCTAAATGCATCTTATTTTGTTGATAAATAATTGTTGATCTAATTCGAATAGGTATTGCTTTCCAAATGGGCAATGCGGCCAGCCTTTTGGGTACCATACCTAGGGACTAATTTTCAGTTTATTTATTTTAATTATTTTAATTTATTTAGTGGATTAAGATGGTATACTGTTGGTATAGTTCCATTCGAAAAAACATACCAGAGACATACTTAAGACGATAATTTTAATTGTAGAATAGGTGCTCAGGTATCATCTGAGTAGATACTACATCTTACCCCCAATGTGCACCTACACGTAGGTACCATTTAATTTTGAGTTACCGGACCAAAGCTTTCTGGTAATTAATATTCCAATAAACCTATTTATGACACCAACATTTATGACGACTTGTCCTAAAACGCTATTTAAAAAACTTAAATTACAAATGTAAATTTAGTGTGTTCTTGTAACATGTATCTAAAATTCCCGCCACGAAACAAATATAACTTTGATTTATGGATATTCGTGTTTAATTCTAAATCCTATCCACCTAATATTTTAAATGTGAAAGTTTGCAAGTATGTATGTATTTCTGTCTGTACACTGGGAAAAAAGTTAGGTAATTACAAACCTAATCTAGTAGGTTAATGTCAAAAGTAGGTAAAATGAACCTAATTTAGGTTAAATGTACCTAAAAACATATTAGGTACGTAGGCTAATTCTACCTAGTGCGCTTGGTAATGCAAAAAGTCGGTAGATTAAACCTACTTTTTGGTAAAACCGTGTTTTAACCAATAGTAGGTACACATTAACGTATTGAGTCGGTAAATGCAACCTACTTATTAAGGTTAAAATAATCTACTAATTGGGTTTATCAACTTGCTCTTTAAGTAGGTAGAATTAACCTATTGATTTGGTAATAATTACACAATAGCTTGGTACAATCAACCTATTATTTAGGTTAAAAATACCTACTTTATAAAGACCCAAAATAACCGACTTAGTAGGTATCGGCAACCGACTATTTTGGTATGTTTACCAAAAAAGTAGGTTAATTAAACCTAATTTAGGTATTTTTAGTTTCGACATTCACCCAATAAGTAGGTTGGTAGTAACTAACAATTAGGTTAGTTGGGGGCTACATAGCGCTTAGGTTATTACTAACAAATTAGTTGGTTAATACAACCTACTAAGTTGGTATATACATTACCTAGTCATTTTGCTAATATTACCCATTAAGTAGGTTAATAATACCTATTGAGTTGGTGAGAAATACAAAGTGATAGATGATGATGATAGATGGCGGGACAACATAAACACTCGTATCTCTGAATCGCGGTATCGTTATTCACCTCTGTCGATAGACTACCGCTCGTACATTTTACTACAGTATCGCTTCTTGCCTTTTGGCTAAGATCAAAGTGTAGTATCTGTTCTTTTCAGCTTAATATCTGAAAGTTCCTCCATTGGAGGACCAGTATATTAAACTGATTTTTGTAAAGCGACGGGATGTTCGGAGCTCGCTCCACTCCCGTCACGGGTCGGCCCGGCATTGCAGTGCCGCCGGGATCAAAGAAAAACAAAGGTAGTTCTAACCTACTCACTGGGTATATCCACCCTACTATAAAGGTATTACTAACCTACTTGATAGGTAATATACACCTACCCGCTAGGTAGTTCTAGCCTACTAAATAGGTACCATTAACCTACTCACTGGGTATATCCACCCTACTATGAAAGTATTACTAACCTACTTTATAGGTAATATACACCTACTCACTGGGCAGTTCTAACCTACTTACGCGGTACTGTTACCCTACTTTCTAGGTAGTTCTAACCTACTTAATAGGTATCATTAACATGTACTCACCAAGTGAGTAGGTTAATGGTACCTATTTAGTAGGCTAGAACTACCTAGCGAGTAGGTGTATATTACCTATCAAGTAGGTTAGTAATACCTTTATAGTAGGGTCGATATACCCAGTGAGTAGGTTGATTTTACCATGTATAATGAATATGAATATGAATATTCCATTACCTAATAAGTAGGTTAATTACCAAATCATAGTGTTTACCTAATAAGTTGGTTAAGGGTGGACTAGGTAAATTTTACCGACTTTTGCTTTACCAAGTGCACTAGGTAGAATTAGCCTACTTAGTCGAATGTCTGCGTTTCACCTAATAAGTCGGCAAATTTAACCTAAAAATCACCTGTTTTTTTTCCCAGTGTATGTATATATTTCCGTATGTGACTTTGTTACTCCTTCAAGCAAAAACTACCAAACCGATTGCGATAAAACTTTGAATATAAGATAGCTGGAGACCTAGAATAAGACTGGGGCTTTTTATCCCGAAATTCTTCCGGGACCAGGATTTACGCAGGGTTTCACCTGCTCTTATAGTGTTTCTATATATCTATACCTATTTATTATTTACAAAGTTTAAAAAAGGTATTCTAACCATTGTCTGCCCACTATGACACAAGTTGCTTAGTTTGGGGCTAGGTTTGGAAATATTATATTTATTTTTACAAGAAATCCAAATAATAATGTTATACTTTAAAAGATAAAAAAAAAATTAATTCTTAGTACGGAACCAAATTCACTTGGACACGTATTCTGTAACTAACTAAAATGTTAGCCTCCACAAAAAAATTAGAATCGTTGAAAAAAAACAAGGCTGAGATATAGTAAAGAGATTTTAGTTAAAGAAAAGGTGCCCTAACAATAAAAGGACCTCGTCAAAGTTTAGTTCTGAGAAGGTTAGGTACTATATTACAAGTCTATTTTACCTAGTTTGGAGTTAGAATATGCAACGCTATATTAACGAAAAGCCATCAGTATACAATTCATCAGTAGCTTTCAATCGTAATAATATGATAAAATAATTATCTAAACCGAGTATAGATAGGTGTGTAAACAAGTTATTGTCTCATCAGCTTAAATAAATTATGGGTAACATAGCTGGAACGTAAATTAATACTGACAGAATTAATATTTAGGTTATGTAGTAGTTAATTTTAATTAACAATTATCAAGAAAGCAAATGTTGCCTAAATATTGATATCACATAACATATTTTAAAACAAATTAGTATTTTGCTTAATTTTGAACGATATGCAGAACTGTCTTCGTCTTCAAACTCTGTAAAAAAAATAGGTTATTTGTACTTTTACATCAGACTTAATATTATAAAATCCGCAAGCTTCTTTGTTTGTTCTCTCTTCACGGTGAAACGACTGGACCGATTTCGATAAAAAATCGCATAAGGATAGTTAAAACAATAGAGAGTAACATACTTTTGATCCCGATATCCCGCGGGATCGGGACTTACGCGGGTGAAACCGCGGGGCACAGCTATTAAGAACGTGGCGACCCTTACCATTTCCATACAAACTTAATACCAAAATAAATTATGAAAAATTTAGTTTTCTACCTTAATATCGATATTATTCGGATTAAGATTTTACTTTTAAAGGGTCCCCACCGCAAGGTTTTCCAAAATATTCATTCGAAATGAAATAAAACGGAGAAACATTTTTTTCATTGAAAAATGTTTCTCCGTTTTATTTGAATGTTTTGGAAAACCTTGAAAAATATTTTGGAAAACCTTGCGGTTTTCCTGTTGCGGTTGCGGGGGACCCTTTAAAAGTAAAATATTAATCCGAATAATATCGATATTATGGTAGAAAACTAAATTTTTCATAATTTATTTTGATTTTGGTATTAAGTTTGTATGGAAATGGTAAGGGTCGCCACGTTCTTAATAACAAGGGTACGATATTACCTAGTGCAGTTCAAACAGTGACGTAGAAGGTCAAAATATTCATTACAAATTGAAAAAGATGTAATGTACCATTGATAAATAAGAAATGACACATGGAATGTGTGAGGCAACATATGAGACAGATGAAGGTGAACGACCGATAACGGATAATAAAGGAGAATGGAAAAGTAAGATGTAGGTACTGTGCCGATATATAGATATTAATAACACTAATATTTAGAAATCACATATACGTATTTCCCTTGGGTATGACGAATAAGTAGTACCTACTTATATCTCTTGGCTTGAAACAACAAACCCTCTTACTTTTAATCAGCTGACTAAACTATGTATCGTTTGTCTTTTACTGTGACATGAAGTTTCAAAGTTAACAGACAGTGACAAACGTTATATAAACTTAGTCATCGTCTATAAGTAAAGGGGGTAAGTAACTAGCGGTCGAATAATAAAAGTTTAACGGCTACCTATACCAATAAACAAAAATCTCCAGACTTATTTTAAATTTAGAAGCTGCTCAATTGATAAACTAAGAAGCCATCAAATTATAACTTGCGTTTCAGTATTCGGCCGTAAGAAGGTAAAGGTGCTCTACGAAAAGCTCTTATGAACTCCAAATATTTGCTGGGTCTAGTAACAATAAATCACTCAGAAGGGACCCAACCAGATCTCTCCCAGTAGAGAAACCCAGCTCCGGTCGATAACAAAGCCACTATGTAGATATTAAATTTGACTATGAATTACAGTTCTTTCATTTTATAATAAACATCGTTAACTTACCAAATTCTCGTATTTGTTCGCCAAAAGTCCCGCCTTGAAAATTAGAACTGATTGCGTTATTATTTTGAATCACTTGCGGTTGACCTGTACAATGAAATACAATTAACAACGCCGCCAAGCATAGACAAAGACAATCAAAGTAACTGTCAAAATTAATACCTTTTTTCCTGATGGTTTGATTGTCTTGTATTGATTTTTGTGTCGTTGTAAAAGCAGAGGGCGGAGCGGGAATTTCTGTGAATTGAAATGTAAAATAAGAATTTCCATTTGCTAAAGATTATTTGGGTCGTACTTAGGCGCGCATCGAGACCTTCATTTTGAGATGTAATGAAATTTTCAGAAATAAATTATTATGAAAGCGACATCAACGACAATTAAATTAAAGACTTATGAAATGGAAAACAATGAAAACAATAAATTGAGAGTTTTTATCTTCTTTTGTTATCTTGTGACGGAGTAAGGATGATTTTCCAGCTTAAACTGATACTGCTGCTTTGACTTCTACCGGAATGAGATTATTTCCCGTTGTCCCGTTTCCCGTAGGTGTAGTGTAGCACAAACGCGACAACGCGACGCGATGCATGCAATGCGACGCGAAAATATAAATAGTCGTCGATTGTGGCCTAAGTTGTCGCGTGGATAGTTCTCTCAATTAGGAGTCTGCTCGAAAAAGACCGATGTCATGTCTCTGACTATAAGTAACGGTAAATAGACCGCGTCGCACTGCGTCGCTACATGTCACTTTCTGTCGTTCACCTCGGACACTTTTTTGAAGTCGGTAAAAAGAGAATTCAAAATTTAAGTTAAGCAAATATAATTATTCAAATTTACAAGAAATTTACCGTCCAATTTGATGATGCCATCAGTTTCGCCGAGGGAGTTCTTAGCGATGCACTTGTAAAAGCCAAAATCTTCCTTGGTTATATTCCGGATCTTCAGCATCATAAACTTGTTGTAGCCGCTGTCCATTGGGAATGCTTCGTATTTTCCACCTACAATTTCCATTTCTACTTAAATAAAAAACCCGTATATTTAGGTTTGGAGCTCATCTTGCTGACTAACAACAGGAAAACTTTTCATATTATTTATCAGTTTCTGAATTAATGCATATGTTTGATTTTACTGCCTTAGGACAATAGATTTAGGTATGTGGTTTACTTAAATATGAATGGTTAATCAATTTTAAAGTTGAAAATTAAAGTCTAAGTGCTTTTTGAAATGCAAAGTCGAAGACTGATTTCAAGCGAACAAATGTACCTCTAATTAATTGTTTTTTTTTTAATTGGCTTTCAAACTTTTCCATTCGCAGATGAAATAGAAAAGGTATTTCATTAAACAATTGTTTTCGATATACCCACACGGGCAAATTAATTCGAAATGTTCAGCAATGGCAAGCTACTCATTCGTTTGCTCCGACACAACAGAAACTATTTTCATTATGAAGTAATAAATCAATGATAGAATCGAACGATGCCATAGCAGACAGGAACACATGTTATTTATGTACAAATGATAAATGTATGTTCAATATTCTATGTTCGGGGCTAAATTCGACAGTTCGATGTTAGGTAATATTAGTTGGTTGATTACAATCGTTGAAAATACCTACCACTGTTTGTGTGATAGAGCGTGTTCCCGACAGCATGATGCCTGCTTTGATAATCGCAGTTTCATTACAAAATAGACGACGTTCTGCTGACGTTAGATAAGCTCATTTTTAAAATAACTACAACCATTCCAATTTTATAGTGATGGTTATTTTATTAACAAAAACATATTGGGTAAAAAATGATAGTTTATACTTTGTCACCTACTTAAAGGCATAGCTATTCTTTTCTTAGTTCCCGTGGCTTTCAACCAAAACGGCAACCCTAACCATAAGCCTGTAACTCCGTGAATCATAGCATGTCGTAAAAACATGAATTTGTAAAGTTTCCCCTTCTTTGCGTGCTCAGCGAAGCAAGAGTAACGACTAGGCGACCCCAAATGTTGCTTAAGTCTCACCGGAAATGATCATGTCTCCTCTATCCGTAGTCCAATAGTTTATGGAAGAAGGGTATGCCTCAGTGTGACACTCCAGTGTGACATCCTGTCCTACGTATGCACCTTCCAACTGGTTAGGGATCGACAGCATCGGTGGAACTGCAACCAAAGATCATATTCCACAAATCCATCTCACTGCAATTACATCACCTAAAGCCGTTTATGGTTCGTACACGACGGCTTCCTAGTTTATATAATCTACCTATTTTGTTCATATGGAAATTGTTCCTCTTCTATTTTTATTTTTGTACCTATTTTGTTGCTCTGTTCCTGTTGTAATAAATGTACCTATTTAGTTGTGGCATACAACAGCCAACAACCTATTCTTTGTATCTTCATTACGAGATTGGACTTAATACATTCATTTACATTTTTTTGCGTAAGTTCCACTATTATATGTGAACTAAGATACAAAAATACCCTATTTTACTCCCTAGAATTCGATGCATCAGTGCTATTCGAAAACTATTCAGTAGTTTCGTTGCCTATTCCATAACAAATACCTAAATGTAGGTACCTATATAAAAATCTTCCCTCTGTATAATATTAGTACAGATAGATGTACATTGTACATAGAACACCATGTGTATGTCGAGAGAGGAAAATTTATTTTTGTACTATTTATCTAGTAAAGAATTTAAACACAAACTCGTTTTGTCTGGAAAATCTAAAGCTTCTAAACAAAAATGGTATTAAGACAAAAGAAAAGCAAAAGCGACCGCAAATCACTACGTTTGTTTGCGTCCTAAAGCTCGTGTTCTGAAGAGAAAAGACGTATTGTTTACTCCAGTGAGTGAGTACTCTCCATCTACTAATCTTATAAGAGGCAAACTTTGTTCGTATGAGTGATAGGGGCGTCTTAAGTGTTTTTGACTTTGTGAACTAATCCTTGTACGCATTTGTAAAGATAAAAGTCGTGACCGACAGACTTCTTTGTTAACTTACATTACCTCTTAAACTCTTTTCATTTAAAGGAAATGTTTAAATAGATGTCTTTAGGTAAAGCGAGGCTTTCGACAACAGAGCAACAATAAAACGTGATAAGTGCTTATGTTAAATAAGAAATCCTTTGTAAAAAGGTAGAGATAATTTTAATTTGGCTAAGTGCCGAGAAAGATTTCAAGTTAGTTACTTTAAATAGAATCTTAGGACATAGTCGCTGATAGGTATACCAAGATGTAGAAGATTAAAAAAACTTACATGACCGACTTTGATGAATACCGGTGGCATAAAGTAGGACATCGGTACACATCGAAGTGAATCGATAAGAGCCTAGAGCCACGGCCAATGTATTACGGCTAATAATACAGGTTCAAATATACCGATTTCACTTTTCTTCCAATTTTTTCAAAGGTATGAGTGCTTCGAGCGCACTGATAAGTCGTGGCGGAGGTACCTAAGTCGCCGTAGCGTCGCGGATTCCTTTGAGACTATTCATAATTACACTTTTCGTAGCTACCTACTTAAAACTAGATAAACTGTGCATTTGACTTATTTACTGTTACTGAATAGTTTTTAGAATTTATTGAAAAAAATATTATTTTTTTTTATAACCAACAAATAATACTGGGTCATTATTTAATATCTTTCATAATAAAAGTAAAATACTACATTGTACATTTTACTTGTTCTTTTAGGTATTAACAACATCATTTTTATTTAAACTTTTTTGTGTTCGTAGGTGAGTTTAAAAGTGTAAATGTATTGCAGTCTGACAATTTAAATAAATGATTTGTATTTGCCGCCCTTTTCTAGAGTTTATCTTTCAACTAATCCTATATCCTATGATTTAATAGCTTTTTACCCGCACCCGTACCTACAATGTCTCATATTAACAAGCAGTTCAGCTGGTTAACTTCTTCATTTAACTGCCCCTAGTATGTACAAACATGTATTGTTAGTCCTACCCATATAATATGAATATTATTAAAAAACAAACTTTCGCTAATAAAATAATATTCATTAGCAGAATATGGAACACAATTACAAATTTCAAATTTCCAGATCAGAATAAACACTACCAACATAAAGTTTACGACTATGTTAAAACTCATTATAACCGCGTAAATGGTAACATTAAGGCCGCTATAATACTCACATTGCACCATGAGCATGATCCGTTTGCTAATAGATGGTGGCACTCCATTTGAAGCTATACACAGGTACGCTCCCATGTGTAACCGAGACACCTTTGTTATCGTCAGTGTTTCGCCGTCGACAACGCTCACTGTCACAAATGAAAATTAAATTTGCCAAACGTCAAATTGGATACAGATAGATATAACAGATAGACACACAGGTAGAGATAGAAATTGGATTCTGTTGATAGTTCCTATGTTTGTATTAATACAACTGTGCCCGTTTTTAGCTTGAAGTTCCGATCCGATCCGGAATAACAGACTACTAGAAATGAAACTCATTTTTCGGTTTTAATCGCGTGGTGTATTATTAATTTTAGCATTGTTTCAACGCTCAACGTTTCGAGACCTTTAACTATTCAGTTTGATTTAGTGAAAATGAGTTTTGATTTCTATCCAACATCGCGAAAACAGAAGAAAAACCTAGAATAAAAATAGGCAATGTATTTGTATCTGATACTTGATATGCAGAAAAATCTACAGAAAATTAGGGAGCTCGCCTACAGCTCGCTCGTAGTCGTGACAGAGGCATGGCGCGAAATCTCTTTGTGACTTTCACGAGTTACAAAGGCATTTTCCCGCAGCGTCTTTGCGACGACTTTTCTGTAAGCGAGAGAGCTTACTAGAATGTCAATATCTATAACATTTTTACAGTACCTAGTTATTGATACATTCAACCCTATATAGGTATCTTAATACACTACAATAGAGCTTATTTCATCTATGAAAGTAAGTATGATAGGTACATGAAACTGACATATCGAAATTTCTTTTGTTATGTATGACTCAAGGTGATTGGTATAGTAGGATGGTTTATTGCTATGAGGGAAGTTCACGACAAATAGTTCCGTTGTTTATTGATAGATGGCAGCACGATTTAGCACCATTTAAAAATCGAATGATATAAATCTATGACCAATATAATTAATTTATTTGAGATTTTTTTAATAAAATTTAGTTTTTGACTTTGTTCTTTTAGCAAAACTATCATTAGGTACAACATGTATAGTTATGGTACCCATACGAGAGCGACTTTTATTATTTATACGAAAAATATGTGTCGGTTTCGATTTTATTTTTTATTGCGTGGTTTTGATATATCGTACTTTGCAATTTGCATCGCACTGGTAGAGCGGTGGATGAATAGTGCTCTTTGCAAGTTGTGTGTATTGCCACAGAATACATAAATAGTGCAAGTAGTATTAGCTCTAAACCCGGAACTAACAACTAAACATTATTTTGGCATTGTTTTATGAAGTTTCGAGTCGTGACGCTTTTATTCTCATTTTTACAAACCAAATATTAAATTCACATTAAATAACAAAATAAAATAAAAACTAAATACAACACCTAATAGACGCTACTCATTTGCTCACTATTCTCATTTTTTAATCTACTTTAAAAAAAAATTAGGTATATTTAGCGCCAGTTTTAACGCCAGTAGGACGTCTGTCCGAACGAACGTGTAAAGATAACTTTAACTAAAGCCTGTAGCCCCTAATTAATAAAACGTAACTCAGGTTACTAAACTAAAAATACGAAAAACAAAACTCTCTCATTGGAAGAGCAATAAATTTAAGTAGGTAATAATCCTTGAGTGGTAATCACCTGATTCGCCATTATAATTAAAATCCTGGCCGTCTTCTCGTCGCCACATGACGTAGGGCTCCGGATATCCCGAAGCGCGACAAACCAAGGTCACATCGGACCCTTCCCGCACCACCATATCCGTAGATGTCATGTTATCGATGATTGATGGTGGTACTAAGAACAACAAATTGTGTACGTTATTATTAGTGGATGCCCGAGTTTGTTTGGAAAGTTCACTAGGTATAACAAGTAAGTTAAATTAACAATTTTGTTGTGAACTAGAATATGAAATTCAAAACAAAAACCTTGTATAGGTAATTGATTAGATACGTTTGTTAGATCTATATTTATTTATCCACAATAAATAGATTAATATTTCACGACGTGCATGCAACGCCACCAAGCCCCATATTATCTAACTAGGTTTGTGCTATGGGTACTAGACAACGCATAGGTTTAATACATATAGAAACACCAAGAATCAGAAACAACCATTTACAAGCAGCACAAAGAATTGCATAACGAATCAGTCGCCCGACGCGACGCGCCAATCGTCGTCAAAAAATGCAGAAGTATCACTTGAATCCTCTTGTACGTTGCAAGTTTGTAGGGCACAAGACAAAGTAAAGAATATTACTAGTTAGTAGGATTATTATGTAATAAAAATCGTTGTTAATTAAACTAATCGAGTGAGAGACGTTTTTGCCTAGCAACGAATAAAAAAAACAAAAAAAATATCATTGACCAACCAAAACAATTTTCGTTGTACGACAAACTGATGCGAGGGTTTTGATACTAACCAACAACTTGCAGATATCCCTTCCTGGATCGCATGGGGTCAGTGTTGACCTGACACATGTACCAGCCACGGTCCACTTCCTGCACGTTCTTGATGTGGAGGTACCACGACCGGTGATCGTTGTACGACAAACTGATGCGAGGGTTTTGATACTAACCAACAACTTGCAGATATCCCTTCCTGGATCGCATGGGGTCAGTGTTGACCTGACACATGTACCAGCCACGGTCCACTTCCTGCACGTTCTTGATGTGGAGGTACCACGACCGGTGATCGTTGTACGACAAACTGATGCGAGGGTTTTGAGTTATTATATTATGGTGGATACTCAATATCGTCTGGGTATCCATACGCACCCACGCCACCTACAAATCGTCCTGAATTCACTTAATAAGCACAGAGAAATTATAATTAATAACAAGACACTCAATTACGTAACTAACGGGAAACTGTCCCTACTAATTGATGTCAATCGAAGATAACTAAATTGGATGGAGTGAGAATTGGGCCCGTAAAGTTTGCAAATGACGTTCTCGAACCGAATAGAATCGGTTCCTCTGCTTAGAGGGATATCTCTAGTGATTTTATCGGCATAATATTGTTAGTAGTTTGAATATTAGTTAGAAATCAACACAACTAACTTCATCCCGATCACTAAAATATCGGAGCCGATACATAAACTAAGTAATTTATGCTTCGCACAGTTTCTCACTAAAGAAAGCTTACCTTAAATCCTCTCAAATTATCAACGACACACGCCAACAACGCATCTCTGCCGACCGTGACAGTGACATTTGGAATAGGCTCCGCAAACCGAGGGTACATCGATTCTGTAACAAAATAAATCTTTAATTAGGTAGTTCCTGATTATGAAATGTAAACAAACATGTTTACTAGATATAAAAGTTTCAGCCCAATTCAGAAAAGAGGATTCACAAACACGATGACGAGAGCGGTGCCGGCGTGTCTGCCGCCCGCGCCCGCCGGCTGAAATGTTTCGCTAGGGCTGCCAAATACCGTTCGGATACAGCAAAGTAATTACCACTTTAAGAACTTTAACCTTATTTCTATTACCCATTACAAAGTTTTTCATTTCGCTGTAAGTTTTAATTAAATTGACCGGAATATCTACTCTACTATACACGAAGGAAAAGCAAATATTGAAACGAGCTATGAGGAGTTTCAATGAGCTATTAAGTTGTCGACCATAGATACTTTATACCTGTCTCGTTTGCTTTGCACTTCTCGTTTCCAATTTGTTTTACTTACCGTTATAAATAATGTTTTAATTAACATATTAACAACACGCTCCGATTTAATTAATGTGTTTTAATTTATTTTACTGTAACTTGTATGTTGGAGTGTTTACGGTGTTGTTTCATCTCTGGTAATGTTTTAGTAGAGTTATGTATATTTGGTATTTCATTTTGGATTGAATAATAATATTCATTGTTACGTAATTGGCTTATAATTTATATGAAAATGAAATAATGAGCAGAATCTAATATTTGCAATGGCAATTACAATTTGCAACGGTACTGGTAATGATACTAGGAAAACAGGTGACAACAGTGCAACGGGCACCACGATTTTACTCTAACATTTGGAATCGGTAATTACCGTTGATTTGTGCAGCTTTGCTTGAATTTTCGATTTCACAACGTCAACCGTGCCAAGTTTTATAGGTAATCGATACCAATTTTAACTATTTAAAGCTGTTCCTGAGATAACAGCTAGGCTTACAGGCCGTCAATTAAGTGATTTTGGATTCCGTTTTTCCTATCGAGGTAAGTACTGCTTTATATTATTTTATTTAAAAAAGTAACGAACTAAAATAATTAATAATAAATTAATGGAAAAAAATAGAAAAAAAGAACATTTTGTTTTTCCGTTCATTTAATCCGTTATTATTATGTACGTATGTAAACAGTTAAGGTTCCCTTTTTTTTCTAAATTATAAGCAATTTCCAATCGCTTGTCAGTAGGTATGTATTTTATAACAACTGGTGAATTGAATTTTGTTGGACATGTGCATTCAGACATTAACCCACTAATGTAGTAAAATCTCAAAAAATATACATTTTAAATGTTTCTTTACGTTCATAGATGTTTTCTATTCAATTTTTATCGTTGTATCTTAGTTATAGTGACAGAGAAAAACCAATAGTCTAGTAAGCCCTGTTGAAGTAACTGTATAAGTAAACACGTAATGTGTCAACCCTAAAGTTAGGGCTGTGTGATTTATACACGGCTCACCAACGACAAATAGCGGTTGGTATCGCTCTTTCACCGGAGAAAATAACATATAAAAGATGCAATGCAAAAACGAATGTTTCTAAAAGTCGTGGAAGCGACTGCCATTTTGTGAAACTTTAGTTAAAACTGTTGAACATTGTTAGTTTTAATAACAGTTTAAAACAAAATTTATTTTTTAAGTAATTTTTTATATGTTTACGACTAGACAGAACCTATAATATTTAAACTTGTAAACCTACAACTAGATAATTTATTTGGTAAAGAATTTCGTATACAAAGTTTTACAAATAAAGTTATAGAAATTCTGCCTAAAGGCGTCGTACAACATCACAATGCTTTTTTACCCGAGTTACATTAGTTACCAAATCCCTACTAAATAAAAAAAACGATTAGAATAGCTACAATTGGCTAGTGAGGATCTGATCTTTAAAATAAATAAAATAAAATAAAAATAGCTTTATTTATCCTTAACACCTAACTATTACATTACATTTGACTTACTAAGATATGTTTATAACTTTAAATTCTAAAAAAAAAAAAAAAAAAAAAAAAAAAAAAAAAAAAAAAAAAAAAAAAAAAAAAAAAAAGATCTGATAGTGTACCATCCAATAATCCAAAACTTGGATTATAAGATTATTTAAACTGCACATGTACCTACCTAAATGTTCCGGTTATTTGACCGGCTGCTTTGCCAAAGCGTAGTTTTAAGCCGAACATTAAAAAGAAAACCAAAGTAGTTATAAAATGTTTTCAATAACTATTGTACCTTTAAACAAGTACAATTAAATGTTTATTAATTAAAGTAACCGCAAACGGCTTAATTTTTAGAAACAAAAAACTTTTTTGAAGTGAACAAATAGGTAATTAAAATGGAAGTTTGCTTAGGAACTTTAAAAACTTATATACATATGTATTATTTTGCTGAAATTTAAACTTCAAAGGGATACAGAAAGTAAAGTAATTTAAAAAACCTTTTGATTAAGAAACCAAATTACATCTTACCAGATAAAAGTTTTAAATCTGAACCTTTACCTAATGAATTGAGTAATTGACTTATTGAACGAATTATCCTTTAGGTCCATGTATTTTTATCATTAAAAAACTACTTGATTTGCCACGAAGCACTTCGCACGATCACGGGGTTAAAATTATTCATTGAAATGTTATAGCCAATTCTTAACCCAATTAATACTTAAATCAACAACAACAACGCAAAGAGCTCTAAGAACCCATCGTCTATTTCTATCCAATAAATAGATACCGGACTAACTTATTTAATCAGCACAGTTATTACTTATTCAGAAACTTATTTCGATTTACCTACTTATCTATAAATAACTTATAAACAACTTCCCGTTAATGATTGAAAGTTTCCTACCAATAAGGAAGAAACCTTCTGTTACAAACAGTTGATAAGTATAGTACTAAAGTTTCTGTAGTCTCCGTTTAAATAAATAAAATAGTCTCCGTTTAATTAGAGTTAATTATATATTAACAAACAAAAGCAGCACTTACCATCGGGAACTTCTATAGGCGCTACGGATACTACGTTCTGCCCTGTAGGCAATTCACGACCTGAAATTAAAACCTGTTCTAAGCGCTCAGTTAGACTACAGACTTTTTGTCGATCGATAACTCACCGACATACAAAAAAAACCACTGGACGCAAATGGAATTATTGAGTGACATACGAGTAGGTATGTGAAATGAATTTCATTCTTTCATGTCAGACCAACATATCATATTATAGATATTAAATAATTTATTGCGATTGTATTGAAATACGGTGAATGCCGTTAATGGTACGATACGGTTTCAGCGTTTGTATGTTGTTACATGGGTATGTTTTGTTATGTCCAAATTTTTTGTTTAAAATGCGGACATTTTGAAATATTTTTAAAGAAAAATCTCGTTTATAAAAGTCAAATAGTTAAGTATTGTTTTAAATAAAGAAGTACCTACTTCCCTATGACACTTCATTTTAGAAAACGTGTTAACGGCCTGTTATCGTACGACAAAAAGTCTTTAGCCTGTTTAATCTCTTAATGTAGATACGAGAAGGTTTATAATTTCATGAACCCGACTTGTTGGTTGTAACAACGAGAATTTATTTGGCGAAGGATTGTGGCCACGTGCGTTGCATACTCGGCACTGCGGCCAATAAGTATTTTTAATCAAGAAGTTTGGGACTTCAATAAAAACCCGACTTGATTGTTTGAAAAACTGTTTTTTTGTTCCAAAACTCAATGCTTTTTGCGGGATTTGAACCCACGACCTTATTTAGCGGGGCGCTAATTTAAGCCACAGGGTATAGAATATAGTATGGAACACCATTCTTTTTTGAGTAAGGCTCTTGGTGGCTATATTTTATTCTTCTTAGTATTTCGTGGTCTACTAGGGAGCGTGATCCATCAAACTTTCGCAAGTTATGATACCGTTTTCACCACAAACAGAGATACCTACCATTTAGAGCACCGTCCATTAACTAGCCATATCTACTCGCTATCATGTAGTTTAAAACGACAATCACATTTTTATTGTTAAGTTCATTCAAAACATTGTAAAATCAAATTGTGAAAAGTGCTAGTGTTCAATTAACCGCATTCACACGCACTACGAGTGATTGCACATCTGAACGTATGTGTTTGTTTTAGTAAAATGGTTAAATCTACTATTGGAGAATTGTTCGGTAACCCGGTAGTAGGTACCTATATCAAATTATACCGTTCACATAATTTAACAAGCGAGCGGAGCGGTAGAGTGTTGCATCGCGTTGTAGATCCCCCGACTTTCATTCCGAGGGTCGTGGGTTCGAATCTCGGCCGACCACCCAATAATGTATTTTTCTTTAAGAAAATTTTATGTGCGTTATTAATATCGCCCTTACGGGGAAGTAAAATATCGTGAGGAAATCGACATGTCCTAGGACTCACCATAAAATACGTTTGGACACTAGACATTTTTGTGTGAGTGTGTGGCGCACTTAGTGTTAGAGTTTTCAAGTCGTCCTACGGCGGTAACTTGACCTAACGACTGCTATCAGACATACCGAGGACCGACTGCTTACGTACCTTCCGAAGCACGGAAGAGCTCGAGAAAATGATTATTTTCACACACCGAGGGATGACTACACCATGTGTTGCTTTCCCTACATATAATATCGGCGGGCGCAGCAAGGCCAATGAGCACCTCAGCACATGATTAAAAGTATCTACTACCAAACTCTGACTAAACCTACCCACTTTATGAAAAATTACGGCATCAACTATTTAGATGAGAATCATGGATCACGGGTATTTGGGTCAAGTAAATCGATCCATCTTGAAGAAAAATCGTTTTGGTTCAGATTTTTCATAATCCTTGTTACGATTGATCGCCTCGTTCCTCAAATTGGTATGATTTTACCTCAATATTTTATTACTAAAATATCTAACCTTAGTAGGTTAAAATTAGTATTTTATGAAGAAGAAAAATTGTGTGTTGGTTATTAGGTTATTAATATGAGTAGGTAAGTCAAATTCATAATGGTTTTCTAAAGATATTTTCTCATGACCGTTATAAAATGGTATTAGACCTTCTATAACAATTTAGTGTCTCTTTGGACCGCGACCTCCAATGAGAAGACAACGCAAAACTTCTAAGCCAATTGCAATAGAACCCAGATATGATAGCTGAAGAATGGAGTACATAGATACTAATAGCACCCTATCTATAGGTTACTTTTATCCTGATCCAAGAGATCGAAATATATGCAACTTGTAGCTAAGGGAACTTGATGGCCTAGATGTGTCCGCCGATATAGTAAGCCGTGCGACTTTCAGCACGTGCCTGGTCATTCCTTTGATGGGTGACCAATATGTGTGTGGCAAAATATTTTCTCGAACTCCTCTGGTTGTTGTCTCTGAATAGCAGTCGTTATGTCAAGTTAGAGATCTATTAGTGCATTGAGAAGTCGCTGGGGAGGCGCGTCTGCGTTGCGAATTAACCACCGTGTAACTATCGCCTATTCTGTGGTTGCGTTAAAAAATTAGCAACGCTACGGTGACGCGCCTTCGCAGCGACTTAGGGCGACCTGAAAACTCTAACAATATGTGAGCTACATAACTTTACCAATATAAAAAAGCTAGTAAGTCAATTACCCTAATGTAATTCATCATCTGCTAAGTATTCTGTATATCTATCTATTTATACTACACGGATAAAACTATGGTATTATTAAAGACTCAACCAGTGATTAATAAAATAATAATATGATAATACTAGCTGCGTCCCGCGGTTTCACCCGCGGAAGTCCCGATCCCGCGGGATTTTCCATAATCCCTTTACTTTCTTAATGGATGTTTACACACCGCAACGAACACACTCCCTAAATTTCATGTCTCTAGGACCAGCGGTTTGGGCTCTACGTTGATAATTGTATAGATCAGTCAGGACTTTGAATTTTATATAGATAGATTAAACATCAAAACTTCATTGTGCCTGACAAAACTTCAGTGTGTTTAAAACATAAAAATGCTGTATTGACGAAACGAGTGTTTATTTCCGCCTGATCGCATGAGGATATCGTAGTTTTAAGGCTGATCATCTATGCCATTAGGTACTTCTACTTTGACAGCACTTCGGCAACGACAGGATTGTTCCATTATCGACACATGGATCCATGACACTGAACCCCGTTCGATGGATGTGGCGATGACATTTTGTTTTCACACTTGCTTTTTGTGTGAGGTTATTTTTAGGACTTTCTTATGGGTAGAGTTTTTTTAAGTAAAATTTTATTAACACGTAGTATGCCACGTGGAAGTTATTTGAGTCAAGCGATTGATTGTACCGATTTATAGTATTCCAATGGTAATTTGAGCATTATGAACTGGAATAATTCAAAACGGGTTGTTGTTTAAAGAGAGGTTTTTGGCTGTAGTGTATAAAATAAGATTGTATTGATAATGTGCCATATGGCACAGTTAGCGAAAAAAAACACTATTGTTTTAGACGCAAAAGGTTACATTTTCTATTTCCGTCGTGGCTTTTTCTATATTTAAAGATTATTTTGGGGATAATTTTTGTAGTAGAATTTTTCAGTATTTAATTTCTGTTTTATAAGGTAAAGTTTTCATATAAGTATTTAAGTATATCGATAAAATATATTACGTATCGATACCAGTTATCATGCAACGATGAAACAAACTTATCCTACAGTATTATATTTGAATGTAATGATATTTATAGTAACATACAGCAAGAAATACATTTTTGTACTGACATCGACAGCGGTGATATGGATGGCAACGATCGATTGCTAAAATAGCTGACACGCTGAACGAACATACTTGATATCAGATATACTCGTATGTTTGCCCTCTATTTGAGTTCGTATATCATTGGATAGGAGCTCCTCAAGTCTCGACGTTGAGGGGTCACGAGTATAAACATGCCGCTTCCAGCCCAATATGCCACGTTACCCATAAGTGGATTGAATTCTGACCGAATTCAGAAGCTAACGCCCCGCATCGTCTTTACTTCGTATCGCACTTACGTAACTTGATATAACCTCACTTCCGTTAATTAAAACTTTGAACTTTCAGTATAAATGAATGACTAATGATTAGTAATGATAAACTAAATTTTTGTTTTACTATCTGTCTAGAACCAAAATAGTTGCCGTTAGCTGTCCCCATTTTTTTTAAGTTTTTCGTTGTTGAGTGAGGCATGAGCGAGTTCTGAAGGCATGGGACATTCGCCAATCCGGGGTAGGATCCTGTGGCGACTTACTACACTGCGTACGAGGACCTTTGGTTGAGCGCCTCCGTATGCGTGCCGTCGGTGAAATGAATGCGTTTAGTGCTGCACAGACCGGTTGATCGCCAGTATGGATGTGCGTATCATCGTCAGTTTAATAGTCAGGAGTGAATGCGTACCGTCAGGACGGATCGTACGCACCGGCGGCGGCAAATCAATCAAATCAAATCAAAATTCATTTATTCATTTAGAACGATCTATAAATTACATACATACACAGTACGTATGTTTTAAAACGTCGAGTCGGCGTTCGGCCAAGCACTGTAACCGGCCTAAGCTGTAAGTTGACAGCCTCTCTCTTGCGTCGGGCGATCACCCGACTCCATCGCAGAAGGTTGCACGGTCGATTTGTGCCGGAGACAACTATTTATGCTGATTAAAAAAGCTTGTTTCTGGTATTTTAATATGTAGCTACCAGTTGTATAGTTCCCATAGTACAAGCCTAGTAGCTTAGTTTGGGGCTAGATTAAGCTGCGCGCAACGATTTGCAATATTTATTTTTTTATTACTTAAGATAAACGACTTAATATGTAAGTAGAGGACACAAAACTACAGCCAAACTTTTACTCTACTTTATATCCAAACTTGGCACTAGCACCCCGTCACAGACATCTCAGACAGGATTCGAATAAGTATGCAAAAATATAGTAGTTTCAACCTAGTACAAGTATCTCTTCAAATATACGGATATATCTACTCGGTAGGTAGGTATGTAGGTACCTAAAGTGCATTACTCATCGGTCCAGCTTATATTTACATCGTGGGCAGCATCGCATCGATGACTGTCGAAGATTTGATACCGAAGGATTTCCTCAATATACGCGTCACCGTATCACCCCACATTTGTGATTCTTCCCCCTTGTTAACTGAATTATGTTATAAAAACACGAGATCTCGACTCCAACCCTCTGAATAAATCTTCTTGAAGCTTTTGGTTTCGACTCTTAGATTTCTGTTCATGTATTTTTAAGATCTCAACAAGCGCAATCCTATTAACAGACACTTCGTTTCGCTTTTATAAAACCTTTTGATAGTCGGTGTTGTTAAAAAGATAATTAAACCTCTCAAAATACAAGCAGTTGTAGGCACCTACGTATTGATAAAGTAGGTATTTATACCTACTCTTAGGGACCCCGCCACTAGGGAGCCTGGCTGCCGCCGCCAGGCAGCCAGTTAAACATATGCATGGTTATTATAAAATGAGTTTTTAGGGCAGACCTGGTTTAAACCATGACGACTTTAGGCATAGTAAATAATGGTTTCAACCAGGTCTGGCCTTAAAACTCATTTTATAATAACCATGATGACGTTGAATTGGGAGCCCGCGCACTAAGCAGTCACGAAATCCCAGCTGAATTCGGGCTGCCGCAGCGAGGTTGCCTAGTGCGCGGGTTGCCTTATGTGAAATAGGAAATATGGGAAGAAAGACTCATGTGTGACACTAACACCCTCATTTGTTCGATCTTCAATTTTGTTTTATTGATATTCGTGTTTCTTTTATTTATTTTTTATCCTGGTTGGCAGCGGATGTTCAATATATATCTTATTTTTGTTTCTCAGGGCATTCTACTAAAATGAAACATTATAAAGGGAAAAGGCATCATCAAAAACTCCCCCCTCGCTTGCCGGGCGAGTGCCCTAACCATTAATCCAGTTCCCAGGGAGTAGTTCTCCGTGTGCCTTTATGGTCAGAGCACTTGGTCTGCTAGTGAGGGGCACGGGTTCGAACTTCGTCACGGGAGGATTTTTGATAATCCATCTTACCTTGATAATATTTCTAGCGAATGTTAGTCTTAGTTTTTTGTTCTTCAACCATATAAAAAACCATTATTTTCTTACTTATAAACGATGACTAAGTTGATGTAACGTTTGTCTCTGTCTGTTAACATTAGAACTTCACGTCTCAGTAAAAGACAAACGATACATAGTTTAAGCAGCTGTTTATACGTAAGGGAATTAGGTATTTTTAGGTTTTTGACTAATAGTGGTTTAGAAAATAATTGTGATAATTAAAACTAAGCTACAATTTTGTGTAAAGTCGGCCTGTCACTAGAAGGTATAATTATTAACAGATCATCTGACCTCATTAAATTTTTAGCTAGGCTTTTTCTTTAAGTAAAATAATTGCTACGAAATTGTAGACCTATTATTATTTTCTAATTTGATTATTTTTGTAGAACTAAAACGTAAGGTCGGACAAGGTATAATTACTTGGCGACATTAAAAAGTTAAGCTCTTCACAAACAAGTACAACTAGTTGCGAGAACCTATTGAAAAGACGTTCTTAGCTTCATTGTATCATGATACTTAGGCATACTTCTAAAGTCTTATCTGTACCTAACTGTAATTATTATGTTAAAAAATCTAATTAGTGTCTAGGTAAATTAATTCTGACGTCTATTGAAAGAGACGCACTTGTTAGGAGTTCTTATAGATTAACTAACAGCGCCCCGCGGGTTTCTTTGCGTAAGTCCCGATCCCGAAGGAATATTGGGAAAAATGTAGCCTATGAAACTTGTACTATTTATGTATTCTATGCCTATGAGTTGTGTCCGGATCTTCTGCTATCTACATACCGAGTACCATATCATCGCAAGCGGTTTAGCGATTTTTGCGTGTAGGAGGAACAAAGACACTATCACATACCTACACACTTCTAAATGTTTACCTTTCACTGTCTGTTAAACAAAATATAATAGATATTAATGTACTTAACCAATAACCATATATTAATTATTTTATAATAATGTAAAAGCACATAAATAATATAACATAGAAAAAAATATCCTAAGTAAGATAAGTTAAATAAATAAAACACACTTACATATTTATGTGGTTATTGTAAACGGTTTCGTAGTACCGTAGGTAACTAATTAAAATCTACTCCTACATCTTCTTAAATAATTAAAGATTTATTTTGTACGAATCTTTTAAAGCAGATCGTCTATCGCGAACTAAATTTAGTTAATTTAGCTTAGTTTTTTAGACATGTGCGTCTACCGCAAACTATGTTATACTCAATTGTTTAAATAACTGGCCAGCTAAACTAACTTAGTTCAGTAGGTGGTGGACGTTCGGCTTAGTTGTAAAATTCTATCTGATGGCGTATAGAACAGAACCCAAAATAAATATAAAATCGGTCGATAATTATAATTTAAATAAAGTCTATAATAAGTCTATAATATAAAGTGTTTTCTTAAGTTTTGATGATTTAAAGTATTTTAACGGATATAATAAAATAAATAAAAGTTGCACGACGTTACACACAGCGCAATCGAGCCCCAAATTAAGCACTAGGCTGATACTATGGGTATAACCTACTAGACAACGGATATACTACATATTAAACTTTTTTTAACAAGTTATAAAAAACTCAAGATAATAATATTTTATTTTTAAAGTTCTGAACATAATATTTAAATACAAACACAAAGACCTTTTTTACCGATTCGATTTGTTACAACAGTTTTTTTAAGTCATCGAAAAAAAAATCAAAACTAAACTTTAGACAAGTTACCGTCGGTTTCAATAAAAATGCTAATTGCACTTTCAACTCACCTGTCGTAGTGCAGCACGTCAACAACGCTATACATATTATTATAACACAGTATAAACGTACAAAAAGAGTCATCTTGAAACGGTCACATTAGATTGTTTGTGTTTTTTCTTCTCAGTATCTCGATTCACCTGTGTTGCGAGAGCGCGCGTGCGATATACACCGGTCGGGCGTTCGCGTCGGGGCGTCCCATCGCTCGGGCGGACGACGGAGGCACTGCCGCGGGGTGCCACTCGCCGCACTAACTACCCCAGTCAGATAAACAACGCCGAGAAAACGGGAACAGGCAGACAAGCCGTCTCGGTGCCCGTTATCGTCGGCACTGAGTAACGGTTAATAAAATAAGACAAAAGACGTAGACCGGATGAGCTGAAACGGATGACGGCTGGCTACGAAACGATAATAAACTATTATGTAGATTCTTTTTACAGTAATAGCCGTTGTTATTACACTTCTGTTGAATATGTTTCGTGTTGAAATTTTAAATTAAATGGTTTTTTGTAGCGCACCTTCGCTCGTACGTAAGCCAACAAGCCCAATAATAGTATGCAGCTAAACAAATTAGTTATTACAAGCAGCTATCCGCGGTTTCACCCGCGTTTCCACGGGAATATCGGAAAATAACCTATGTGTTATTCTCTATGCATATACTCACAAGCTTTCGGCTTTACAATATTAGTAGGACAGAATATGAATACCTATATATTCGAGGATTCTATCCAACTATTATATAAACTATACATACTATACGTACATCCCTAATGTTAGGAATAATCACTAATTTTGGCACTGCTGAATATTTTTTCTTTTACTTAGTTACTTACTATATTCCGAATTTTATATGTAGGCTACTTAATTTGTATGATTAGAATTCCTAGAAATTGTACGCCTGTAGGCTGAATTTCTGTACTGAAGTTCTCGAGCCAATAAATTATCTTTATCCTTAACCAGTGAATATATATGTTAACTAAAACCACAGAATACATAAATAGTAGGTACAAGTACATAACCAAAGAATACCGCGATTATGCGAAAACTATTTAGTAGTCATTCAAAATTAATCGGTGAATGTGAATGGATATGGCTGTGTCCAGATTTTTTAAACTTTTAATGCTTCTTTTAGAGTAAAAGTTTACCCTTAAAATCAGCTCCTAATTTTTTTCTTTAACAATTGTATCGCTACAAATAGTACCTAGGTACTTTACAGTTAATGGTAAAAAACACGATTTTAGCAACAGTAGCAATGGTAATTTGAAAATATATTAAGCATTTCAATTTGCAATTCTTTTTCCCTTTTAGTATTTGAATTTTCAGGTCGCCCTTAAGTCTCTAGCTTGACCTAACAACTGCTACGAAAGATAAAAACTTTCAATAATAACAGACAACCACAGTTTGATGTAGTTAATTTTTGTTCTGCATCGTTTTTTGTTTTGTCATTTAACTATGTAAAAAACAAAAAGTAAAACAAACTGAACTTCAAAATTACTACAGCTACAAACACAATAAGGCAAGAAAAGTAAATATGATAAATAAACTTAAACTTAAAACTACAAATGTACCTAAATAAAATTTACACACAATTAGGTCCACCTCAAAACATCTGAATCAGCAAATTCAGCGTATAATACAACAATAAAGAGAGTCTGAAATAGTCTGAATGTACCTTTAATGTGTATTGTTACTGCGGTATCATGCACAATGATAGTGTCTCGACACCCCAGACACCAGTCCAAGTACACCCCTCTTCAACACTGCATAGCAATAATGTTGTCCTTAAGTGTGCTGTCCGCTTGTACTTTGAAACTGGAGTTCTGCGTCGTCGCCTTGTAAGTGCTACTGTAAACACTACAGACAGTATTAATAGCACTTTGATATATTATCGTTAAGTTAAGAGTATTGGTCTGGTTATTTACTTAACTCGCGGCTTAGTTGGCACCAGACCTATTGACCAGTTCTTTTCAGGGTGGTATTGAAGCTGCGCAAGCGTACACCATCTTTGTTCTAGGCACCACAGTGTCAATTGTAGGTAAATGGCATAGATTAAAGTTGCTTGAACTGTGTAAAATTAAATCATCTAAATTAGATGCAAGATGTCAAGTATTGGTCTGGTATTTAAGTATTCGAACTTACAATTCAATAAATAATATTACATAAGGAATTTACTAAAGAATTATTCAAATAATTGACTCTATTTCTCGGTGGCAAGAAATAATTGACAATGTACAAATATAAATAAGTACCTACCCGTGACGTTTTAACGTGACTACTTGGAAATATTAATGGGCTAACTTTACATTTTATGACTACTCGTACCTTCTACAGTTCGCTTCTTTCCATAAAGTTTCTATTAAAAGTAGGTAACTTGGTTTAGTACTTATTATTTTTTGTTGAAAAACGAAACCTAAGGGTTATAAAGTTGTAAAAAGTTACACTATTGCCATACTCGCTTCGATATTGAGCAATTGCGACTTATCTAAGTCAGCTCATTTCTCATAAAAGCTTTTTCTGTTCGTTCACTTTCACGTTATTTTAATATTTTAAGAGTATGGTGTGGGTGTGACCTTAGGTATTACGCGCGAGACGTTTCGAGTGCTTTCCATTTCTAGATCGAACTCCGAAGATTAAACTTGATTTAATGGGTACATTTCATTTTAAGATGTCTGAAATAAAATGTATAAGGTAGGTATATTATTATTACATGGAATAGAAACGTTAAAAAAGTGACAAATAAGAAAACAAACAGAAATAACTTTACTGAAATAAATATTATTTATAACCCCGGACGGAAAAAAGGGGTGTTAAATTCTAAAATTAGGTTTTGATATTCTAACACGAGTTGTTTATTTATAATTGCGAAAGAGTTTCTGCCTATCTGAAATTAAACCTACTTACGCTATTAATGTAATGTCATTAAATTAATTAATAGATTAAAATTAACAAGGTTTTTTTGGGAAACGTTGGTAAAAAACGTCTTAACTGTATTTCTGCCAAATTATTCTACATCTCTGTGTTCAAATAACAAAAAGTGACTCGCTAATAATGAAATACAAATATTTGACTTTATACACATGTTCGCAATGTCCTTGTTAAGATTATGGTACCATAAACCATCTTTAAGAAAAAGGTATGTGCGCTAATAACATCGCTCTTACGGTGAAGGAAAACATCGTGAGGAAACCAACATGTTCTAGGACTCACCACGGTCCGATGACATGGGATATTCAGTGTTTTCTATGTATCATATGTATGTATTTACAAAAAAAAAAGTATAATATGTAGTATATCCGTTGTCTAGTACCCATAGTACAAGCCTAGTGCTTAGTTTGGGGCTAGATTGCGCTGTGTGTAACGTCATGCAATATTATTTATAAAAATATGAAGCTGGCCTTCTGCCATATGCTTAGTTAGGGCAGTATACCTACCAGGATTGGCTTGGAGTAACTTTCAGTAAAAAACAACATCCTAGAAAAAATTACAGCTGAGAAATGTTATACATCACTAATAATATTAAGATGCTCAATGGTCTAGCTGCCTCACCCATCTTGTACAGACGTGTGAGTTAAGCGATGCCTGTCGTAGTCATTACTTGGATGGGTGACCCATAAATGTGTGTAGCAAAATCATTTTGTTAAGATGATCCGTGCTTTGAAAGGTAGATTAAGCAACTGCTTAACTGGGACCAACTGGTCCCGGTTGTCATCTCTGATAGCAGTCGTTGGGTCAAGTTAGAGTCCATAGAGCAATCCGAAAACTCTAGGTGAGACACACTACTATACGAAAGAGAGAAGATTTTTTTTTTATGAAAACAATTAGGTACTTGGCAAAAGTTACCATTATGACAAAGCTTCATCAATTTGACGGTGCCCCTTCTGAATGAAATCTTGGCTACACCACTGCCTGCTGCCAACGCCGCCGCGTAGTCGCGCCGAAGTCGCATCCTAGTTTATCGACCTCAAAATATATAGGATAACGACTTTTGTTACGACTATGTCAGTCTTTAAACTTGTTTTGCGACCAAGCCGAAGCAGAAGATTGGTATAAATTAATTGCCTGTTTGTGACGCAAGAGACAGTTATGTGAGTAATAAATACATTAGTATCTTTCAACTAATAAATATTTATTGTTGGAAGACGATTAGCCATCCTTTCTGCGACTGTAAAAATAAAACATCTTCGTACCTATATAATTCCTGCAAATCTATTCTCATTCATTATTTCGTAGCACTAGCAACAGTGACATCGCATGACATCGATGTAATAAAAATAGGTATACCTTAGCTTAGGTATGGGTACTACTTGCATCTATTATAAAATCTATAGTTGACTAGGTACCTAATATTTATAAATGTGATATTCTGATGTTATAATTTAAGTACATTTATTATTCATTCTCGCAAAAACTGAGCCAGAACTTGTGGTGTGTAAGTTACGCAGAGGCTCGGGAGTGATATCTTTATACAGTACTGTATTTACTACTTCTGTCCAAAAATTTTAAAATAAAAAATGGAAAAACTCTACACAGGAACCGCTATTGAACCTAGATTGTATTTTCCCGCAGACGAATAAATAAATATTGCACGGCGTTACACACATCGCAATGTAGCCCCAAACTAAGCACTAGGCTTTTACTATGGGTACTAGACAACGGATATACTATATAAGTACTTATACTTTTATTGTAAATCCATACATAATATGATCATATGTGATACATAGAAAACACCCAGACAAGAAACAAATGCTTATTTTTAAGCATAAGTACAGCTTGCACCCGGTGGGAATCGAACCCGCAACCTTCTGCATTGCAGTCGGGCTTTCATCATCATCAAAGTACAGTTAAATTGTTGGAAATGAAAATTAAGATTCCAAACAAACTAAAGTACTGGTGTACCCGTATCTAGCAATTTGAATTTAGCTGCAGCTAAACAACTGCTATAGGCAGGTTATACAATATTCTGAGTTCGACCGCCGTCGCCATGGGAGCTTTACACTGTTACCTGCAGATGCAATTCATCTGTAAGCCGAGCTAAAGGGGTTTGATTAATATGAGTGTGGCTAATAGCATTTCTGTCCAACATTTCTTGCATGACTAATGTGTTGGAAGACCATTCTTGTTGAGATTTGTCGTAAACAGAATAATTGGACAATTTTATTTGGCTTCGTATGTAGATTCGAGTGCGAGTTTTTAATATTTATGAAATATGCTTTACTAAGAGTTCGGGTATAATCTAACACTCGTATTTATAGTAAATTCTAAGTAATTACTTGTCTAAGTAATGTATTCGTCACATTTTCGTTGACATTAAAAATCTATATCCATACTAATATTATAAAGCGGAAGAGTTTGTTTGTTTGTTTGAACGCGCTAATCTCAAGAACATGGCTGGTCCGATTTGAATTTTTTTTTCAGTGTTGGATAGTTGGGATCTGGACTTACGCGGGTGTAACCGCGGGATGCAGCTAGTTATTAATAAGAACGAGACAGGGCATTGCTTAGCCAAAGTAATCACTTAGATTCGTCTATGAATATGGGTAATTTGTATGTTTTATCGTTGCGTAACTATGTCTAGGTGTCAAATATTACTACCCTTACCTAGGAATTCGGAAATTTCAATAAATTAAATTACTAGGAAACAGACCAGGAATCAAAGTATGTAATTTGAGAAGGTTCGGATTTATTTCTACGAAACCTAAATCATTGTCACAACATTGCTATTTGTCTTCGAACAAAGCATTTTGGCGCCGTTTGAAAACCTTTTCCACATTCTTTTCGGAAATGCAAGACGAAATTCCGAACCGCAAGTAACAATGTATCAATGATTTATACGTTATACCATAGATTAGGACTATAGTATCATTTGTCTATGGTTACACCTACCGACCACATTATAATTGATGAATAAAATCATTATTGTGTTTAAGACATGGGCAGTTTATCTTATTAGACCTATGTATGACCAGCAGCGCCCTGTTTTACCCACGTAAGTCCTGATCCCGCGGGAATATCGGGATAAAGAGTAGCATTTATTAAGTAGTAACTTACTACTTAATAAATGATGAAGCATTTATTCATACTAATAAGAGAGAGAGAGAGAGAGTTTATGAGTATGTGTGTGTTTACTGCCCTTTCGCGGAAAAACTACAAAAATGATTGCAATCAAACTAGATATCCAGTAAAACACATAGGCTACTCTTTATCCCGATGTTCCCGCGGGATCAGGACTTACGTGGGTAAAACAGGGCGCTGCTGGTCATAAGCTACTTTTATACAGTTACTACTAGTAACTGTATAAAAGTAGCTTAGGTATATTAGATATTCTTCCCCGAACTATTGAAAGTTCAAGTATACACTCCAGAATGTTGTGCAAGTAGTACCTAGTTAATGTACATTTTATATCAGGGTATTACATATTATGAAATTTAAATTAATTAAACTAATGTTTAAATTGACTTCAAATATTTAAAAAAAACCGTAGCACTCGAGTAGGTACTACCACAGAATACATAAATAGTACAAATACTACTGGATTACTTCTAAATACTGAAAACTACATTCGAAAAGTAACATAGTTCGCAATCTGAAAACGAGTGGCAACTGTGGCAAGTAATTAAGCGCAAGTCGTACCTGACGTTAAATCGATTAATACATTTGAAAATCGTATTAATCGCTAACGTTTCCACCGATTAACGATTCAGAAAGTTGAAACCTGTTGATCGGTTCAAATCTACCTACTTACATACCTAATTTCGAATTAAAATCTTGATTTCATAGTAACGATTTTCCTGCGGAAACAAGCAATGGATTCGAATCACGTACACTCCATTAGCTGATTTGCCATGGGAAGTGCTTGGAGAATAAGTGTCGTGATTAAAAAGCAAAATTTCCACGGAATTTTATAGGCAGGCTGAGTTATTGTCATTTTACTTTGAGTCTATTAAATAGGTATTGGAATTTTACTCAAATTTTTGTAATCTACTTTACTGACAAAGTACTGGAAATATGATATTATACTAGCTGAGTCCCGCGGTGTTACCCGCATAAGTCCCGATCCCGAGAGAATTTTTAAAAATGCTTTCTTATCGGATGCCTTAATCACATAAAGAACACAACCTCCAAATTTCAGCCCTCTACTATCAGTGGTTTAGGCTGTGCGATGATCAGTCAGTCACTCAGGACATAGAATTCTATAGATATACCGAAGCTTGCACCATTGTTGCACTTGCACTTTCTACATACTGTGTAGAAAATAAGTCCGACACAAAAAACATAAGTATTTGTTTATCTGATTAGGGAAATACCTAAAAAGTCTACTTCCTTCTCCTTAAACATTTTAACAAATTTAGCACCACGAATATTGGAGCTGCATAATTGTTTATTTATGTAACCCTTAAGTTTTGAGTAGCGTTTCAGGCGTAAATCAGTCCATACTGATGTCGTTGAGAAGGGACCTTTCTCGACATTCAAACATATTTAAGTTACATTATTCTAACACCTACGTTTGAAGCCGAGTATTAAACAAAATGTTTCAATTCAACAGTACATACCTAACTAAGAGATCTAAAAGTACCTATAACAAAAAGAAAGAAAACAAAAGGAACCAGGAAAACCCAGCCTCTGCCTTCACATCCGGCCACTTATTACAGTGTCGTCACAATAGTATAAATAATATTCACTATCCCTTCTCAGTAGCGATAACGGAGATAGGTGGCCAAATGATATTTTGAAAATATTCTGGTCACGTGAACCTGGGTCCTCTGGTAGTTAATTCACGGCGACCCGGTCGGGTATGTAATCGAACTCTGTACTTTATGAGTAGTGCTGAACTTACTTGTCGCTGCCCATTTATTATAACATGGGACTGTTTGTTTAGGTGTCTTCGTAATATACAATAGAAACCAGCGTCCCAGTCTAATGTGACTGTGTAAGGAAATAATCAGAAGCAATTTGTATTACAGTCGGCGAACTGTTCGATATTCGTAGGTATCTAACCCTAGAATTCATAAGACTTGTAATTAACTTTATTTCCATCATTATTATTATTAGACACAAGTCTAGATCACGTTATAGATAATCATTGTTATTAAATACCTTCGACGTTTCGGCAAACGAGTCATATTGGACGCGGCCGTGGTCCCGAGAAGACACCTTACCAGGTATTTTCGCGGAAGTTTATTTCCGTAAATGAAGAAACAAATTTATTGTTTGAACATGGACATGCTGAAATTCATTTTTGTAAGTCGCCATAAAATCTTGTACTAGTTATGGTCACTCTTTCTTTTTTTAGACTATTAAAACTATTAAAATTACATCAAAATTAGATAAAAGTCATTTAGACGTGAAAACGTAACAAAAGAGGAGACGAAGTAGGTAACTTTTACATTTTTGTAATATCACCTAGATGTAGGTATTACTTAAAGATAATTTAATGGTGCTTTTACATAAATAAAAACGTTTAGGTATACCAGTAAAATAATGTTTAAAATCTCTATTCCACTTTACTGTCAAAGAACCGGAATTCTTGGTATTTTGGGTCCTGAGTTTTTACATTTCTGTACGCCCGCCGCTAGCAACATAACAACCTACTTACATTATTAATTTTCAGTGATATATACTTACACAGATATTTAAAACGAAATTTAATTGTAGTATGACTGAATGTTAACGAAGTAAATTTCCAGAAATACTTACTTATATATAAATTCTTTACCAAATATATTTCAACAGGCTTTTCTTTTACGGTGGTATTTATGCATATTTTATTTCATACCTTATACAACCGTTGACGCTTAACGTTGTAACGAGTCGTATAACTTTGGACTTTTAAATTTCTTATTAGGTACAATTTTATTTATTGAAAGACAAGTCTTGTGTTGTGCTCCGATTGGGATTGAGTTAGCAATTTGTGACACGTTGCTGTTCATAGAGATGTGGCTCGATTTGCCCATCACCCTTTTTTAAAAGACAAATTGGTACCACTAATAATTAAGTCGATTTTAATCGGAGCGTTAATAAGGGTTAAGGAAAATTATTAGCGCTGCATTTAAAAAAATGCAGAGCACAGAGTACGTAAGCTTTCTTTTTGTCCTGTCTAGTGTCCAATATGGATAAATGTTTGGTTATATCAGGTTTTATAAACCTAAACTAAAAACATAAGTTTTTTTTCTTAGGGAATAATAAGGAAACTAGCTAATAGATGACTCGTGGCTTAAATCTGGTTACGTATCATAATAACTACAATTCATCTGCACTATTTTCAACTTAACTACGGTCGATTGGACTACAGTTTAACTCAACTACGTTCGATTCATATATGTTTGTTTAAACTATTGGATGACTAACCTACTGGACGACTCAACTACAGTTTATTGAACTACATTCAATTACCTACGGTTGACTGAACTACCAGACAATTTAACTACTATTGTCATATTATCGCGCATTTTACTCGAACTTAACTACGGAAAAAAGCATTTGGTGGACCCCGACTAGGATAGGTTAGGTTATTATTAGAACATGATTACACGTCGCGCTCTGGCGAGCGAGCGAAGCGAGCATGCCGCGGCAGCGGTCACCAAAGCGCCTAATATTATAAATAAAAAAGCGTGATGTATAAAATCAAACTTTATATGAAATAAACATTATAATTCCTAAATTTTAACCTTTTTATTCATAGTACTAGGCGCTTTGGCGAATATTTCAAACAACCATAGTTTAATCAAACTTAGGGGAGTTAAACTGTAGTTCAGGCGACCAATATTCGAAATGACCGTAGTCGAGTCGACCGTAGTTAAGTTAAAAATAGTTCAGATGAAAATAGTCATTATGATAAGTAACCTTAAATCTCGCGTCGTACCTCTCGTCGACTAATATGTGATCAACCTCCACAAGACGCATTTTGATCATAATTTTCAGGGTTTCTATCTCTAACATAATCATGATCATGGCAAGAACACCTACGACGTCGTACATTGCGGGCCAACGAGAAGCGATTCGAGCAGATAATTGGGGATGCATCTACGGAAATACGTAGTCTTAAAAAATATGAATGCAGAAGTTGTAAAAGGGCCTCATAATATGACATCAGAAACTTCATCGACTGCGTGTCTAGGTACCCAGTGGAACTTTCCGTTCCATTCCTGTATGAAAGTTGGTAAATCAGCAAGAAAATGCAGATTGAAGCAAAGCTATTTCCAACAAAACGGTCCGCATCGGCTCAGAAATTGGTTCCTCTCTTCCCGCTCCGATGCCCGAAGAAACTTGCTACGCTAAAACCTATTTTTATTATTTCGTTCTACGGACTCCTTGTTTTATAGTTTGTTTTAATCTCCCTTTACGTTCTGAGTTGTGGATTTATTTATGTACACCAGGTTTTGCATTGCTATGACAGCGCTGATTTTCTGCTCTCGCTTGTAGGTAATTGTAATACAAAAAGTCTTCAACAATTCTTATCTATACTTCATATTTTATTTTTGTACTGATAAATCAATACTAAGTTGGTTCACTCACATACGTTTATTTTATTATTTTATGTGTCCTATGATTTCGTTTCGTTTTCATTTGCACTTATTTAGCAACCGTAATATCTAACTAAAACCACAGGTGAATTCTATTTTTCTAATTTACAAGTAGGAATAGGTTACCAATTACGTGGTTTTTGCGTTTTATAACTTATTTTATTTTGGTATTTTTTGTTAAATTATTGATAACAACTAGCTGCGTAACGCGGTTTCACTCGCATAAATTCCGATCCTGCGGCATTATCAGGACCAAAAGTATCCCACGTTACTCACTTCCACTTTGTCCATCACTTAAACTATCTAAATGCAATTTTTATCCAAATCGGTCGAATCGTATAATTAAGAAACAATTACACAAACAATCTTTCGTTTTTATATTATTAATTACTTTGGATTTAGGGTACGGTCTCTTGTGACTATAGGGATTTTTTTCTCCTATTTGTCCCGTACGATTGATATGAATATCAGAATCAATGTTTAAAGTTGTTAACATGTCTCCTCTGATGAAATGGTAACAAAAGACGACCGATATGAATACAATCGATAATAATGATGATCGAAATAAAAACATAAACAATCGGTTTATATTACCGTCGCGTCCTCGAACAAAAAACACTGAAATTTGCGTTTAAGTTTGAGGTGTCTGTCTGTAAGTCTGTTTATTTGTCCGTGGCTCACCAACGGATGAAGCAATTTTAAAATACCTACTTAGTTATTTTAAAAGTTTATGGGTGTACCTACTTATATTTTGCGAATTTTGTGTAGGTTTCTACTCATTTAAATCATAACTCCTGCCTAACTAACGCCTGCCCATTTAGCTAGGGCAGGCGACCACATAGATTTAAGCTCATAACAAAAGCTTATCTCTAAGCCTATTAACATTACATTGAGTTTATTATCAATAGAAATGCTTCTTTTCGTTCGCAAAGAACTTAAACACATTGTTAGGTAGCTAATCTCAAATATGGAGGTCAAATATTTCCCACGGTTTCACCCGCGTACCTAAGTCCCGATCCCTCGGGAATCTCGGGATAAAAAGTAGCCTATGTGTTATCCCAGGTCTCCAGCTATCTACATACCGAGTTTCATGATAATCGGTTTAGCGGTTTTTGCGTGATTGAGTAACAAACTTACACATATACTTTCACATAGGTACATACATACATACTCACAAACTTTCAGCTTTATAATATTAGTAGGATCCTAAAAAGTCTTTATAGGTAGTTAGTTAACTCGTACAAATAAAATTATTTTATAATTTGGTGTTCTGACAAAGTAATATTTTATTCGAAGAATTTAGAAAAATGAGATTGTTTCAAGTCAACTCAATCATTTTCTTCGGAACCAACCGAGACGGGGAGAGACCTTATCTCTCAACCTTTATTATTTTCCAAGTCCGTCCGCAATATTATGCGAGATGGTACGGCAGATGGATCAGGAAACATAAATCTGATATCTAAACATGTTTGTGCATGAAACGTTCGGCTCATACAAGTCTTTATTACTCTTTTAAACCGAATTCACCGAAACCGGAAAAAAGAACTGAAAAGAGTCAGAGCAAGCTACGAAAATAAACGTGAAATATTCACGAATAAAACGCGAACTAATACGAAATAATAGGCTTTTTGTTTTGTCACCTCCCTTGCGTACGAATTTATTAGCTTTCACGGTTATCAGGGCGTACCTCTCACTCGTTGGGCTTTTGTGGAATTGTCCGCATTCCGTGCGCCGCGCCGCGCATAGTTCGCCACACTTCCGCCCGCCCGCCAGCGACGGAGCAATCCTGACATAAATGTTAGAGAATATACCTCCCTACCTATATGTCTATCTCGTTATATTTTTCTTTTTATTACTCACGTTGCAATTGGCTTTATTCTTTGCTCGCCTTGTTCAGAAAACTTAGGATAGTCCGACGTTATTAAATGAGCCGATTCACTGTTTCAGGTGAAAATTTATTATTTAATAATTCAGTTTGTGCGGGGAAAATAAATCTGGCTAAGCGTCTTTCATCGTTTTATTGCGAAAAAATGTTTTTGTGAAGGAGTAAATTGTGTACATAAACGTAAAAGCAATACGTTCGGCAACAAATCGACACTTGGAGCGGCAGTATATTTCAAATTTCGAAGGAATCACAGTCCCATCTACGCAATGGGTACTGAGTAGTAGCATTCTGAATTCATGAATGTTTTATTGCGAAGGCGACGAGGAGTTTGGGAGAAAAATGTGACGCCATTCGTCCGCGCTGAGCGTTCTTCAGAGGCGCCGACTGCATGTACTTGCTTGTTTAGTTTTAATGAAAAATGTTCCCATTGAGACACCCCACTACACAGCCCTACATCAAACACTCAGCCAGGTATTGAACTAATAACAATAAATAAAGAACATCAATAATTTAGATCTGAGAAAGGAGTTTCGAAAGGCAATTATTTACTTTTGTTGCTGAGAACCAATTTGTCTAGAATTAAGCACCTCTATCAAAGTTCAGGGTCGTACGTAACTAAGTAGCAGTTTCGGATCGAGCAAAGAGTAAATTACTTGGAAAAGAACAATATTAGGTATACTAAGCTTAGTTCTATATTGACTTAGATCTCTACATACACCAACTGATATTTTAATCTCAATTATATTGTATGTTTGGAAAAGCAGTACGGACAGAAATATTTTAAAGAATTAATTCATCTATGTACAAAAACTCAACGCACGCCAAGCGGGTTTCGAACAAAAATGCATCTTTACTCAATCCGCCTTCCGCATTTTTGTATTTTTCGTATAAAATATTTTGATGAACGCCCAGTGCAAGCTGAAGCACTTAAAATAAAAATAGAATATACGGTACAGATATCTGTCTTTTGTGCTATGCACGACAAATTTACTCCAAATAGAATAAAAATCATATTTTACTGTCTAATTCGGTTTCAGCCTAGCCTAGGCAGAATGGATGGCAGACAAAGAGGCACCAGCCGATTACGTAAGCGTAACATGAAACTGAAGGATGAAACAGTTAAATAACTTTCAGTTCGCCGATAGTTGAAGCGGTCAAACAATCGCTTGCTTGTTACTCACAAACGACGACTACAGAAAATTCTGTAGTCTGCAATCACCCTAAAATAAAATCTTCATGTAGGACAACAAACCCATAAGAAGTGTTATTGAGATCAATTCAAGAGGCGGCCCGGCCGTCTTGGCAACTTCATTCGCAACAAAAAAAGGCCAACATAAGTCGGAACATACATTTATCTCGTAACTTAACTGTCTCTGATATTGTATTATCATAAAAATGTCATAAAATATATTACTATATACGCTAATTCCTTGATAAGTAAAAGGCGACTGTGATAGTTGCGGTTTTGATTCGGCCGTGTTACTATGGTCCTCAGACATTTATTTTTTTTGTTTCTGTGTGTATAATAATGCTATGTGTACATTATTATTGTGTGTATTACATTCGTTTTGGGTATGGCTAAACTAGGCTTGATATTCATGCTGTGTGATTATGATTTTCGATAATTTAATTCATCAAATAATCTGGATTTAAAAAATACATCGGTGTTACAACAATAAGGTATATGAACATCAGTGTTGTTTTAATTTTTTATGTTTAATACGTACTCGATATTATGTCGTATACAATATATTTATATTCTTATGGAAGGCTGTCAACATCAGATACTGATAACCTACTGATGTTGCACATGCTAGATGTATGCATATGATGCAGGTGCAGATCTAGGAGCATCTGCATCATCAGAATACGTCAGGTATGAGGAAGGATACTCTGAATGTATCTATGTATCTATATATGTGTTATGTTTTATCCGAATCAAATCTGAATAAAAATCTTCTCCGAGCGTATTCATTACAAATAAAAGGTGAAAAAAAATACAAATATGATTAGTGTACAGAGTTACGACTTGCAAACAGTCAACAACTTGAAGCTTGATGCTTGAACGTATGTTACTCGTACCAGTAACAAACGAATATAGAAGGTTGAACTGTAAGCTCTCTGAATCTGAAACTGACATACATTCTAAACTATTGTGCAACAGAGCGCGTACAGATATCACAGATCTAATATTTAGACTATTGCATCGAAACTGTGTAAATGACAGCCGGACGATTTAAGAGGCTATACCACCCTTAAGGTACGAGTTGGCAACAAGCGACATGAGGCGGCGGCGGACGACGTGTCACAGCGACACTACGTGTTTCTATGTATTTCGACTCCCTACGTAGTCAGCAACACGAAGCTGGCGACGCGTCGTCGAGCGAGCGAAGGGAATTTCATAGAAATACATAGAAACCAGTTGTGTCGCCGCGGCACTACTGGTTTCTGTGTATGAAATCTATCCGCGGTCGGACGACACTGGAGTCTGTCCCTCGACGATACACGTCGCTAGCTTCGTGTCGCTAACTACGTAGGGAATTTCATAGAAATACATAGAAACCAGTAGTGTCGCTGCGACACGTCGCCCGTTGCCAACTCGTACCTTTACGTATAGAGTTTGTGTGTTAAAGTGAACGACTTCAGTGAATCGTTCGCGTGGGGCAAAACTTCCGACTGCAACGCAGAAGGTTGCGGTTTCGATTCCCGCCGGGAACAAAAATATTTATGCTTACCCATGTTTGTTTCTGGTTCTAAGTCTTATCTATATGTATCATATGTGTGTATTTACAAAAATAAGTATACCTAATGTATAATATATCCGTAGTCTAGTACCCATAGTACAACCTTAGTTGCTTAGTTTGGGACTAGATTGCGCTTTGTTTAACGTTCTGCAATATTTATTTAGGTATTTTAAGCCAAAGCAAAGTTGTTAACAAATTCGCTGCTTCAAAAAAAAACAGTCCTTGACGTAATCATTAATTAATGTGTTTTAAGTACAATTTGTGGCGTTAACGTAAACGCTGACCCATAAAAATATCATAGTATACTTTAATTGTACAGTAGAAGAGACCTTCAAATATTCGACTTGTTATTTTATTACACAACGTTAATTTCTGATAGAAACGTGGAATGGAATTATTAATTAGAGTTTAATGAGGTAAGATCGCATAAGGGGGAAGGCCGTATGATTTAAACATCTTCCAAAATAGGTAACATTGCAATTGCTGAATGCCGCAGATCGGTGCGGGGTAAATTGCTCTTGTGAACACTGTGGCTAACACTAAAAAATATCACCTATTTTGGGAGATATTTGAGTCATACAACATGCAGAGGCAGATCTTTGTTGGCAGCACTGTTACTTGTAATTTTTTGTTTTTTACGTAATGTTATGTTCATATATGTTGTTTTCTTTTGTACTTTTCATAATTGCTCTTATTTCTTTTGTATGTTTTGTTGTCTACAAATATTTTCTATTTGCCTTTTTCATAAGGTATTCCCCCTTATCCGATCCTACCTGACTATACTCAGTATTGCGTGGGTATTTATCAGCCATTTAGTTATAAAATTAGGTAGATATGAAATAGATTTTCTTCTTGTATCTGCCAAGCAACACAATCCAGTGAAATCGTATTACAATAACATAATTACCAAAGTTATTGCCGCTTTCTCTATCCTACAAGATTAAAATAACTTTTGCTAATACTCGGAAGTTTTTCTTTACTCAACCTACGGTGGTTTGTTAGATAGAAGTGAGTTGGTGATCCAAAGGTTGTAGGTTCAAATCCCATTGGATGCATTTTTTTATCTCCGATAGAGGATCGTTTTACCTCTATCTTATTTGATGGTAAGTGATAATATCTAAGATGCAACACGCTTATCGAGAAGAAGGAAGATGGCAGTAGTGGAAAAAGATCCGATCCGTCTTCCTTATTAGCTGTACCGGCCAACTTATCGGAAGACGGACGAGTCTGACTTAGCCCCACGACTTGGTAGGTAATGGTAATTTTGGTAAAGCCTGGTTTATTATTGTGATATCAAAATTTACAGAAGATAAAACCTTCTTCTCTATCTATCTTCGTATCTTATTCTTTAACCCCCAACCGATAAAGACGGGTTTGACGTTTCTGTCTGTCTGGCTATGTATCTGTCTATGGCATCGTAGCTTACAACCGGATGAAACGATTTCAATGTACTCTTTTAATTAATAGGTGACTTATTTATGAATGCGGCTATAGGTATGCGTCTACTCAATTATCGAACACTAGCAGATTCCCGCGTAAGTCCCGATCCCGTGGGGATATCGGGATCAAAAGTAGCCTATGTTACTCAGGGTGAATGTAGCTTCCTAATGGTGAAAGAATTTTTGAAATCGGTCCAGTAGTTTCGGAGATTACCCGTTACCCCCAATATACATACATACATGTTACCAACGTTACCTCTTTATAATCTTCTAATATATAAAATTTCCATGTCACAGTGTTAGTTACCGTACTCCTCCGAAACCGCTTGACCGATTTTTATGAGATTTTGTATACGTATTCAGTAGGTCTGAGAATCGGCTACTATCTATAATTTATAAGGCAAAACAACGTTTGCCGGGTCAGCTAGTATTAGTATAGATTTGACACAAACCATACACACAAAGTTCGTAATAATTTATTGAATAATTACTATGCCGATAAATGTCGTTCTTCCTGATTGTGATGGATAGATGGGTTCCTTGAAGTAAGACATTTATCGGTAGTACATATTTAAAAAGAAAAATGCGGAGAAGCGACCTTGTAAAAGTTCCAGTTTTACCTTTTGAGGTTCTTCTTCTTTTCGTGTAGTAGTGTAGCTCACCTTGTGTTAGAGTTGTCAGGTCGCCCTAAGAAACTTCTAACTTGACCTAAGGACTGATGTCTAGGATAACAACCGGGACCAACTGAGGCACGGAGGGGCTCGAGAAAAGCACGGAGGGGCTCGAGAAAAATATTTTTTGCCACACAAAGTATCCATCACCCATCCAAGTAATGACCACGCCAAGCGTTGCTTAACCCACACGATCTTTCAAGATCGGTAGGTACAGCCTAAAAATAATTACGAACTTTATGTGGATGCTATTTGACAAATGTTCGATCACTGAATAAACATAACATAAATATAGATTCTTCTTCTGTTTTCGCGATGTTGTATTGAAATTAAAGACATTTTTCGGTTTGAATCGCGTCTATCCTGAAAAATGTCTTTAATTTCAATAACATAAATATTTTAAAATTATTAGTGAACAGCTTTTCAAAAAATAAAACTTTGTTAAAAACCTTCGACACGACAAAGAAAAACTTCAGGCAAGTTGAGGAAGTTAACAGAATATTCAGTACTTAAGTATCCAATTATCAAAATATGCTTTAATATGGAACTAAGTAGAAAACTCAAGTGACAAATGATTACAGAAGTCACATTATTAGTGGTGTACATACATACCTACCTACATATTGGTCACTTAGCTACCTACGTACATATGGGTACGTTCGTGGGATTTAGCCCTAGCTGACCCACTTGTGACATGTGGCTGGTGCTTATATGCTTAGTTAGTTGCTGGGTGCACCGTATATAGGCGCCTTATATTATGAGTACCATATACGTTTGTACACGACAAGAATTTAAAAGCTAGAATCTATCTGAATTATTTTGTGCTTTATCTTTAGCCTATATATGCCTTTATCTGTTTTTACCTTTGATATGCGAAATTTGGGATCAACCAATCTTAGAGTTGTTGAGTCTGAGTCGATTAAAAGAAAAATAACTTGGGGTCGGAATTCGACCCCTTGGGCATACATAATGGATTAGAGTAGAATCGTTTTTTAGGGTTCCGTACCTAAAGTAAAAACGGGACCCTATTACTGAGACTTCGCTGTCTGTCTGTCTGTCTGTCTGTCCGTCCGTCCGTCCGTCCGTCTGTCCGTCTGTCACCAGGCTGTATCTCATGAACCGTAATAGCTAGAAGGTTGAAATTTTCACAGAAGATGTACCTACTTCGGTTGCCGCTACAACAACAAATACTAAAAACAAAATATAACAATTATTTAAAAGGGGCTCCCATACAACAAACGTGTTTCAAAAACTACAAAGGAATTTTAATACGATGTGAGGTCGCTTCTGATTGGTCAAGTCAAATCGAGTTGGTCATGGAATTCAAAATGGCTGCCCTATCTGTCAAATATACTAGTCTGCCTTCACTGTCCAAAGAGTTTCTTATAAGTTTCAGATTTTCTTTGAATCAAAGTTGTTGTAAACCATTTTAGGGTTCCGTACCCAATTGTGATAGTGCGCGAGTTTCGCACTTGGCCGGGATTTTATCTTCTTCTAATATAGTGTGGTATCAGAACGCGCCCTCCGATGAGAAGAAACCACAAGAAAGTCATGAGAATTTACTTTTTGTGATCATGTGTCATCATCATCATTGCAATCATCATAATACAGGAGCAATCAATAATCATATCTGGACTCTTTTCATTAAAATATACCGACTTATTATAGTACGCCCCAATTACACAATTTTAGCCTTAATAATAAACGTGAAGAAAGGTAGGAGTATTATTACTTCTTTTTGTTTCTGTCTGTCAACTTTGGAAGTTCTTGTCACGGAAAAAGACAAAGCATGTTTATAAATATAAGGCTATTTAGATTTTAACATATTTTTTAACCTTCAGAATCACTTCTAAGCAACACAGTAATCGCTTATATCTATTTACTGCCATTTTATTTATTTACCGTCTGCTATTGAATAGTAAGCAGTTCCAAAAGGTCTGATCAAATTGTAAAAATTGTCATTCGGTCCGTGGAGTGAGCTTGTTTGTCTCTGTAAGCGAGTAAAGTGGACAAAATGCAGAGGACGTAACGGAGGAGCCAGTCGTCCACTATTGGCCGACCGCTTGCACTTGGCTAACCTCCAGAACCTTGATTTAAATGCGCCATTTATTGGGACTAGTGAAACAATTTTATTTTCTTGTTTATTACTGCCCCCTATACGCATCAGATTTATGTAAACGATTTGGATTTGTTTACTGTTTTTTCGATTTCTTTTGCTTTGAACACATTTGAAAAACGATGTTTTGTGTCAGAATTTTCTTATTTTGTTACTGTATGTATATTTGCAAAAAAATGTATGAATATTTCTATATAATATTATGTATATTATATGGGTCCATATTGGCTCACATAAAATTTTAAGTCCTATTGTTTGTCTTACTACCGATTTGAATTCATAATAATCACTCTTCATAATTTTATCACTCATACTTTTTTTATTCAGACATTTTTATTACTACCATCGGAGCTCATAATAGTTAATGATCATAATTTTTTTATTAATAATGTTACTACCAAGAACAGTTTAAAATCATAATTTTTTTCTTCATAACATTTAATGATCATATTGCTTTAGTTTATAATTATTGTTACTAAGAACATATTTCAACTCATAATATCGTTGTTCAGAATAGCTTACTTTATAACAGACATTTATCATAATTTTTGTATTAATAACGGCAACTTTAACAAAACTTTTTATGAACTACCCCAATCAAACTCTTTGTGAAATTATAAATGGTTTTTGACTTGTGTTCTGGCGATCTTCTTTTTGAAACGGAGTTAACTCATAATGTAATTATATTTTCTATTCTATTATTATATTTCTTCTTAGAAATTACTCTTTAGTTAATAATGTTGTAATAAAAACACTTATGATTAAGATATATCAGGTTTTTTTTATTTATAGTAATTAGGCGCGTAATCATGTTCTTACATTAACCTAACCTATCCGAGTCGGTGTGCTCCGTATATTTTATTTCAAAATTCAAGTAAGATGACAATAGTAGGTGAAACAAATGTATGAATAAAGATATTATGATTTTCAATAATTATGCATAAAACACTTATGATTAAGAAATTTATAAAAATGAATATTAGAATAAAACACATGTATGAATATCAAAGTTATTTATTGGAATGATTATGAGTTTCGAGCATTATGATAAACAAATATATTAAAACAAATATTAGTAAAATGAAGTGTATGAATAGTGATATTATGAATTTCAATTATTTTATATTTTAATATTTAGTTTTTAAATTTTTTATGAAGAATGATCATTATGATTATAAATGGTATGTGAAACATTTTCGGACCTCCGATGATAGGAGTTAAAATTTTATGTAAGACGATCCGCCCCCATATTATATATCATGGCCCCTGTGGCACGTCGGGCGAAAGCCCGAGTTCGATTCCCGCCGGGTGCAAATATTTATGCTTAAAAATAAATATTGTCTAGTACCCATAGTACAAGCCTAGTGCTGAGTTTGGGGCTAGATTGAGCTCTGTCTAACGTCGTGCATTAGTTATTTTTGTGTAGCTAAATAGTACACAAAGCTTATTTTAGTTCCTTTCCAACGTTTTGTTTATTTTTTTGAAAAATTAAATGACAATCAGATTGCCCATCTCTAAAGTTTTCTTGTGTTTTGAATTAAAATCTTTTAATAACGGAAAGTATGTATAGGTAGGTATAATATGTAGTTCATACAAAACGTAGGTATATCTATCAAATAAAACTACATACTTTGGTAATTGATCGCACAGCGCACTCTACTATACTTAATGAAAGTTTTATTTACGAGGTGCTGTTAAAATAGCCATACTCGTAGACAATAACAATGAGGTTATTATGAGTTCGGCTCCGATCCGAACCGCGATCGCATTAACTTCACCGAGCATCACTAACGCCGGCTTTTAAATTTTATAGACTCCTTAAATTTATTTAAACACCGTTATGTTAACAAACTAACAAATTTCTTTATAACGAAAATCGAGAAAGTACCGCTCATCTAACTTCTCTCATAACATCGAATGTTCTAATATTTTACAAGCCTAAACGAATTTTTTTCTCGGCACCGTTTAAAAGTTTACCTTTCGAGGTATTAAATTATATTTTATAAGCTGTAAAATAGCGGAATCACTTTGTCGGCTTTTTTATAGGAAAATAAAAACAAAATCTGAAAGGTCGTATGTACTAACGCCGGCACGTTACGATAATCCGGCAATAGCACTTAAACCCTTCCATTGAACTCGTGAATCAATGGAATGGAAGTTCATATTGAAATGATTCGTCGAATTATTAATCCGATTGCTTTTTAGTTATTTTTCTTGAACAATAAAAGTCGACTGTGAGAAGCGAGTTATTTGTGTGGATAGCTGATGGTTGTAGCACTCCAGATAATGAAATAATACGCTTTTATGAATCACAATATGATCGATACATTTTAATAAATAAGTTAGGACATCATGATGTTTATTAAGTTGTTAGGTCAAATTAAAGAGATTTTTGGTTTTAATCGCTTGGTGTTTATTTCTTTTAGCATTGTTTCTACACAACGTTTGAGACCTTTACAGGTCCTTTCTTCAGTTTTGTCAATCCTGACCCCGCCACGTCACTCGCTTAAGTTGATAGTCTACCTACTCTTTTCTCCATACAAACTTTACAAATAAATTCGACTGTTTCCTCCCGGGATAAAGATATTAGAAAAAATATGCTTATGCTATAAGTCCTATATATCAGCCATGACTATGCCCTACGGTTTAATTTTTTTCATTAAAGTCATGGCATAGGGTAAACCAGGCATATGTGCCCCAGTCGAATATGTGCCCCACTTGCGAAATTAATTGATACATTTTGAATTTACCGCGTATTGGATCGAAAATGGTTAGTGACAGAAATATGGCGGAGATATAAACAACTCAGTGCCGGTTTTATTGTGTTTTTAGTGAGAAAAAGTGAATTAAAGGTTTGTATGACTATGTAAATTTGTTTTGGATATATTTTCACGTTATGTTAAAGTATTCTCTTGGTGCAATTTAGTTTATTTAAAGTTTCATTCGAAAACTAACCTTGTTGAACATTTGTTTGGACACAATAACGTTTCATTTTACGCAATATTTTCTAGTTGCATTAAAGTGGGGCACGTTACACCGGACTTTGGCTAACGTGCCCTGATGTTTTTCGGATAATGTGCCCCATTTGGAGATCGTTTTTAAATTGTTATTTTGATGAGTTTTTAAATAAATATTATATTTCAGAAAATGGGAAAGGATAAAGCTGCAGATTCAAGGAAATGGACGGAGGAAAATATGAGAAAAGCTATGGAGGATGTAACAAATAAGAAGCTGGGAGTTAATGAGGCGAGTCGCCTTTATGAAATACCATCACGAACACTTCGAAGACACATCCTCAGGGGCTGGAAGAGCAAGCAGACCATCGGCAGGCCTTCAGAATTAGGACAAGAAAATGAACGTAAACTGGTAGCTCACATTAAAAAGCTAGAGGCTATTGGATTTCCTTTGGAACAATCTAGACTTCAGTCTATTGCCTATGACTTTGCTGAGAAGCTTGGATTGCCGCATCGGTTCAATAAAGAAAAGCAACAAGCAGGCTGGGATTGGTTTCAATCATTTATGAAGCGCCATCCAGATCTAAGTAAAAGGAAAGCTGAAGCCTTATCGCTGGCGAGAGCAAGTGGTATGAATCGAGCGGACGTTGAAAACTACTTTGAAGTTTTATTGAAGTTACTTACTGATAATGATTTGATTGGTAAACCAGACAGAATTTACAACATGGATGAGAGTGGAATTCAAGTAAATAATAAAACTGGACGCGTATTAGCTAGCAAAGGCGCAAAATGTGTCAATACTGTAACCAGCACCGAAAAAGGTGAAAATATATCTTTGGTTGCATGTTGTAACGCAGAGGGTACATTTCTTCCACCTGTTTTGATACTGAAAGGAAAATATAAGAAACCTGAGTTTTTTGAGGGTTTACCGCCTGGATCAGATGTGTATATGAATCAGAAATCATCATATATCAATGCAGAACTATTCTATAATTGGATGAAGAATCACTTTATTCCAAGAAAGCAAGAGGGTAAGGTTCTTCTTATTTTAGATGGACCATCATCGCATTCTAACTCATATGAAATGCTTCAATTAGCAGCGGATAATGACGTGATTATTCTTTGTCTACCAAGCCATACTACTCAGGCCCTTCAACCATTGGACAGAAGTTTTTTTAAACCATTTAAAAGTTACCTATCCAAAGAAGTAACCAGCTGGTTTATTAACCACAAAGGAAAGCCTTTTAGTCGATATCACATTTCAAATATGATTGGTAATGCATGGTACAAGTCTGCACTACCAGCAATTGGAATTTCAGGATTCAAAGCAACAGGGATATGCCCCTATGACCCTAACGCTGTTCCGGACTACTTTTTCAGTATATCTGATGCATCTTTTGGAGACACACAGAATGATAATCCGGAACCGATTAATGTTAATCCACAGCCCATTCAGAATACTGATGACTTTTCTTTGCCGGGTACTTCTGCGTCATCTATGGAGCCTAATCAAGTTGTTCAGATGCCCACATCACTTACGCAAGAAGAAACACCTACTAAGACCTTACAAATGGTTAGTCCATTGCCTATCATTCAACCAAAAATAAGCAAACGAAAACAAAATGTTAAGGTTTTGACGTCAGAAACTCATTTAACAACTCGTAGATTGTTTGAAGAAAAGAAGAAGTCACAAGAGAAAAAACTAATGCCCGTGCATCCAAAGCGTAAGAAGATTATTCCTGAGGACTTGTCTTCTTCATCAGAGAGCGAGGACGAGTTGAAACTTAGCGATTCTAGTGAAGAATGTAGCGATGAAAATGAAAACACTTGTGTAGAATGTCTAGAGTCGTACTATCATACTAAGAAGAAAAGTGACTGGATTCAATGTATGCAGTGTTCTGGTTGGTTACACGAAGACTGTACAAGTCATGCCGAGAAATGTAACAAGTGCGGTGCCAAAAATAAAGGGAAAGGGAAGGGAAAAAAGTCATCAAAATAAGAGGCATACTGGGGCACTTAAGACGGATGTATCCGTGTAATGTGCCCCACCCTATGTTTTAAGAAACTGTTGATTTTAGTTATATTTAATTACATTTTAGAAGATTTTTTAAGTTTTTGTTATGCCTAATGAGTCAGAGGTTAAGACTGATTATTTTAATAAACAAGTTCCTAGTAAAAAAATGTTTTTATTTTGTTTTTTCGAATTGTGGGGCACGTTTGCCTGGTTTACCCTAGGTATATAGGTTTTATGACATAAACATATTTCCTCAAATGTCTCTCTATCTAGGGAGGAAACAGTCGACTACGTCTGTATGGAGAAGGAGTACGTAGACTGTCCTCTTTATACGGAAAAAGACTTTAATTTCAATACAATATCGCGAAAACAGAAGAAAAATCTTCATTAGGTCAAGTTAGTACCTACCTTTAGGACACCCTGAAAACCATAACCAGCATACCTAGTTACCTAATACGATAAAAAAACATATTTAAAAAAACACCCAACGACTTTTTTAGAAGTCGGTTAAAAAGAAGGCTCGGTTTATTTAGATAGAAGCCTGCTTAACTGTTGCTCTGAACATGTATGAACTCTATTTAATGTTAGATAGGCACATGATAAATATTACAAAGATGACAATGTAAATTTAGTTTGAAATTTTTCATGTCATTTTAGTAATCCATCATTTTGAAAAACGTTCCCCAATATATAGGTTAGCAAAATCTCATTACATTGGAGTATCTACCTGCTAGACAATTTTTATCAAAATAGTTTATTTTTAATGTCAATGAACTCGCCGAGAGAGGGCGTCCAAAGTTTGGGAAATATTTAAAATAGGCTATTTTTGTAGGTGAGTTTTGAAACACTATTTCACATTATTAGAGATGGGTTGAGCACGAGCGCAGTAGAATGTTTAATACATTATTTTAGTAAGTACCTAACTGTCCCGGCTTACGCTTCGAAACTCAGTTGAGTGTTAGGTTGACTCCGCTTGCCGCTTGAATTGGCCAATCCTGAAAGATAATCACCAATTTATAGCTCACTCAATGAGCGAGCTGCTGCCTAACCAGTATAGAGTATAGACAGCTACTCGGACGCCAGTAGCTCAGATAACCTCAGCTTCATACCACTCGCACTTGACGACCTCTGTTGCGCGTCGGGAAAAGGCCCTACTGCAATGCAGAAGGTTGCGGATTCGATTTCCGCCGGGTGCAAGTATTTATGCTAAAAAATAAATATTTATTTCTGGTCTGGGTTTTTTCTATGTACCATTATATATGTATTTACAAAAAAAAAGTAGTATACCGTTGTCTAGTATCCATAGTACAAGCCTAGTGCTTAATTTGGGGCTAGATTGAGCTGTGTGCAATGTCGTGGGATATTTATATTTTATACCTATAAGTTATTCGTAGGTACGTAACGTTCAAACGGTGCGAGATAGTACAGTAATCAGCTGACTGACTCGTACACTAGCTCGCTCTCTGGCGATCGATAAGACACCGTCACCTATTACGCTAGCTAACTAATAAAGAATGTTCGTTTCATAATGTCTACCGATGATATACCTAGTTACATTTTACCGGGTCTTAATTGCGTATTATTCGTTTTCTTACCTTGACGTTTCGACTATGTTAAAATAGTCTTGGTCGCTAGAAGACGCCCAAGGGTCTTTTGTGAATAGCAAATATTTATTATTTTACAAAAACAACAGTAACTTAAATAAAACCTATTAAAAACTAAACCAAACTACCTCTGAAATAAATACGTACCTACCTAATAATAAAAATCTTTAATAAAATTAAGTAGGTACCTACTCCTTTAACACCTACATTAGGTATTGTTTTGCGAAGATAAAACAAATATTTTTTACTTTACACAATTCAAAAGGGAATGTCCACCATCAAAAATCTACCTGTCAGTTTCACGAATGCTGGGTTTTTAAACAAAGCAATAAAAATCCTATCTCTGTAAATATTATTTTTGTCTCTATGAATAAGGTATTTTATCTATATTTTATTAAACGTACGTAGCAACGACATAAAAGTGAAATTATCCCTAAAAGCAAATCAAGATAATCTGTCTGGCTCTTTTCAAGTTTTGGAATTGTTAGTAGCTCAGAAAAAATTACGCGGCTATCTATAAGCTTAGCAGGGCTTTACTTTACATCTAACCACCTAAACTCCTAGATACCTTTGAAAAGCTATTAACGTTTTATTCTACGAAATCATCTGAGTGTAGAAGAGAGATAATTCTGAGTATGATCCCGTCAATAACGTCGGCTCGTCGCCGACCAACACTAAAGTCTCCCTGAATAACGAAGGGGTTCTTTTATATAAAACGGGCCTGAAAGGAAACCATTTTTTTTAAATGATGGGGATGGTCTATCTTGAATATGCACAGTCTGTCGCAACATTCAACATCATTAGACCGGGAAATGACTGTGCGGATCTGAATACTTTTTTAATCAATAGGTTTACGGTGTTACTAAATTGGAAACTTTTGAGAGGCTTTTCGTTTTGCGTAAAGGCGATTTATTTTAGTACTTAGTCTCATTAAAAGGAGGGGTGGTTTAAATAAAGTAGGGAGCTATAAAATCAAGTGGACCGGAGTGAACCGCCGGGCGGATATCTGACACGGAACTAATTTCTACTATATTTTAATCCAACAAAATACAAAGGAGCCCAATTTGCATAAACCTCGGCTGTTTGTTTCATACGAGGAATGTGGAGATCCGATTTGCTCTCAACTATTTTGTAGTCTATTTATTTGTTTGCACAAAGTCGAGTGTTGCATTTCTAAATGCAATATACTGTCTCTCTGATTACTACGTTCTGTCACAATGTTCATAATATCTACCTTTGTGGTTTAGGTTACTTTTAAAGTAACAAATTAATCAATTAGCACATCAAATCTAGTGTTGTGAAACTCACACTTAAAAATATTTTATTCAGTAGTGTTTATTTGTTAGTATTCATTCATTACTTTCACATTTTTTTTATAAATGAGTTCCATTGAGTAAACTACAAAAAAGGGTATTGAGTTTTTTTTAATGATTATGCTCGTAAATGTTAGGGTTTAAAATGTAACTATTAAATCAGAAGCGTGAAAGTAATAATAATAATCCCAGTTACCTTATTAATGGGAAAAATAATGAGGTAACTTACCTCAGGTAATTAGGTTGTGCCTTGCAATATTTTGGATTAACAATAATTCAAACAAGAAATAGAATAAATGAGTAAAATAATATACTCCTGTCGAGTCCTGTTTCTTTTTCATAAATATTACTAAGTTCCTATGAAAAAATCTTACATTTTTGTTGCTGGTAGTTAGGTACTCTAAACAGAGGTGTGTTTTCCACCCGCCGACTCTTAACATGCTATTAAAAGAAGTTTTCCGCACGTGAGGAATCCCGGGCGTTTGTGAATATTCATAATGCTGTTCACTCCGTTCAGTAAACTTGCTGAAACTTGCGGAACAACTTTTAAATTCGTTCAAATATATCACTCATGGTGGAACCACAACTTCGTTGAAGACGATGAAAATTAACTGCGAATATTTAAATATGAAACAGTTTAGAAATTTTGGATGGTAGTAATTAATCACAAAGAATCAGGGTGAGCATAAATCTCATTAATACGGTATACTAATTAGGTCAAGTAAAAAATACAAATGTACATTAATACATAGGTAGGTATACCTACTTAATAGGGATCTATTAAGTAAGTATACCTACCTATTTCTAAAGATGATTAATTATGAGATCTATAAGTAATATTTTTCAGGGTTCTTGTTTTTGTCCTGTCCGTAAGATTTATAACTCGATAAAAATATTTGTGCACCTGGTTCGATGGCTGTGACGTCACATCGTCATTAACCATTAATAATTAAGTTATTTAATTAATAAGTCCATTAATTAATAAGTCCTTAATTTTCCCCACATGTGATCCCTGGGTAGTGGTAAAGGAACCATTACAGAGAAACAGCTTCATACAAGCCCGCGAGACGTAGGTACCACTACATGCGCAGCTATGTGTGCGTGACCTTTCTTACCGATGGTGTGTCTAAGGGTTCACGTACGTACTCGGCTCACCTACGTGAGTCCTGTTTCTTCACGTACGTGAGCCGAGTAGGCTCTTCGGGAAGCCTCGGCAAACCCGAGCGGAAAGCGGTGAGAAGTAACGCACACATTGCTGAGCATGTAGTGGAGTACCTACCGCCGCCGCGCCGCGAGTTTGTATGTAGCTGTTGCTCTGTAGGATAAATATTCGGTGGTATGATCGTGGTCAAACGCTAACCTATAAATAAAACAAAAGTATACCAATTCCCAATATTTATACGTAGGTAGGTACATACATACATATATCTAAATTGATATAAGAGTTTGAATATTGTAGATTAGAGCCGGTGATACGTCTACCAATATTCGAAACGGAAACGGAATATTTCTCGTCATACGAATTGCAATACCGTCGGATCGGAACAGCCAGCGCACATCGATAATTGGAAATTGCATACGCTGTGCGAGTGCGCTCTCGTCTCCGGCATTATTTCAATATCTACCTAAACCAAATGAATATTTTACAGTTAAAATATAATTGAAAAAAAAATATTAAAAAAAACAATTAGGTAGGTAGGTCTACTGATTAAAAATGGGGATCTCGAAGAGCTATATAATTTCAGCACAGCAATTATTTGGCCAGGATCAATCATTTCCTGATTAAAAATAGGTAAATAAATTATCATAAGTGGAAATGTTCACTCCGACTTTCTTTCCAAAGGTCGTGAAATCGAATTCCGGCGAGCACCAATGTTCTTTTCTTTAAAAAAATAGTTCTTTTCTAAATAATGTGAACTATTAACATCGGACTGGTGAAGGAAACCATCGCGAGAAACTCACGTCTGAAAATCACGTACAATAATACGTAGGTACGTAACATTTTTTAATTACATAATATCACATGTACCTACCTGCGGTTCTTGACTTTTTTTTAAAATTTGAACAAACATACCAATATGTTATTATTATTTTGTAGTAATTAGGTGAGACAGCTGATTGTTTTCTTTTAGAGTAAATCGTTCAGATACAATTTTATATTCGTTAGAATTTTAAAATCACTGAAATGTTTGAGCAACAAATGGTTATTTATCCGTTGACATTCACTATAAAATATGAAGCAGATGGTTGTTTCGCGAAAACTAGTTTAAAATTCATTCAATTTTACACTACATATGCCATGAGCGGGATAACTACGTTTACAAAAAAAACGATAGGTGTTTTGATGAAAAAAAAAACTCTAACCAAATTATTCTAGTGTTTTCTGATATGTTTATACTGTCCCCATATTATATTGTTTGTCTGACTACATTATTTTAAATGTTAACAAAATAAATAAAGATGGTATTAAGCATTTTTATGCACCCGACGACGTTTCGAGGTTTTTCCAGACCTGTTCACGGTCAAAATACTTAATTAGTGAATATTAAACGAATGAATCGGGTTGCTTTTATTGTATTAACAACTAGCTGCGTCCCGGGGTAAGTCCCGTTCCCGTAAGAATATCGGGACTAAAATTAGCCTATGTTACTCAGGGTGAAAGTAGCTTTGAAATCGGTCCAGTAGTTTTTGAGTTTATTCATTACAAACATACAGACACACACACGCACACACACACACACACAAATACAAATCTTTCCTCTTTTTAATATACCTAAGAGTAGATGAGTTTAACAAAATATTCTCACAATACTATATCATCATCTCCCTTTTGCTTTGGAGTCACTACGTCTCATTCTAATCTGTTCCCTGCCAAGTTCTCGTTTACTCTCTTTTTAACCGACTTCTAAAACAAAAGGAGGAGGTTTGCAATTCGTCGGTTTTGATCTCCCATATACCAAGACCACTACAGAGGAGTTATAAAAATAAACTTATAGGTTCCGAAAGTGACTTCTGGTCCAGTTCATCGCCTTACGAGTATAATATAAAAAGTTAAGTAGAAACTTCCTGCCAAAGTTATCTGCACTACGAGTACATTCAACATAATGCGATATCGGGAGAAATAGTGAAGAATAAAGTTTGTCGTGGAAAGTTAAACAGCGTATTTTATCGTCAGTAGATACGGCGAAGCTCAGTACCACAATCCAACGACGAGTTGTACATAATGACTTTCATATTATTATGAAATAGTATGTGGGGCGGCTTTTATTTCTGCTACGAGTCTCTCTTAGGTAAATTGCTTAGGTTTATTACGTAACTTTAGTATTTACTTAGGAGACAGTATATTTTCTTACTTATTCTTGTGAAGTTTTTTAGAACTTTTATATTTTTGTACCATATTCGCGCTCGTGAAGGCAAGGGACCATTTTCAAAATGAGCACCATAGTCCAAGCCGTCCGACAATAAACCTATGTAGGACGCGTAAAAAAGTTACTGACTAATTTCATTGATCAACAAGAAAACCATATCTATAGACATCAATAAAAAAATATATGGCAAACTAGCTGCGTCCCGCGGTTTCACCCGCGTAAGTCTCGATCCCGTGAGAATATCGGGATTAAAAGTAGCCTATCTTACTCAGGGTGAATGTAGCTTTCTTTTGGTGAAATTTTTGAAATCGGCCCAGTAGTTTTTGAGATTATTCATAACTAACATACAGACACACACACAAATACAAATCTTTCCTCTTTATAATATTAGTGTTAGATGTAGACTAGTGTAGATGTAGATTACCTAAATTGTGTTTTCTGTTTATAAACTTAATATGACGTAAAAAAATAATCAAAGAGGATCAAAATAATCATGTTCTAATGCATTCATTTATGCAAAGTGAAATACTAAAAATTTGAATAGTTTTGAAATTACCTCACTCAGCCTTTTGCATGAAGTTTTATTGAATCCATTTGTTTTTATTACACCTTATTATTTGGAATGCAAATATAAAATTCATACCCTTAAATATCATTTGAAAAAAGCCGAGTCAAATGCGTTTGAATATTTTATTAGGTTATACCTACCTGTGTTATTAAATTTATATTGGTTTTGACGCAGAGCTAAAATTAAATGAGCGTTTCTGAGGCAAACTGCAAACAGACAGACAGAGGACATGACTAAACGATTCGTTGACCACGAAACCCTAATAAATATATTTTAAATATATTTATATATATCCAAATATATTTTCAAATCGAATGTAGGTACCTATTTCATTTTACGACCATATAACTTATATATATATCTCCTAAATCCATGCTATATTTATATAAAGTACCGTTACAAAGCTACAGAAGAAATTATTATGAATCTATTAGTATACTTTATAAAAGTAATTTGATAAAATATAATAAAATTTACATAATTCGAGAAAAGACCACCCGCTAGAAAACACAAACGATGGGAATTTTATTTTCATGCTCACATTTGCGCAATTTGTATACAGAATGTAAATTAGAAAGCTCCTTATTTCAAGCAACGGCGTCAGGATATTTGGCTCAATGTCGCGATGTCTCTTCGCAAATAAAAATATTATACCAACAACAAATACAATGAATAAAGCACTTGACTCGTGTTCGTCTCTCTGAATTGTGCTCCTTTAACGAAATTTTATGACGAATAAATAGGTAACTCCATCTCGCTCTACGTCGTCTCTCTCATTATTTCACTCTGAGGTCTAAACATTATTGGACTACCATTTTAAGAGGATAGTCTCAATTCTCTTTCTCCTTACAAACGTAGTTTACATTTCCTCCCTGGATAAAGACATTAGAGCAAATATGTTTATGCCATAAAACCTTTATCTGTCATGAGTTCATGACAATGCATCTACCTTTTTATTTTTTTTAATTTTCTAATTAAAATAATAATAAAAAAATATAAAATGAAAAAAATAAAAAGGTACATGCATAGTCATGACAGATATAAGTTTTATGGCATAAACATATTTGCTCTAATGTCTTTATCCTGGGAGGAAAATGTAAACTACGTTTGTATGGAGAAAGAGAATGGAGACTATCCTCTTAAGTAGGTAGTTCAGTATTTGTGCTAAGATGTAATAACACCAACGTCACATAACTTTGGAAACCACTTTTGTGCCTACATAATGTACAGTCAGCAACATTACTGGCTGCCCACCGTAAGGTCTGATTTCACTTGCAAGATAAATTTAGGTTCACTTAAAAAAGATAGGTGCCTACGGTTTTAGTATTAATTGTTACCTACCTACTACCTATCCTCTGCTTGCATGCGGCACAGAACACTACAATTGTCACACATTTGATATCGATAGACTTATCTATTTCAATGTGTGTAATAATATGCTTATTCTACACTCGGCGCTCGGTTCAAACGAATCTTTCGGCTAACTGGGTAGCCACTTTTGTTGTTGATAGTACATTAATCTAATAGGTAGGTACCTACTTCTTCTTTGACTGTGCCACTTCCCAGTTCAGGTTGGTCGGCTCTACCAATTAGTATCATGGCATTCTGTCGATGCCTGCCGTGGCGCTGACTATTCGATGTCGAAAAATCGAATAGGTGCACCTACAGATAAATGAAAAAAATATTTCGAACTCGCCTCAACTGTCCAGTGCAAGATTTACAGCGTTCCATTACCACCGATAACTACTAGTATAGGTAACTGTACTACATGTACCAGCTAGGTACACCCCGTACATAGCATGTATCGTCCAACCCAGTGTACAGGCACGCCTGAATTTTACACCAAAATTGCAATTTTAACCACTTTCGTTGTTCAATACCCGCTCGATGTTTTTGCCGCTTCTTTTGTAGTGATTTTTTATATTTTTACAAAAGGTTCCTTTAGGATTTTCGTATAAGTTTTTAATATATCCCACTAATATTATAATACAGACTTTTTGTTCTCCATTCTTTTACTATAGGGTAATTCCGGGTGAGAAGGACCTGTATGAGAGAAAAACTACCAAGATTATTTTTTTTTAGTTGGCAACACTAGAATGTAAAATGGTCCATCTCTCCTGGAATTAATATAAGTAAAGATGCGAAAGTTTAGATGTTTAGGTGTCAATCACGCTAAAAAGGCTGAACGAATTTGACCGAAATTTGCCAAACAGGTAACTGATAACCTGGATTAGCACTTAAGACAATTTTTATTCTCATCGGATTAGTTATGAATAAATCAGTTCGAAAAGTGAAGCTAGCAGCTAAAACTTACTTATAAAAGTTTAATCACATTAAAATTGTCACTGATATTTTATTCCGTTACCAGAAATAGATATAGCTGACTGATAATTTGTTTTAAGAAAAACAAGTGCGAAACTCGCGCACGAAGGGTTCCGTACCACTATCACAATTGGGTACCGAACCCTAAAATCGTTTACCAATTTTGAAATTTGATAGGTAAATGTGACATATTTAGCTTCGATTCTTACTTCCATCATACGACGAACCACGAAAAAAAAAAGAAAAAAAAAAAAAAAAAACTTTGGCACAAAGACAATCTAAAACTTCTATTTAAGAAACTTTTTGGTAAGTGAAGGCAGGCTGGTATATTTGACAGATAGGGCAGCCATTTTGAATTTCATGACCTACTCGATTCGATATTTTTGAAACACGTTTGTTGTATGGGAGCCCTCCTTAAATATTTGTTTTAATTTGTTTTTAGTGTTTGTTGTTGTAGCGGCAACCGGAATACATCTTCTGTGAAAATTTCAACCGTCTAGCTATTACGGTTCATGAGAGACAGCCTGGTGACAGACGGACAGACGGACAGACGGACGGACGGACGGACGGACGGACGGACGGACGGACAGACAGCGAAGTCTCAGTAATAGGGTCCCGTTTTTACCTTTAGGTACGGACCCCTAACAATAATACAAGAAAACGATTGCTTTCATTCAATGTAAACGGACGCCGAGATATCTGTCGATATAGAAGTTCTAGGCCGCCTATTTTCACCCCTAATCCTATAAGACCTCGTAAGATGTTTGACCTTAGTAAAGCCGTTTGTCGTGACTACTATCCAAACAATAATCGTAGAATCGACATTCTACACTGTGTTTTGGTACTTTTCTACTTAGTTTTTTTCCTTTTTGAACCTTTGTCATTCAATATAGTTATTTAATATTTATTTTATTTGTATAAATAGCTTGAGGAAAGCGAGACTAACATTTTCAGATCTCAAAAAGGTGGGTATACTTTTTTTTTAATTTTGGAGCACAAACAACCTACAGTCGTATATCTTATGAGCGCTATTTCATGTGCTACTGTGGTCGTTTGTTTAAAATCTGTTAACAAATTGTACTTAGGAAGTAGGTAGGTACCTATACAAAAAAAACTATTAAAATAAAAAAATCTAAGACCTGAAACTGAATTGATATTCGAAGAATAAGTATATAACCCATTGCAATTACCTGATATCTCATATACATATGTAAATTTAATTGGACAAAGTAACGACTTTTGGTCTCAGTGACAAATTATCTTACTTATTTTAAACCATGTAGGTAAAGTGTTTTTTTTCCAAGGTGTAAAAGCACAGAATACATAATACAAGTTCAGAATGTCAAGTCGTTAAACTAATCAGAATTTACAAGATTGTATCAATTTTACCAGAGGGATTGATTTGCGAAACGACAACCGAGTTTTCTTGTCTAATCTTGAATTTGATATTTCTACTAGCAGAATCCAGCAGGTTTACCTGCGTAAGTCCTGGTCCTGCGGGATAATCCAAAATGCCTTTCTTAGTAAATACCTACACACCACAAAGAACACACTCTCCAAATTTCATGTCTCTACGACCAGCGGTTTGGGCTCTGGGTTAATAATAAATTCAGTCAGGACTTAAAATTTTATACGTATAGATGCTTTAAGTAAAGGTATTAAGAGAACCAATAAAATATTTCCGATCGTTGTATTTCAAATAGGAAAAGTAAAATTGAACTCGACAAATACGACGGTTAGGTCTCAACAATATGATGGATAGTAAACAAGAAATGCACTGAACGAAAATAAACTTAGCTAACTTAGGTTTATACGAGAAGCGGTGAGAAATATAAACTGAAATATGAAGGCGGGCAGCTTTTGACTTGAGTGTTCCTCAAAAATAGACTGAAGGAGATGGGAAGGTACAATAGATGGATTGCGTCCTTTTAGCAGTGCGCTGTGAGGGAGACGTTTTTAAATAGCTTGCTTATCCTATTTCATTTAAAAAGAAAAGTGGTACATTTTCGCTACATTTTTAAAACGAGGGCAAAGCTTTGTATATGCAGTGTTTGTTGTTCTACCTCCTTGATTATAAAAAAAAGTAAACCGAAAGAAGAAAAATATAAAAATAAATACCTACCTACACCTAATTAAACAACAAGGTTATACAAAGCACTTCATTGAATGCTAAAACTTGCTAAATGTTGCAAAACGTGAGCTTGGACTTTTTATCGTCAAAAGGAAAACAGATTTTGGTACGCCACTCACGCGTCTGGCTCGTTTGTGAAAGTAACAATGTTGAGTGGGAAAAGAGTTAAAAGGCTGGTGCCCTCAGTGTGGAGACTACAGCTACGGGCTATAGGGTTACTGCAGCGCAGCAACGACACAATGTCTCTATTATATTTTCTTCTACCTACACAATTTAGAATGAATTTTAGATTTATAATTATTTTTTATAATGCTTTACAATACAGGGAATGTAATTGTATTTATTTGATTTTTATTTGACATGATGTATTATACATATATGGAGTTCTTTCTATACACCCAGGTAGAAGAATAATATCTAAATTCTAATAGAACCATTTTAATAAATTATTAGTAGGTACCTAATTTTAATTAAAGTGATGAAAGCTCTGTAAGAAATGACTTGTAAACATATTCTTTACTAAGTAATCACTAATCGATTTTTCCGCCCTTTAGCACCGATTTGTAAGAAATGAATGCTCAGGGCACAACTGACCGGTGTTTCCACTAATAAGTCAGTTATGTAAGTATTTACTAAATAATTATTTGGTACATTTTTAACAACACATAACAAAAAACCAGATTTCAATAGATTCAGGAGATTTGAATTGCATTAATATCCAACAGACATGGGTACATATCTGCAATTCTTGTTAAACAGCTTTTCATATCTCCTACATTAAATTTCGTATTAATATTTGCTTTGAAGTTATAGATTTCATTCTTTATCCCTTTCTACCCCTTCTACATAATATAAGTGAGATACTTTTAAAGAAAATTTGACCGTTGCATTTGTATTACTGAAAGAATATTTTAGTTCACAACTTACCTAACGTTTTTTTTTCTTACAAGGAAATATATGGATACGAATTTCTATCTAAAACTTAAATAAATCCTTCAATCAGTCATTGTCAGCTATATTTTCAGCTTTTTGTCAATGAAAAGGATGTAATCCATCATGGTTATTCGCTTGGGATAGAGATAGGTAAATGTCAAGCCGCATACTTGTGGTTACCGATAGCCTCAAAACGGTTATATCTTATGTTAAAAATAATAGTATAATTTATCTCCGTTATGTAAGCTGTTATGTGGCAGTTATCCCCGATAGCAGTCATTAGATTAAGTTAGAGGCCTTATGGCGACTTGAAATTTGAGTTAAAACTCTGACACTATACTCTACTAGCTGTGACCCGCGGTTTTACTCGCGTAAGTCCCGATCCCGCGGGAATATCGGGATAAAAAGTAGCCTATGTGTTATTCTAGGTCTCCAGCTATCTCCATACTTACCGAGTTTTATGGTAATCGGTAAAGCGGTGTTTACGTGATTGACGTGATTTACGTCATCTTTTATAAGAGAGGGTAAATGTTTGCATGTCTTATCATCCGAGCGATGTTCCCGGTCCCTCTCGAGAGCCTGGGGTCCGATTTCCTACTTTTACGTCTCCGCTTCGCACGATCTTTGGCATCCTGCGTAGTGAGGCCCGATTTGTATGTCAATCAGGCATAATTTGATGCCCGAATTTGACTAAAATTTGGCTGAATCTGAATTAATACATATAATTTGTTCCCCAGTATTCCCACAGGAACGGGAACTACGCGGGTAAAACTTATTTCCTCAGAAAATCACGCCCATTCTAAGGATTCTAACATATAGGATACTTTTATCTCGGTATTCCAGGTAATACGCGGTTAAATGTATGTAAGGTACATACATACCTACTTGTAAAATCGTTTGTCTGAACTGAATATCATCGTGCAGATCAAATAAATAGACGGTTATAGCTAAATTTTGCCCGAGCACACTATAATTGAATCACATACATAGGTACATTTTTGGAACAGACAGATTTTTTGGAAATTCTCTCGGAATACACAGAGCTGTGAAGATGTAGATTTATTTTGGATTAACAAGCAGTGATAAGTCGCATCGCGAATGGTTTGACATAACTACAGAATAGACGATATACACTTTTAAAAAATTTGGACCGTTGAGGAAAAAAGATAAGGCATGCGAAAAATAAAATTGTTTTGAACCGAATAGGAAAAAACTGGCCCGTTTGGGCATACGCCACTAAGGAATTTTTCGACTTATCAGTGCGCATTGAGGTATTTTTATGAGTACCTATCCATAATATTTGCAAAATAACTTTTTAAATGTCAGCGTTGCCAACCCTATGTAACTGAAAATTCTGTTTTGGTCATTCACTGTGATAATATTTATGGATACCTATCTATCCATAAATATTATCACATAATAGATAAGATAGATTAACGGTTTATTGTACGAAAAACAGTAAAACTAGTAGGTAGGTAGTTCTGCGAACAGTAGGTATAGGTACCTAATCCTAATAATAAAAAAGGCATAGGGACCTAATACTTATTAGGTGAAAAATCCTACACAACTTATTTCAGTTTTCTTCCATGCTACAATTCGTTTCTAGTTTTAAGTGGTGGCGTTTGTGGCCGAGTGTGTGGAATGTGAGCTATAGTAATAGATACCTATCTACTTATTAAATAGATGTTTTAAAGTAAGTTATTGTTGGTTAGGTAAGCATATAGTAAAAAATGATTTGGTATTTTAAAGATTTTATGTTCTTACTACCTGATGTATTAACGCACACCCTTAGCTGCCGATTATAGGGAGGAAGTCTTTGTGAAGTAGGTAAGTATAGGAATCCACAAACAAAGTGGAGCGATTCCTGAGCATTTATTAAAACCACTTTAAATTAAACCGCAGGAGACAGGTAGTATAAAATAAATTCAATTTTTGCCTAGTTTATTTATAGGCAAAAAACCACATTGAATTAAAAAATATTGTACCTCTCTTAACACAGGATAAATTATTTCCAACATAAGATCGAGTCATTAAATAAACTACTGTTTCAACATTTTCCACGTTTATTACCTTAGTATAGATAGTTTAAACAAAAACTAGTCGTTCATACCGTGCCATAATTAACGCTGAAAGAGAGAGAACTTCTTAATAACAGACAAGCGGAAACACGGTGCAAGGTTGACCTAATTTAATTTACTGTACTATCAAAGGGATACGTATATAGTTAGGGGTAGCTCAAAGTAAGATGTTTTAATTAAGTCTTAGATCTCGCGATAAATAACTAGCCTGCAGGGGCGCCTCGGACGGCACTAATTGCTAGTATATTTAATCCGGTAAAATACTGCCGACCCTGATTTCCATAAGCTTCAATTGTTTGTGTCCGTGTAGGTATATCCACCTGGATCCGATTTAGTTGCGACCGTTTCCATTTGTGTTTATCTTTCAGAGACGAGCGTTGAATAACTTGACATTTGCCCTTACTTCATTATTTATTTTGTTACATTATAGGCGATTTACCGCTGCCTAGAAAACGTAGATAAGTCTATTTTAAAGGGTAGGAAGTGGGTTTTATAAGTGTTTTATTGCATAATTAGAGTAGGTAGGTGTTGTTGTTAAGGTTTTTTTATTAACACGTGAACAGTGTTGTTCAAAATATCCTTTCTACCTATAGGCCCGATGAAGAAGTAACTACTTTTTACCCGACTGAGCGACGCAAAGAAGGTTATGTGTTTTTTAATGTGATTTCAGAGCGGTGTTGGTCTAGTGGTAGATACCCCGGCTTTCATTCTGAGAGTCGTGGGTTCGAATCCAGACCGACCGCGCACCAATGTCTTTTTCTTTAAGAAAAAGGTATGTGCGCTAATAACATCGCATAACGCATCGCTAATAACATCGCTCTTACGGTGAAGGAAAAACATCGTGAGGAAACCAACATGTCCTAGGACTCACCACGGTCCGAAGACATGGGATATTCAGTGTTTTCTATGTATCATATGTATGTATTTACAAAAAAAAAAAAAAGTATAATATGTAGTATATCCGTTGTCTAGTACCCATAGTACAAGCCTAGTGCTTAGTTTGGGGCTAGATTGCGCTGTGTGTAACGTCGTGCAATATTTATTTATTTATTTATTTGTTTTGGATTCCTATACTTACTTTACAAAGACTTCCTTCCTATAATCGGCAGTTAAGAGGAGTATATACGCCAACGACCTTGAAACTGAAAATCCCTGTCGGGCTCATCGTATAGAAAGACACGAGTTTATAATTTTAGAATAAATTTCGAGAAAGGAAACTTATTTAAAATATTATATTTAATAAAAATTGGTTTTGATAAATGAATAAAATTTCATATTATACGAATACAAGTTAATCTTCCATATATAAAATTCATAAGATTTGCTGTCGTTAAATTGTGTCCATTTACATCGCCTTCCCGCTACATCGACTAGCTGAAAAACTATAAAATGATATGGTATTTTAAAGATTTTAAGTTCTCACAACCTGATGTATCAACGCACACCCTTAAGGGCCCTATTCTGAAAAACTGAAAATCCATGTCGGGCGCATCGAAAATTGTTGATTATTTCATGACGGAATGTCGTAGAACTTTTTTTTGTGTACAGATTGTAGGCGACATTGTTTCCGATATTTTAGTGCAGTTTCCATACAAATATGTCGAAACGTATTGAAGCCTATCGACATTTTAGCCAAATCAAACATTTTTTGTCTAAAATTTGGATAGGCTTTGCACCAATAGGAGGTTCTTGTCTTAAAACTACACCAAAATGTAGGAAACAATGTCACCTACAATCTGTGCACAAAAAAAAGTGCTACGACATTCAGTCATGAAATAATCAACAATTTTCGATGAGCCCGACAGGGATTTTCAGTTTCAAAGTCGTTGGCGTATATACTCCTCTTAATGGAAATAAGTTGTAGATAGATCGCAAGAAAACCTACATAGTTGAAAGATTTTCTTAGAAACTAACAAAAGTTAAATTAATGGAAATGAAAAGTCAAGAGTAATAGACATTAGCATTATTTGAATGACCGGCAAGGGAGACCGGATCCATGCGGCTTTGAACGAGCAGTTCCTGGAATCCAATGGCATAGAGATTCGAATTAAAAGTCATTTAGGTAGTAGGAATAGAACCCGACATTAGAGCAACTTTCCATGAGAAAGTTAGGTACCTTACTTCAGTGATTATAATACTAATATTATCAGAAAGGGAACCTAAAGACCTAAGACTTAACTAACAAAACTAATATTTTAAAAACAATAACTATTTAAAGCAACATAGGTCTATGGTGCTTCGCAGCGAGCTCAAAATACTCGCAGCATTGCCACGCTAAATATATAAATAAAAATAAACGTGTGGCACTCGGGGACTGCCGCGGTAAAGCTAAAGCTATTAACAACCAATGCAATTATAATTATATATTTATTTTGTACCATGTTGCCCTGGTTACCATGTAGCTCGGCCGAGCTACATGGTAACCATGGCAACATGGTAGGCGGAGTGGGGGGTGTTAGGTTTTATTTTCGTTACGGAATTTCTTGATTCGGTAGCCGCGCTCAAAGCCCGCTATAAAAGCTATGCAATAGCTTAAAAACAACATAATGTATATTTTATATGTGAAAAATAAAAATTATATCTGCCTTCCAGAGGAATGCAATAGGGAACATCGCTAAGATGAGGATACAATATATAATTAAGTACTATCATACAACTTTCTGAATAACAATATACTTACTAAATAACCTCTAACAATGTATTTAAAGCGAGATGCTATTATTAGACCATTCCGGTCTCTGTGGTTGGCATCCTCGTATGCAAGTCCGAATTTGTTAATTGTGGCAGTAACATAACGAAGAGCGTAGCACCCTACGCTGCGACGTGACTGCAATACGTTCGGAACAAAAGTGCCTACTTTGTTGCCCTATTTATACACACCTACACACCGTTAACTCTGGTTTGTGGTGAACAACACAATATAATGATTACATAATAAATTTATTGATGACCTCTGTGGCGCGTTGATAAGGCCCGACTGCGATGCTGAATGTTGCGGGTTCGATTCTCGCTGGGTGCAGCGATCATAATATGTATGTAGTTACAAAAAAAACGGATATACTAGATAGTGTATCCGTTGTCTAGTACCCATAGTACGCACCTAGTGCTTAGTTTGGGGCTAGATTACGCTATGTGCAACGTCGTGCAATATTTATTTATTATTATTTATTTCATTATTGGCCGACAGCGCCAGTCTCGTAAAAGGTGATAAACTGAGTGAAACGAATTTTATTTCGTGCGAAAACTGGGATTGTGATTTTTAACTAAAATATCTTAGCGCGACTTGCATAAACCATTTTAAAAAATATATTGATTATATCGATTTAAAAATAATTTACGGACTATCGAACATTAGACTCTATTTAGTATAGTCGATAGCTCTATTTAGTATGTTGTGACTTTTTGACCGTTTTTAATATTTTGACAATTCTTAATCACGTGTTTAGAAATCGTTATGCTAGCCGGTCTTAGTTTTTGAAAACCTGTTGGAATGCGGTTTTGTAAGAGTTGCAGGTTCAAATCCTATTGGGTGCAGAATTACGAAAAGTATTTTCTCAAATATTAATTTTCCAGGTAAGTGTATGAAACATTTTAAAACTAAAATTTAAGTCTCTCATTAGTATTAGCTACGTTTCAGCGTCTACATGCTCTTTCGTGGCTGTATAGACCATTCTGCGAAGGACAAATGCTGCATTATATTGCTGAAATGCATTACACACACGGAGAAGAGTTGCCTTGGTTGTTGTTTGTGCCCAGTTGTCTTTTATGCCGTTGAAATTATAGACATTTTTCGGTTTGAATCGCATGGTGTTTATTACTTTTAGCATTGTTAGAACGCTCAACGTTTCGAGACCTTTCCATTGACAGTCAATCCTGAAGAAGGGACCTAAACCGAAAAATGTCTTTAATTTCAATACAACATCGCGAAAACAGAAGAAAAATCTATTTTATGCTGTTTCGCAGAAGGGGTATTGAACTGCGCCCGATCGTGCCATGAGCAACCCCCAAAGACACGACTTCTGACGACCTCTGTAGCGCGTCGGGGCAAGGCCCGACTGCAATGCAGAAGATTGTGGGTTCAAATCCAGCCGAGTGCAGGTACCTACTTATGTTTAAAATAAATATTTGTTTTTGATCTGAGTGTCTCTATGTATAATACTTAGGTACTTATGTATTTATTTACGAAAGTAAAATAAAAAAATTAAGTATGATATCCTTTGTCTAGTCACCGTAACACAAGCTTCGTAGCTTACCACGGGGCTAGATGGCGCTATGTGTCGTACACAGAATTTATTATTTATTTCTAAAATTAGACACTGTTTTTTTAGCCATAGATATTATTACTTTACCCGTTCATTACCTTTATATATTTGAGTAGGTACCTACCTACTGAGGTAATAAAAGCTTACTTCCAAAAATAAGATCATAAATCATTTTCCTTATTATTAAACCGAATAAACATCAACAAACGGATTCTTAGTAAATAGCTGTCGAAAAGGTTAAAACATGTTTTATGTTCTGTTTATTAAATTTCCCCATACGTAAGTAAAGTAATTGAAATATATTTAGGTGTTTATGTCGTAAAGGAATAAAAAACTGTTTTTCTGGAATTTCTGGTAAGAAAGTAACAATGCCGACCTGGCATTCTGCCAAAGCTAAATTAGATAATGGAGTTCGCGTGCAAAAATATAGGAAACCGAGAACAAAGACAAATGGGCTCGGTTGTGACTGTGAAATAAAATAACACCGAGAAGATTGAACTCGGCCCTAGATCCTTCCCAGACACGTACCAACCAACCATAAACGAAATCGATATTATACACCTACACGACTTAATTTTTTATTATCTGTAGTAGAGGCACAATTAGAGTGCACAAAACTAAGTTTTTTAGGGTTCCGTATCCAAGGAGAAATGTTCTTAGACTCCGCCGTCTGTCTGTCTCTCTGTCACCAGGCAGTATCTCATGAACCGTGATAGTTAGATTGACGAAATTTTCACAGATCATATTTATAATTGCTGTTGCCGCAATTACCATTGGGGTACGGAACCTTAAAAACTAGAGATCGGCCGACTAGGAGTTCTGCCGACTAGCAGACTAGCCGACTAGTCGGTTCCAAAATTGCCGACTAGTCAGCAATGCAGATCATTATAATTCCGAGATATTTGGGTTAATCATGACCACTAGGCGATTGTTGGTATATTTGCACTTAGAAAGCTGTAGCGAAACTTCCAAAAATGGTTTAAATAAAAATAAAACTTTGAAAAAAAAATTAAATGAAGCTATAATAATAGTTATGACCTTTTGGCTGTATGATGTTTAGGTGATATATGTAGGCTCTGACGTGTTTTGTAGTCGTTTTTCTTAATAACCACCCTCTAACCAGTACTACTAATTCAATAAATAATGGTTTTATTGCATTTGTTAGTTGACGACTAGAAGGCATAATTTGCCGACTAGTCGGTTAAACTGCCGACTAGTCGGCTTTCCCGACTAGTCGGCTTATCTCTATTAAAAACAAATAATTTCAACAGGCTTGTCTTACCTAATATGTTAAACTTCCCTTACGATTCTACATTACCAAGATAATTAGTCTCTAAAACATTATCGATTAAGAACACATTAATAACAATTACAAAGACACGTAACTTAAGTTTATTTGTTTTATAACATTTTGAACTTATAAATGTTGTTATCCCTCTTACTTATAAACAGCTGCATAAACTGTGTATCGTTTGTCTTTTACTGTGACATGAAGTTTCAAAGTTAACAGACAGTGACAAACGTTACATAACTTAGTCGTCTTTTTTAAGTAAGAGGGTAAAACACAAGGGCCAGGCTACGGCAAGTTCCAATCCCGTTAGCCTTATTAATAAACGTGGAGTAAGGTCGAAGTAGTGAGAACATGCTTTGTCTTTTTCCGTGACAGCAAGGTTTAAAGTTGACAGACGGGAACAAAAAATGCCAAAATTACTACAACCTAACTCCACCTTTATTCATAAGGCTACGTGAGTAAAGAAGTAGAAATAGCCTAAGTTAAGGCTAAAGTAGATAAATAAAATCATGTCAAAAACACAACCCTAAAACTAACTGAAGTAAACACAAGTTTACCAAAGCTATTATCGTATTAAAAAAAGGTAGGATGACGTTGCGTGTAGAAATATGAAGGAATCTATTCGATTTTACACGCTAATGACGTATTACGATGTCGTTGTTATCTCTGTTGAGAAAAAAATAAGAAAAACTGGGGTACTATTTTATTATATAATAAATCCCGATCCCATGGAAATATTTTGGGGTCAAAAGTAGCCTATATTACTCAGGGTGAATGTAGCTTTCTAATAATGAAAGAATTTTTGAAATTTGTACAGTAGTTTTTGAGTTTATTCGTTACAAACAAAAATACAAATCTTAAATAAATAATAAAAATTTGTACAGTAGTTTTTGAGTTTATTCGTTACACACAAAAATACAAATCTTTCCTCTTTATAATATTAGTGTAGAAGTGTAGATGTAGATTAAATAGTACCTATTTTTCCATTTTATCGTGAATAATTATTATTCATTATTCATTGTCGTAAGAGTCGGTAGTTCTGTTATCATTTGTAACTTTTTAAAACATTAGTCAATATCAACTCAACGTGGAGTTTTACATTAGTAACCTTACTAATAAACGTGGAGTAAGATCGGAGTAGTTTTACCACTTTTTGTACCTGTTTGACAACTTTGAAAGGTCTTGTCACGGAAAAAGATAAAGCATGTTCTCACAGCTCCGACCTTACTCCACGTTTATTAATAAGGCTATAGAAGTCTAATTATTATAGTTTTGCGCACAACATAGTACCAATAAAATATAGAATAGGTAATAGTAGTTTATGTGACAGTTTTATAACGAAATCACACGAGTGTTTTAATGCTAAATGAACAGTTGCAAACACTATTTTATCTACACAAATGTCATAAGCAACATTTTTTTGCGACAAAACTTCAAAATATTAGTATAGGTACCTACCAAAATTAAATTAAAACTTCCCGGGAATTCACGCAAGCGTAGGTACAATCAGTTTTGCTTTCAGTTCCGTTTTGTGATTCCATGTTGTCCGTTTATGGAAGAAACCCCCTTCTTCCATAAACGAAGAATGAAGATGAAGAAATTGAATCGGATCGGAAGAACTCAACTGATTTTCCTGTTCCCCCTGCCCTCTGCTAGGTATCCTGTAGGTAAATACCTACAGGATACCTATATACTTATCTACTTTCCTCATAATATATTCCTTTACAATGAAGAATTTTATGTTATATGATCTAATTGGCCACGCATGTTTATAAAGATATTGAGCACTTATTCTTTTTAATGTCTATTGACATTTACCGTCTCTTGAATACAATATCCATTAGTTAATTGAGTCGCTTTTTCCTTTTTAAATGGTTTATAATATGAAAGAGACGTGAAAGTCTGCGGCGCTGTTATTAGATTGTCGCAATTGTTCTATACAATATTACCTATTTCTAGCTGAGTTTTAAAAATTTGGCGTCAAAACTTTCGGTATAAATTCTAAAATTAAATCCGAGTCCCACCAATTAGGTAAACTGCAGAAATCATCATCAAACTATAGTAAATTTTAACCGCAGTAAGTACGTAGGTACCTATTTATTATTTGATAGTGACAAATCTGAATTACGATATTACAACATGCACGTTTAGTACCTACCGGACTAAATAATAATATTATGATGCCGGCAACAATGATTTATTATATCGCTTTCCTCGACCGCTCGAATGAACCACATGAAAAATGATCTGGGTTATTGCTACCAACAAACCTGCAGTTGACGCTTTGTTTAAGCACAAATGACTCGCACTATGAACTTGTTTTGTACGACTTATGTTTTTACGGACAATGGAGAGTAGACTCGACTACCGCCCGCGGCATCGCACTCGCTCTCCTCCCACTTTGATAAATAGTTGCTCACAAATATCAGTTTTCTAGTTTCCTATCCACAAACCTTTCTCTTAAGAGAACAGTCTCCATTCTCTTTTTCCATACAAACGTAGTCGACGTTTTCCTCCCTGGATAAAGACATTAGAGCAAATATCTTTATGCCATAAAACCTATATCTGTCATGACTATGCATCAACCTTTTGATTTTATTAATTTTCTAAAAAAAAAAAAGAAAAAAAATCAAAAGGTAGATGCATAGTCATGACTATGACAGATATAGGTTTTATGGCATAAACATATTTGCTCTAATGTCTTTATCCAGGGAGGAAAACGTCGACTACGTTTGTATGGAGAAAGAGAATGGAGACTGTCCTCTTAAACGAAGATACATTTACATAAACCTGATAGCGAGCTCTCGAAAGCGCTTTTTTGCGTAGAGACCTTTCTAATTGTCACTTCAGTCTAAGCGGAGAGTGCGAAACGGTTGTGATAAGGGTTTCTTTTCTCCTTGGTGCCGGAAATTAATTGTCACCGAACGGAAAATAGGGCGAAAGTCCAATTAATTATTAGTCACTTCATTTATTTAACCCGCCTTCGAGAAGCTTCTTTCTTATATTAATGTTCAAACTGCCTGACTAATCTCGGATCCTCTTAAAATTAAAGGTGTACACATTTTTCCCCTTGTAATTTTATTAATGACTTAAAAAGTTAGTTATCAATCACTTTCAAAGGGCTTCATCGAACTGCGGGTTTGTAATCAAAGTGTAGGTACCTAGAATTATCTTGAATGAAGTTATGAGTCGTTATACTATCAAAATAACAATTCATTTACAAACAAAAAGGTCTCAATGTTAACTTTTGTATCTACATAAAAGTTTGCCTTAAAAATTGGCGAAAGTTTGAATGAAGTGACTTAGCTAACTCGCGGCGCTTTATGCCGTCAGCTGCGGTGATCCCATCGCCTCCCTAATGTAACGAAATAAAAAATAATATTTATTTATAGGTAGGTAGTCAACGTTTACTGAACAAACCGACATGGCGAAACTTTACTGATACGGCAAGTTTAGAAATAATACTCTATAAAGCATATCATAATATACTGAATCGTTATAAATAGCTTCTAACCTTTTTGTCAATGATTCGGTAATTTTTTTAGACAGATAATTCCTACTAATACAATTTCCGAAATCAATGAATGAGTGATTAGATTACCGAGTGAATGAATATTTTTTCGCAGTCAATTAATGTATAGTTGGTTGTAAAATGGTGTTATTTGACTATAAATAAATAAATAGGTACCTAATTACTAAGAAGATTATGTAAGTCCCTCCAAAGTCTTTCATTGCACCCTAAATGCCTCATAGTATAATAATATATCGCATATAACGAAGCATTTGCGAAACTTAACAAACCACTCGATGTAATTGCAATGTGAATGGTAGAGTAAGATAAGACGGGGTATTATTTGTTTCCATTACGGGCGGTAATATTTACAGAGGGCACGGATGCATGTATTCGACCGAGAAGTCTGCTGAGTTTGCAAATAAAACGACATTAGCATTGCCTTAATCGACACCACGGGTGCCTTACTTCGAACGCTCGCGCGCTCGTCGAACCAATAGACTCGCTTTTGAAGCAATTTTCTTGTTTTGACAATTCTACACAATTTGAATACCGTCATCAGTATTCACTACTTGGAGTCGTGGTTATTTAAATTTTGTACCTTTAGGTATACAAAAGGAAACCAAATCTTTTTGTTCGGATATTAATTTAATAATACCTTCTACCTACCAATAATACCTTTTAATGGTATGTAGCCCGTCTCTATAAGAATATGGCTACGGTATCTCCTGCCCGTTATAAAGAGACCAAAGGAAACCCAACAAAAACAATTTGAACACGTTAGAGTGAATTGATGCGCCTCAATTCATTTTCTCTAAAGTAGATTTAAGGGCCCTATTCTGAAAAACTGAAAATCCATGTCGGGCGCATCGAAAATTGTTGATTATTTCATGACGGAACGTCGTAGAACTTTTTTTTGTGGACAGATTGTAGGCGACATTGTTTCCTACATTTTGGTGTAGTTTTAAGACAAGAACCTCCTATTTGTGCAAAGCCTATCCAAATTTTAGATAAAAAAAGTTCTACGACATTCCGTCATGAAATAATCAACAATTTTCGATGAGCCCGACAGGGATTTTCAGTTTCAAGGTCGTTGGCGTATATACTCCTCTTAATAAACATATCGTACCTTCGGTAAGACTAAGGCGTAAGTCTTATTGTTTGTTTAAGGCATTTACGCCCTCTTCTTACCGAAGGTTCGATATATGAATAAAAGCGAATTAAAGGCCATCCCATTTACCTATCGGAAGGTTTAAAAAGTCTATGAAGTTGTAAGTTGCAGACATAAGGCGTTGTCAGTTTTAAAAAAATGCTTTGTTATCTATATAGTATAAGGCGTGTAATCATAAGGCGTGTTCTAACAATAACCTAACCTAACCTATCCTAGTCAGTTTGCTCAGTATCGTTTTTATCATAATTTATATAAAATGCGCGTTAGGGGGTGGGGGTAGTTAACGCATCGAAATAATAACAATTGAACGAGTTGTCATCCTGCGACAGTAACACCATCTTGTGATTGAAGTTCACTTGGGTTTTTAACAACAATTACAACCAATTTTAAACTTACATGGTTGTTTTCACTACAAATATTATGAAATAAAGGGGTATTTATCATATTTAAATTTGTTATTTAACGGAGCTCGATATTTCGCCAGTACCTAATTTCAACTGGATTGTTCACGAGACAGTATTTGTATTAAAAACAACTCTAACAACTAAACATTATAATAATTACAAATAATAACTATAAATTGATTCATAATTAATCTCAAAAGCTAAGCTGTATCTCACAGTACCTAAATCGATTCTATATAAATACTAGCTGACCCGGCAAACGTTGTTTTGCCTTATAAATTATAGATAGTAGCCGATTCTCAGACCTACTGAATACGCATATTAAATTTGGTAAAAATCGGTCGCGCCGTTTCAGAGGAGTACGGTAACTAACATTGTGACATGGAAATTTTATATATTAGAAGATAAATTAAGGGTACACTGGGAAAAAAAACAGGTGATTTTTAGGTTAATTTTGCCGACTTATTAGGTGAAACGCAGACATTCGACTAAGTAGGCTAATTCTACCTAGTGCACTTGGTAAAGCAAAAGTCGGTAAAATTTACCTAGTCCACCCTTAACCAACTTATTAGGTAAACACTATGATTTGGTAATTAACCTACTTATTAGGTAATGGAATATTCATATTCATATTCATTATACATGGTAAAATCAACCTACTCACTGGGTATATCGACCCTACTATAAAGGTATGACTAACCTACTTGATAGGTAATATACACCTACTCGCTAGGTAGTTCTAGCCTACTAAATAGGTACCATTAACCTACTCACTGGGTATACTCCCCAAGTGAATAGGTACCATTAACCTACTCACTGGGTGTACTCACCAAGTGAGTAGGTTAATGGTACCTATTTAGTAGGCTAGAACTACCTAGCGAGTAGGTGTATATTACCTATCAAGTAGGTTAGTCATACCTTTATAGTAGGGTCGATATACCCAGTGAGTGGGTTAATGGTACCTATTTAGTAGGCTAGAACTACCTAGCGAGTAGGTGTATATTACCTATCAAGTAGGTTAGTCATACCTTTATAGTAGGGTCGATATACCCAGTGAGTAGGTTAATGGTACCTATTTAGTAGGCTAGAACTACCTAGCGGGTAGGTGTATATTACCTATAAAGTAGGTTAAAAATACCTTAATAGTAGGGTGGATACACCCAGTTAGTGGGTTAATGGTACCTATTTAGTAGGCTAGAACTACCTAGCGGGTAGGTGTATATTACCTATAAAGTAGGTTAAAAATACCTTAATAGTAGGGTGGATACACCCAGTTAGTGGGTTAATGGTACCTATTTAGTAGGCTAGAACTACCTAGCGGGTAGGTGTATATTACCTATAAAGTAGGTTAAAAATACCTTAATAGTAGGGTGGATACACCCAGTTAGTGGGTTAATGGTACCTATTTAGTAGGCTAGAACTACCTAGCGGGTAGGTGTATATTACCTATAAAGTAGGTTAAAAATACCTTAATAGTAGGGTGGATACACCCAGTTAGTGGGTTAATGGTACCTATTTAGTAGGCTAGAACTACCTAGCGGGTAGGTGTATATTACCTATTAAGTAGGTTAAAAATACCTTAATAGTAGGGTGGATACACCCAGTGAGTAGGTTAATGGTACCTATTTAGTAGGCTAGAGCTACCTAGCGGGTAGGTGTATATTACCTATAAAGTAGGTTAAAAATACCTTAATAGTAGGGTGGATACACCCAGTGAGTAGGTTAATGGTACCTATTTAGTAGGCTAGAGCTACCTAGCGGGTAGGTGTATATTACCTATAGAGTAGGTTAATGATACCTATTTAGTAGGTTGCTAGTACCTATTCAGTTGGTTTAAACTACCTAGCGGGTAGGTGTATATTACCTATAAAGTAGGTTAAAAATACCTTAATAGTAGGGTGGATACACCCAGTTAGTGGGTTAATGGTACCTATTTAGTAGGCTAGAACTACCTAGCGGGTAGGTGTATATTACCTATAAAGTAGGTTAAAAATACCTTAATAGTAGGGTGGATACACCCAGTTACTAGGTTAATGGTACCTATTTAGTAGGCTAGAACTACCTAGCGGGTAGGTGTATATTACCTATAAAGTAGGTTAAAAATACCTTAATAGTAGGGTGGATACACCCAGTTACTAGGTTAATGGTACCTATTTAGTAGGCTAGAACTACCTAGCGGGTAGGTGTATATTACCTATAAAGTAGGTTAAAAATACCTTAATAGTAGGGTGGATACACCCAGTGAGTAGGTTAATGGTACCTATTTAGTAGGCTAGAGCTACCTAGCGGGTAGGTGTATATTACCTATAGAGTAGGTTAATGATACCTATTTAGTAGGTTGCTAGTACCTATTCAGTTGGTTTAAACTACCTAGAGAGTAGGTTGCTGGTACCTATTTAGTTGGTAAGAAGTACCCAATCACTAGGTAGTCCTAACTATCTTAATTGGTACTATTAACTGACTAAATTAGGTAATATCAACCTAGCCGCTAGGTAGCACAAACTATCTCGATTTTTAATGGGTCAGTTCTCACCGAAATGGCAGCGGCCGGCAGTAGTTGTGAGCAGTTTCAGTGCTAAAATTTGCAAATTACAGCAGCATTAATTATAGCAGTTGTGAGCAGTTTTAACTCCTCACAACTACTGCCGGCCGCTGCCATCTCTATGAGAACTGACCCATTAAAAATATTTGTGCTACCTTGCGATTACGGTGATACTATTACCTATTTAGTTTATAGTACCAATTAAGTTGATAAGGGCTACCTAGTAATTAGATAGATACTCTTATGTTGGGTTTTATAAAGGCCCGTTATATCAAATATCCGACCTAAGTATATAATATTAAGGGGCTTTTATAAAACCCAGCCTAAACGAACTAAATAGGTACTTATCATACTCTACTTCCGAGACAGTTTAAACCAACTGAATAGATCTTAGCAACCTACCTTACACATAGCTCTAAACGTACTAAGTAGGCACCTATAACCCATTCACCAAGCAGAAACGATGCTGAAAGCAAACAAATATTTATGTTACAATTTATTTAAAATCATATAACAGTAATTATTTTGAAACAGTAACTTAAATGTTTTACCTTATAATTATGTACTTGGCTACATAATCTATGTACTTATTAAAGTAATTCACAATAACTTAAATTACAAACTATAACAATGACTATATTTTTACAGTTACTACAAGTTATAACTTGTAACTAATATTGGCTACATTATCACGATGTATTATCGCCTTCATTGGGTGTTTCTTTGAGAATGTGCATATTCGGCTATTTCAAATAAAGCTGCGACAATGTACACATAAACTGTTCTTTACATACTTTTTATATAGTTTAATAAGTTTTATTTAAACATAATCTATGCACAGTCAGATGTCACAAATGTAAATAAGTAACTAAAAAACCTAGTAAGTAATCAATGTTTGTAGAAGGGACAATGATAATATTATTCATTTAATTATTAGAAAGCAAAGTATTTTTTTGAAAATGGTAATTATATCTAAGGACGAATGGTAATTATTACTAAGGAAACGTAATTAGATAATTTAATATGGGAATTAGAAATAGAACAAAAATATGAATCAATTATTAATTTATTTTCACTATATATATTATTTCACTAAATATATAATAGTAAGTAATTAACATAATTATTTATTTATATTGTATAATGTTTATTGCTGAGGGCAAGTTTTAATGGAAAGGAGGTTGCTGTAGACTTTTATAAAATTTTGTTCTTGGACTTTTGTAAATTACCTAACAAAGTATTTTTAAATATTTTAATAATAATTACTACCCAGTCCTACTACTACCCAGCCCTACTACTACCCAGCCCTACTACTACTCAGCCCTACTACTACCCAGCCCTACTACTACCCAGCCCTACTACTACCCAGCCCTACTACTACCCAGCCCTACTACTACCCAGCCCTACTACTACCCAGCCCTACTACTACCCAGCCCTACTACTACCCAGCCCTACTACTACCCAGCCCTACTACTACCCAGCCCTACTACTACCCAGCCCTACTACTACCCAGCCCTACTACTACCCAGCCCTACTACTACCCAGCCCTACTACTACCCAGCCCTACTACTACCCAGCCCTACTACTACCCAGCCCTACTACTACCCAGCCCTACTACTACCCAGCCCTACTACTACCCAGCCCTACTACTACCCAGCCCTACTACTACCCAGCCCTACTACTACCCAGCCCTACAGCCCTACTACTACCCAGCCCTACTACTACCCAGCCCTACTACTACCCAGCCCTACTACTCTACCCAGCCCTACTACTACCCAGCCCTACTACTACCCAGCCCTACTACTACCCAGCCCTACTACTACCCAGCCCTACTACTGCCCAGCCCTACTACTACCCAGCCCTACTACTACCCAGCCCTACTACTACCCAGCCCTACTACTACCCAGAAGTACGTTGTTCACGTAACGCCACGCGATGTGCACGTTTTGAGAGAAACACCCCATTACAGAGTTCGTGACAGAACGCACCACTACATTCCACTTGTGTACAGTCGAGGAAACTGAATTACGCCTTTAGTCGCTGAGTACCTAAAACGCAGTCCGCCAATGTCGCGTTATGCCTAGACCTAACAAGATATTGGCATATTGCTATTTAGACCGATTGCGTTTTAGTTGAAAGAAAGTGCCAGACTATATGCTTGGCATCTGGTCTGCGCCCGCCTTTAAGATATATTCGCGGAATGAAAAGGCTGACCAGCTTTGAAATAAATTAATTTATGCGTTTCAAGCACATGTTCCCTTTTTATCTGTGGACCATGTAGTGAAATGACATTCATTGTGACGGAATGTGTCATACTCGGTCGATAAAGCAAATACCAATAACTTATATTGAGCAAAGAAAACCAACCTTTTCATTCTGCGATAGTACAATGATGTATGAAATTGCCTTCGCTATTGGAAGACAGAGCGCACCGCTACATTAAAGTTGTGTACATTTGTACATAAGTCAAATAAATAATTTATAATATATACATCGTTAAGGGTATAGCCTGGGAATGTCCAAAAAAGCATAATACTCGTCTAACAAGTAATATGCCGTTACCTCCTAGTTCAAATAAAGTGAACTTGAGCTACACTATGCGCTACAAATAATACAACGGTAAGAACCATTTTTTGAAATCATAGATATAACTCCAGGGGCGATATTGAAGCCAGCGCAACTTGAACAGTGGGCTCAATATGAGTTGTGTACATTTGTACATAAGTCAAATAAATAATTTATAATATATTATACATCGTTAAGGGTAGTCGCTGAAGGATCCCTGCTCTGCTATAACATAATTAAAATTGAATTAAGAGGATATCCTCCTACCTGTCGCGTGACCCATGCAAAAAACTTAAATTCGAGCCGCCCGCCGTAGTCTCCTATCTCCTCCACCAAATTTAAACCTATATAAATATTTATTCTAATATACAGTAATGAAGAAGTGTTACTATGCCTCTATGTTTTGTTTTAATTGATGACTGGTTTTGTTAATTAACTAGAGACTCCTATATAACGCTCTTTACCATCGTCTGTAAGAGTTAAGTAAACAAAAATAAGAAAAAAAACAGAGGCATAGAAAAACTATTAAGTAATGTATATTAGAAAATGTATTTATATAGATTTAAAGGCAATTAAAAGGGGGACTACAGCGGTTCGAATTCAAGTTTTTTGTATGGGCCGCACGCCAGGTAGCATATTCTCTTAAATAATTCCTCCAAACAGCATGATCCTGCAGCAACGCCGAGAGAAAGACGCGACACTATCCGCTACAAATAATACAACGGTAAGAACCATTTTTTGAAATCATAGATATAACTCCAGGGGCGATATTGAAGCCAGCGCAATTTGAACAGTGGGCTCAGTATGAGTTGTGTACATTTGTACATAAGTCAAATAAATAATTTATAATATATTATACATCGTTAAGGGTAGTCGCTGAAGGATCCCTGCTCTGCTATAACATAATTAAAATTGAATTAAGAGGATATCCTCCTACCTGTCGCGTGACTTATGCAAAAAACTTAAATTCGAGCCGCCCGCCGTAGTCTCCTATCTCCTCCACCAAATTTAAACCTATATAAATATTTATTCTAATATACAGTAATGAAGAAGTGTTACTATGCCTCTATGTTTTGTTTTAATTGATTACTGGTTTTGTTAATTAACTAGAGACTCCTATATAACGCTCTTTACCGTCGTCTGTAAGAGTTAAGTAAACAAAAATAAGAAAAAAAACAGAGGCATAGAAAAACTATTAAGTAATGTATATTAGAAAATGTATTTATATAGATTTAAAGGCAATTAAAAGGGGGACTGCAGCGGTTCGAATTCAAGTTTTTTGTATGGGCCGCACGCCAGGTAGCATATTCTCTTAAATAATTCCACCAAACAGCATGATCCTGCAGCAACGCCGAGAGAAAGACGCGACACTATAAATAATAACACGCTACTATTGTAACACGCTACAAATAATACAACGGTAAGAACCATTTTTTGAAATCAGCAAATACCTACATTACCTAGGCAGTATTAAGGTGGAAGCGCACACTTTAGGCGCGAAATTCAAACTTTTTACCGTTTTACAACCGCAAGTACCATATGAAGATAAACAGTTACACCGTTTACCCACAATAAATTAAAACCTGTAAAAAATTTGAATTTTGCGCCTAGAGCGTTCCATCTTAAGCAACTGAATTTTTCATAGTAATAAAAATTCTATTGTCAAGCGAATGCGAAAGACTGTTCGGTAGTGGAAAATGCAGCTGAGTGAGAGCAAAGTATTTTACATCAGTACTTTCTTCAACTTCATAAGCATGGAAATGTGTATCAAAGAAAATTGTGTGGAACTTATGACATTCAAACATTATCTCACATGTATCTTGCTTAACGTAAACAGCAATAACTTTAACAAAACTGGGGTAATTAAAATTATTTTCATCCAATCCAATGCAAAGAATGTCTCGAGGTCGATACGTAATACTCATCGCCGTAGCATGAGTCACAGAATGGAGGGTGGCAGTATTCGGTAGATCCAAATTGGACTTTAAATTTACAAATTTATCCCTAGGCAGCTCTCTCAATTTACCATGCTCAAATTGAATAGGCAAACTGTTTTGAAATAAAAAGTGACTCAACTGAAGTTGCAACTTAATACTTATAGTTTTGCAAATATTTATTCGTCCAGCATTCGCCCGTGCGATATTTTTTCCAACACGATGCTTAGACTCATACCGCATAGACCATAGATGAACAATAGGCCCGAATTTTGCCATCATTCTAGGGTAATGAATCAAGTGATGAAACTTAGGTTGCAAACCTCTTTTGCTAAGCTTCATATACAAAGAATTGAAATCGTTTATTAAATGTTTAAGTAAAAAACAAAGTTCAGGATATACAACGTCTGTCAAAATTATGTCCAGTATTTGTCTTAAAAGTATGTAAAGAGTGTAAAATGTGTCACCTAAAGGTATCTTATCACCGACCAACAAAGAGAAATAGGTCACTAAAACCAGACATTCACTTGAAGACAACTTCCAATTAATTGAGTTCGATTGCCATGACAAAGCAGGGGGTTTCGAATTTGAATCACAACCGTAGTTAAATTCTGCTATACGCTTGTTTAAAAATGTCAAAGTAAAATAACCTTTATCCAATAATCCATTAATGATTACAGTCATGGAATATCCGCAGACCCCTTCTAACATGTCATGCATGCAATCAACGACAACTTGATCAAAAATGTTAAAATTGTCTACTAACATCCAGATACTTCTTTCTTTAACTCCGGTTAGTGAATGATTATTAGTTCTTAAATCACATTCGTAGTTGTCGACATTTCGAAGCAAACTGTTGTCTTCCATGGTTTGAGTTGATGACAATTCCTTAGGCGATCTGCATATTCTACAAGCATGGTTCGCTCTAAAACTCTCTACAAACCCCAACATGGAATGCAAGCCCAAGTTGTCTCCAAGTATAGCCCCTAATTGGAATTTAACAACACCGTCAAATCCATCAGCTGTAACGACGCGAACGCCCTCCCTGGATAAAAAATTTAGTTCATCTATCAAAACTCTAAAAACACTCAAATTGCCGTGTGTGCACCGATCGGATGAATGGAAAAGAAGAGCTAAAAATATGAACTTAAGCTGAGAAGCAAAACGAGGAGGAAAACAAGGGAGGGTAATATAAGCAGCACCAAGTTTGTGTATAGAAGCATGACTACCCAGCGGGTTTCCAGTCTCGTAATCATCAAAGAAAAGAAACAGTGGATATATTTTATCATTTTCATTAACAGACATTTTCTCGTGTATTTTTTGCCAAACGTTAGATTGGGTGAAGTTTATGACGTGAGGAAAGTTCGAACATTCTTTTATATATTGATCCATTTCTTTCATAAGTCCAGGTATTGATAATATTTTCTGGAGAACAGACCTCAAGGGAATGAATTGAGCAGTAGAAGGGACTAAAACAGGATCACCTGACGTTTTAGATACTTCCATCCTTTCACCCACTACTACCGGCTTAGGAGGTATGTATGTACCTAACTCAGTAAAAAATTTTTGTCTTTTATAAATTGAACTAAACTTGCTAGTAGTTAAGCGTATCGTGGAAGTGAAATTTTCAACAAAATATTTTAGATGACTGCATTCCACACCCCTGCTACTTAATGTTTTTAACTCTTGTTGCAAAGCACAATTCAAACCGTCATTAATAAATACATCTAGTTGTCTATAAAAATATTGAGCAGTTTTCAAATTTAATGCGGGATTGAAGTTCAGAGAGCTAAATAAAGATGCTAATTGGTTTGACAGGACTAGCTGTGAATCGATATTTTCATTTACAGTAGTAATACTATCTTGAGAAGATGTAGGAATTGGTAATTCAAGAAATGGATAATTTTCGTATGGTGATTGCTGTTGGTCAAGGCTATTTAATATTATTTCCGACTCAATAGGGTTGAGAGCGTGACATCTATCAATGTGTTTACGTAAGGAATTTGAACAGTCAAAAACTCTGTAGCAACCAGATTGTCCGCAGCGTATTCCTACACTGTTATGTGGAATCTTTTCACATGGTAACCTCAAATGAGTTATGAGCTCACGTAAAGAAGTAAATTTAATGACACAGTAGTAGCAAGTCAACATTTTATATTATTAACAGTCTTAGTTAACAGTGGAAATATTAAGTTCGGTCAACACTTGATTCACCCCTAGAATGGTCTTATCATTCGGCAAATAAATTTTAAAAAACCCTCGTTGAATGAGAAGCCATACGTGTTCGCACTCCAACGGATACTTTAGGTCAAATGCAAAAAAGATCTTGAAGCACATTTGAACAGCATCTAAAATATTATTGTACCTGTATAAAGGTGCATCGACGTAAACGTATGCACTTGTCACAGCAGCCCAACTGCTGCCAACAGCAATAACTAGGGGTTGAATAGAAGTTCCCTTGGAGTGTTTTCGTTGTTGCAGAATAGTTTCTTCTCCATCGGCGAGAGAGTTAAAAAGCGAGATGAATGTCCTAGCTGCTTCCGCTCTCGACGCTCTTTGGCCTTTCGCATTTACTTTTCCACCCGAAGAAAATAGATATGGTAGCAGCAACAGTGCAGTTTCAGTCTCACTTCCTAAAACAATAATGAAATGTTAAACAAAATCCATATCAATGATCTGAATAATAATATCATAGTATGAAAATGATGATATCAAAACCTACCTAACTTAAGTATCTTTTCCAGTATGTGCTTCTGAGTTTTGTCCCTGAGTTTCGAGTATTTCTCTTTAGCCTTCATAATAATAGCTTGTTCATGTTTTTGTAGCTCTCCAGCCAGGACAGTGTCATCGCGGACCAATGACGAACTTTCTTCGAAGTCTAAATCAATTAGATGTGTTGCGATTGCTTGATTTTTCAATACAGGGAATTTTTTAAGATATTCTTCTGTAGAGTGTCGATTTGCCAAGACAGCGAAACGCTCTTGTCTACTTTTCTTCCAGGCGTCTCGAAGATAGTCTGTGATTTCGTTACCCTGAAAGTCTTCAACAATGTTTAGGCAACTTTCGCGGTCTGCATCTGTAATCTCTGTTGCAGTTATTTCTGATGAATCAGAGCTAGTGCCTCCCTTTTTTGTAAAAGAAATTATGTTTTTAGAACGCAACTTTTTTCGTTCGTTATTCCAATTATCCCAAAGGCAACCATAGTATCGTCTACCTTTTGAAGGTAGCTGGCGACTGCCAAACGATTGCCTGTTTGCGGTTAAGTCTGTTCCTACTGAAAAATAGTAGAATTTCTTGTCTTCCTCGGGAAACAGTTCTATGACATATTGAGCCCACTGTTCAAGTTGCGCTGGCTTCAATATAGCCCCTGGAGTTATATCTATGAGATGTGTTACGACGCATCTAGCTAAGGAGCATCTTTCCGTTTTAGTAAGACGTGTGCTGGATAGCAGTGGTGTAAGGCGGATTTGTTCCTTTAATAGTTTCTTTAATGGATTGCTGCGATCGTGCGTATCTTCTGCGCTACTCTCCGAAGGTACAAACGATATTGTAGTAGTAGCGGAACTTGTTGAAAAAGCCTCCTCTGCCTGAAACAATGATTATTTTAAATTTGGTTAACAAGAAGGTGATTTTGTTTCATATTAATGTCGTTTTCTCATTTGTGACACGGTAGTATGTACCTACAGTCGAGGTCAAATATATATTTACAATTGAGTGTTTCAAAAATACCTTTACATTTAAATAAAGTCAGTTTACGGACGATAGTTTAACGTGACAACAGGCGGTCACCAATACAAATACTGACCGCGCCCGACGTTGCTTCGGGTCGGTGGTCGGTCACCTCGGTGATCGGACGACCCATACCAACCCCCCTCGCTCCCCTCCGCAGTATATCTGTCCCTGTACCGCTCAGTATATCTTTGACCTCACCTGTACGTAATCCTTCGTGCGCGAGTCCGACTCGCACTTGACCGGTTTTTTAATCTAGGCCGACCACCACCACTCAGGCACCATAGTTATTCATTCACATGCATACCTAATACATTAAATTTAGAGAATGCAAACTTGAAACCAGGACCGCAGCGACGACAAAAGTTATGGTGGTGACATCACACATTATGCTGGCCACAGATGATCCAGTATACTTGTGCAAACCAGCTACCCATCTCATCTCTTACTTCGTAACAGAATTTGACGGGTAGCTGGTTTGCGCAAGTATACTTGCATCGTCTGTGGCCAGCATTACATGACTTGTCCAATGTCGAAGAGAATGTTAGTATAGAAATAAATTTACCCCATGCACTAGTTTTTCCTTCCATGCCAACCAGCAGACACGAAATTTGGTACGAAGGCCCACTGAAGGTATAAGAACCTTCAAGTCATCGAGCAATAGATTTGGCAGCGCCTCTAAATCCACTTTCTCATCTGAAATATTTGACTGGGTTTATACCATAGGTATGTTGTCGTCAAAACTAAACGTTTATGTGAAAGTTTGGGTACCGTCCTTAACGCATAACTTTTTTGATCCTAAATACAAAAGGTCGAAAATATATGGCATAATTACAAAACGCATAATATTTATAAGGCATAAACTAAAAAAAGCATAAACTCTTTTGGCATAATTTCAATTGGCATAACATACAGAAGGCATAAACAAATAATTCCTAATACTCACAAAGCATAACCTACGAAGCGCATAACATTCTAAAAGCCTAACATCAAATACCATAACCTATAAAACGCATAACATACAAAAAGTAAGTATAACATACTAATATTCAAAACTCATAAAAAAACTGTCTATGGAAACATTGTTTCTGGAGCTCCTCTCAATCGATTGGCATCATAAAAAGTGGGGGTTAATAGAATACCACTACCATTCAAAAAAAAAACTAAGTTTTTTTTACTATTATTTTTTTCGAAAATTCAAAAAAAAAAATTAAATCTCTTTACGTTTCCTATGTTTTTCTACCATATTCCATAAAAAAAAAAAAAAAAATTCAATGTTTTTCTTTGGTACACCCCGACCCAATATTGTCAGATCAGTTAATGTATTATATTACTAGCTGACCCGACAGACGTTGTCCTGCCCGTTATATATAAAAAAACCTACAACCCTACCCTACTACTACCCTATCCTACTACTACCCTACCCTACTACTACCCTACCCTACTACTACCCTACCATAACCTACTACTACCCTACCCTACTACTACCCTACCAATACGACTTTCTAATATTTATCTATCTCAATACCAAAATTCATCAAAATCGGTTCAGCATTTTTATATTATGCCTTATGAAATTATGCCAATTGAGTTATGCCTTATGAAATTATGACAAAAAAGTTTATGCGAAGTGTGGCAAACCTCATCACGTGCGACTACAGGGGCTCTAAAGTACTGTTTTCCAAGTGTCAGCAGTACTTTAGAGCCCCTGTAGTCGCACGTGATGAGGTTTGACAAAAAAATTGTCTATGGAAACATTGTTCCTGGAGCTCTTCTCAATCGATTGGCATCATAAAAAGTGGAGGTCAATAGAATACCACTACCACTCGATTTTTTTCCAAGTGTCAGCAGTACTTTAGAGCCCCTGTAGTCGCACGTGATGAGGTTTGACAAAAAAACTGTCTATGGAAACATTGTTTCTGGAGCTCCTCTCAATCGATTGGCATCATAAAAAGTGGGGGTTAATAGAATACCACTACCATTCAAAAAAAAAACTAAGTTTTTTTTACTATTATTTTTTTCGAAAATTCAAAAAAAAATTAAATCTCTTTACGTTTCCTATGTTTTTCTACCATATTCCATAAAAAAAAAAAAAAAAAATTCAATGTTTTTCTTTGGTACACCCCGACCCAATATTGTCAGATCAGTTAATGTATTATATTACTAGCTGACCCGACAGACGTTGTCCTGCCCGTTATATATAAAAAAACCTACAACCCTACCCTACTACTACCCTATCCTACTACTACCCTACCCTACTACTACCCTACCCTACTACTACCCTACCATAACCTACTACTACCCTACCCTACTACTACCCTACCAATACGACTTTCTAATATTTATCTATCTCAATACCAAAATTCATCAAAATCGGTTCAGCATTTTTATATTATGCCTTATGAAATTATGCCAATTGAGTTATGCCTTATGAAATTATGACAAAAAAGTTTATGCGAAGTGTGGCAAACCTCATCACGTGCGACTACAGGGGCTCTAAAGTACTGTTTTCCAAGTGTCAGCAGTACTTTAGAGCCCCTGTAGTCGCACGTGATGAGGTTTGACAAAAAAATTGTCTATGGAAACATTGTTCCTGGAGCTCTTCTCAATCGATTGGCATCATAAAAAGTGGAGGTCAATAGAATACCACTACCACTCGATTTTTTTCCAAGTGTCAGCAGTACTTTAGAGCCCCTGTAGTCGCACGTGATGAGGTTTGACAAAAAAACTGTCTATGGAAACATTGTTTCTGGAGCTCCTCTCAATCGATTGGCATCATAAAAAGTGGGGGTTAATAGAATACCACTACCATTCAAAAAAAAAACTAAGTTTTTATTACTATTATTTTTTTCGAAAATTCAAAAAAAAATTTAAATCTCTTTACGTTTCCTATGTTTTTCTACCATATTCCATAAAAAAAAAAATTCAATGTTTTTCTATGGTACACCCCGACCCAATATTGTCAGATCAGTTAATGTATTATATTACTAGCTGACCCGACAGACGTTGTCCTGCCCGTTATATATAAAAAAAACCTACAACCCGGGTAGGGTTGTAGGTTTTTTTATACTACCCTACCCTACTACTACCCTACCCTACTACTACCCTACCCTACTACTACCCTATCCTACTACTACCCTACCCTACTACTACCCTACCCTACTACTACCCTACCCTACTACTACCCTACCCTACTACTACTACCCTACCATAACCTACTACTACCCTACCCTACTACTACCCTACCAATACGACTTTCTAATATTTATCTATCTCAATACCAAAATTCATCAAATATGTGTAAAAGTTTAAGTGTGATGCCGTGACCAAGGGAAATAGGTATTGATTTTTATATAATAAGATATAGATTAATAATATTATTTCTTAAGTTTAGAGTATGTAAAATATCTTCTGACATATTATCAATAGAATTAATTATTCATTTAATAGAATTATTTAATAGAAATAGTTTTTTTATTTATTACAATTTGATATTTGACATTAAATTAGCATGCCTCGGACATAGATTTTTTTTGTATATTTGCCTTGAATATTTGTACGCTATAGGTATCATGCATGATACAATAAGGAAAGTAAATTAATGCTTTTAGGATTTGATTTTAAGTACGCAATTCATACTAAGTCAGCATGGGAACTACAGCCTTTTGCTCTTTCAAACTAAGAGGAGGCCTGTGTCCAGCAATGGGTAAATAAGTTGGAGATGATGATAAAAGCTCTCTGCAGTTCCATAGGTACTGACTCAGTTTGACTCGTATGGTGGACTTTTTAACAATCACACAAAACAATTTAAGTCATTTATAGTCAGTCATACACAAACACATTATAAAAACAGAGCCATAGTTAGCGTTGCCATCTCTAAAAATCAAAAAGCCGGACAAAGCCGAACGCTAAGAAAAACAGGATTTTTGACAAATATTATCAAGTAAAACACATATTAAAAAGCCTGACTTTTGAGTCTCAAAGTTTAAATGATCTACCCTTATTGATTTTTACCGTCAATATTTTGTAGGTTGTGAAAGCCTAACAAAAGCCGGACGGGCCGGATAAGAGGTCAAAAAGCCTAATACTGTCCGGCTTTATCCGGACGGATGGAAACGCTAGCCAGCAATAGTAACAAAAAGCGCACACACAAATGCAGTTAACCATTCAGCATAAATACACATACACCACTTAATTTTAAGTAAAAAGAAAAATTCCTACCTTTAAATATGTCTATTAATTCATCAGGCATAAGCCAACTTCTTAGTAAATCTTCTACGCTGGTATGTGCTGTATTTGGGTTTTGCATGTCTGAAAAGGACTTCTATGGTTCCATGCCAACCAGCAGACACGAAATTTGGTACGAAGGCCCACTGAAGTTTGACTCAGTTTGACTCGGCTGGTGGACTATCTAAAAATCACACAAAACAAAAAGTTATATATTTTGCCTAATAGGTACTGTACTTTGAAGTTATACGGAGTGGTTATTTGTTTTGGACTTATTTTTAAGTACATTACTTAAAATATACGTGAAAATCAGCTCGGAGAATTAACGTGAGGTAAGTAATTTTTTTATGTATCTTGATGACCCGATATCTCAGAATTGGCCGTCGCAGCAGGCTAGCGAGTAGGCATGCGTTCTTTGTACATACTAACACTACTCAATCGACTTGCAATACTTTATGGATTTTAAATTAGGTAGGTACTAATTTAAAATCCATAAAGTATTGCAAATAATTTTATACCAACCGCTCCATAACTTCAAAGTAGGTACAAGTGTTTGTTGCGATCCCAAACTTTAAGCCGTATTCAGAAAGAAATCTGGAAACTTATAAGCGCTTACCAGCGCTTGTCAGCGCTGGTCCGTTCTACACAAAGGAAGTAGGTTGGCAGGCAGACCAAGCAAAATGTCGGACTCATCGGACGATGATTTGACGTCAGCAGCCCAGCGCGTGTTGAAGCTTGTCGGAACTTGTCGGCACCGATCAGTCAAGCGCCGGTAAGCGCTTATAAGTTTCCAGCTTTCTTTCTGAATAGGCCTTCTGAACAGCCTTAGGCAACGTTTTTTCAATTGTCGCGAAGTATTTATGTATGCAGTATTTTAGTAAATAAGCACATGGACACAGTAGGAGTCAAGAAAAAAAGAATAGGTACAGGAATAGGTACCTATAGGCAAACAAGCTTGTCCCGCCCGCGTTGATTTCACACAAACCGCTGCCATGCCATTGCCACACAAACAATTTTACACAACAAAAAATGGCGCGCTCTCACCGCGTCACGAACAAGCGAACCTTGATCACGAAAACGTTTGAAGCACTTATGATAAGATTATATTGAGGACAATCACTTACTTATGCGTAGAGTTTTCTTTTCTTTCTTTCGTCTTGCGCGTCGCAAAGTAAGTGAGTGCAAGATGGCGGCCGAGCCGCGGCCGGCGCGTCGGCCGCACAGTGACCAAAAATCAAGAAGTAGCGGGACGATAATCAATGGTTATGGATTTTTGTTTTTATGATAGTAAAAATTGTAAAATTGATCTATTATAATTTATATATAGGTAGGTATATAACAATTTATTTTACATAATTTCACAAAATATATACCTATCTTAGTTACACTTAACTCTCTTCACATTCACATAGTTCACTTTAAAAAGATTTTATGTTAGTATGTATGTAAAATGAATAAATAAACAAGTTAATAAAGTTAAGTTAAGTTATAACTTTATTAAAATTGAACAGATCTTCATTTTTCACTGAAGTACCACCTTCTAAAAAAATACTTTTTGGTCACCGTGGGCCGACCGGCTCGGTCGTTCAGCGAACGACGCGAGCGCCTCTCTCGGGGCTAATACGAAATATTAAAAGCCAAATTCGTATCGTAGGTACCGTCCCGCTCACTCGTATTAAATAATATTAGCCTGAGCGAGACGGCATGATACGAAGTTCGAATATAGTGACTTTGTTGTCGACTATTTTATTCAAAAAGCAAAACGTAAAAGCTTTTAAAATTATGTATTAAAAAACTATACAATCCATAGTACTAATAATTGTCTGTCTGTCTGTTTGTCTGTTAGTTACCCATTTACGTTTAATTAAACCGTGCGCTGAACGATTTAGATCAGGGGTTCCCTAACTTATTTGAGCCGCGCCCCCTTTCGACCATAAAAAAAATCCGCGCCCCTCCCCGCCCTCCAGTCCAGATTATCAGGTCTGAATAAAAAAAAAAATCTTATTGCTTACTAGCTGACCCGACAGACGTTGTCCTGTCGTTTAGTATAAAAAAATAAAATTCATCAAAATCGGTTTAGCATTTTTTCTTTCATAAGAACCTACTCCTGACAATAGCAAACACAACAAAAAAAGAATTATCGAAATATGTCTCAAAGTTTAAGTGTGATGCCGTGACCAAGGGAAATAGGGGTTGATTTTTATATAATAGATATATATATATATAGATTGAAGTTTTACAAAGTCATACATAAGGTATTTGGTAAGTAAGTAAACATTCTCTCAGCGATCCCGTGTGGCCCGTGCCCCCTGGAACCCCTGGAAAGGGGTTCCAGGGGGCACGGCACTTAGGGAACCACTGATTTAGATGAAATTAGGTATGAAGTCTTCGATCAACAATATGGAGTGGATAGGTAGTTTTGAGACATTCGAAAGGACATAGCATAGAAAATCATATTATAATAATACCTATTATAACCTCACAACCCCGTTTTATAGTTAATTCATTCGAATGGGTTACATGTTTGTACTGGAAAACTGAAATTATTGTTTACGAATTTCTGTACTACCTATTTTGTTTCACGCTATTATTTGGATAGCGCGTGTGGCGTTATTATTTCTTGCTACTTACAAACAAATCCTTATAATTATCATATACCTACCTAGTTGTGTGAGTATAGACAACATCGTAACAAAATTCCCCGGGAACAACTAAGCGAAAAGTACAGCATGTTGACCCTTGCCTCTAGGCGAAAGCTTCTGCAAGGACAAATTCCGGTTTTAGAATACTAAATTCATTTATTAACACGTTCGCGTGAACAACTTCTTACGACGTCGTTTTAAATTAATTGTGAATCGGCGCAACGTCACCCGACGTCCTTTAACAGTAATACCTTATTTCGGTGGAACACCTTATGACGTCTAAAAAAAGAACAAAATCCTCTGGCACGTAGGTAGGTATTTTTTGCGCCGCAACAGAGACGATTCCTGATAATTAATTATGAATATTGCGGCGGAACGTGTTTAGACGTCGCAAAATTTTGTATGGGAAAATGCTGCGCCTGAGCAGTACAAATTATTTTGGAAGCTGCTCACGCGAATGTGTTAATGATAATGTACCTAGGTATCTATCAACTGTTCGTGATACGATAGAATACCATAAATGTGTGACTCGTTTGACGTCACGCATGCGCCGAGCTCACCGCCGGTCGAGATATTGTTGTATAGCTGCGCCCCACGGTTTCACCCGCGTTTGTCTCGATCCCTTTAAAATAGAGTAGACACTCGAATTCGGAATTAAGGTTAACGAAAAGTATGAAACGGGTGTGTCCCACTCGTCACCACCAGCGTCGTCCCCACTGGGGACGAGTGGGATTTTTTCTAAAAAAATATCCCATATGTCCCTACTGGGGACGAATGGGGTGTCACTTAGAAAACATCCCGTATGTCCCCACTGGTGACAAATGGGATTTTACTTAGGAGATATCCCAGTCGTCACCCCTAATAAAATTATTATTTAAAACTGTACCTTATAAATATAAAATTAATTAAAAGAAAGTATAATTGAACGATATGTATAATTTAAAATATTAAAAATTAAACAACCACAACTTTCTTCAAAATCAACAAGTTTTATTTGTATAGGTACATATAGGTTTAGAAGATTACAGCCAATCGAAGCAAAATTTTCATATAAAATAAATTTAAATCATATTATGAGAAAGTAGTGTTTACTGTAAAATACATCTTCACCTACTATGAATAATGATTATTTATCACTGATATCAACATTATTTACATAATTGAATAAACTATAACATTGGTTGTTTCCGTTTCTGAATAATCATCTTTACATTAGTAAATAAAATAAAAAAACTAAAAATAGATTTTACCTACTTGAATAGTTTGTCACATTACATATCACAGATCAACATTATTTACATAATTGACTATGTCCAATGAGTATAACCTATAAAATATATGAAAAAGAAATTAAAAAAAAAACCTTAAGAAATAGATTTTACCTACCTACTTGAATAGTTTCAGTATCAGCTCGCCGCACCGACACACCAAAGAATATTCAATTTTATTACATAGGTATTAAAATTGAATATTCTATGGAATCGCTTGTGTTCTGTGCGTTGTGGTCAAATAAAAGTAGGTAGGTAAAATCTATTTTGTAAGTTTTTTTATTTAATTTACTAATGTAAAGATGATTATTCAGAAACGGAAACAACCAATGTTATAGTTTATTCAATTATGTAAATAATGTTGATATCAGTGATAAATAATCATTATTCATAGTAGGTGAAGATGTATTTTACAGTAAACACTACTTTCTCATAATATGATTTAAATAACTGAAAATTTTGCTTCGATTAGGCTGTAATCTTCTAAACCTATATGTACCTATACAAATAAAACTTGTTGATTTTGAAGAAAGTTGTGGTTGTTTAATTTTTAATATTTTAAATTATACATATTATCGTTCAATTATACTTTCTTTTAATTAATTTTATATTTATAAGGTACAGTTTTAAATAATAATTTTATTAGGGGTGACGACTGGGATATCTCCTAAGTAAAATCCCATTTGTCACCAGTGGGGACATACGGGATGTTTTCTAAGTGACACCCCATTCGTCCCCAGTAGGGACATATGGGATATTTTTTTAGAAAAAATCCCACTCGTCCCCAGTGGGGACGACGCTGGTGGTGACGAGTGGGACACACCCGTATGAAACTCATAGTTTCCCTTCTCACCAAACTTTTTATAGTGAGTTGAGATAACGAGTGCCGATAAAAACGATGTGTTCACGCGTAATTTTTGCTCTACGGATGGCAGCAGAGGCTGCTGAAATAATCCGCCGCCGAAATCGACATCGACAGCTAGTTTTGCGGCGAAAAAGTTGTCGGTATCGGATTTAGTATTTTCGTCGTCTTACAAAACCGGCCTACATTTAAACAACACTTTCAGTGGCCTAAAGGGCATAAAACGGATAATATTGAAAACAAAGGTGAGTTTAAAAGTGACCTAAGTAGTAGACTACATTCTAAGATTTTGTTCAACCAAGTTATGATACCAACATTTGCATTAATTACCTAAATAACTAATTAAGTACACACTCACTTACCTAATCACTGGGAACGTGTGCAAAACATCACCAACAAATAGCACCATTATCGATGAATCCTTGTCATTTACCAATTACCTACTTGCAAGAAGTAATGTAACTTGACCAGCCTTGACACAATGATACCTAATAGGTATATCAAGACTTCAGTCTTGCTAAATTAATGTAATTTAGACTCAGTTTATGATATTTCTGTTGTCTTGTACCTACAGATACAATCTCTCTTATTTTTTCAGGTTATATGTGCCCGCTATTGTATGCCAATGGTCATTTGATTACCAAAGGGTGATAAAATAAGTCTAGCTAAGAAAACCCTAGACATTATTAAAAACACCTTTGGGAGAATGAAGAACCAATGGCAATGTCTCTGTAAGCAGCAGGTATTACACAATAAACCTAAAAAATGTGTACGGCTTTGGAGTATTACACAATTTAACTTTGGACTTAAATGTGACAGCTTCAAGAGATACTGTAGGTATGTATCTATCTACTCATTGTCTGATTTTATTTCAACTATGACCAATTTACCATGAACTAGCATAACTCATATAAATCTCTCAATCTATTGCAGAATGTGAAACTAAGACCTATACAACTTTTAATATTCAAAATGTCAAAGCCATTTTTCAACTACCTAGTGTTAATCTTACAATTTTTATTTTCAGTTGGTCCAAGTTTCATCGGGTAGATACTTTGGCTCAGAGACTTCATGTTGCACGGAAACTGCCAGTAAGGAAGTATTAACTGTGATAGTTCATCGAGCTTACGATACGAATTTTCGTTTTGTACTATTGTAACTGGTACTAACCCTACAGAAGCTGGTTTTTCAGAGAACCACTTATTGTTGTTGGTGAGTAGGTACCTACCTTTTACCACACCTTTTATTATTCCAGAGTTCAAGTCTGTGGACTCACATTGTTATCCTTCTATAAAGAATGAGGTAGGTAGTAGAGTACCTCCTGTAGGTATCTCATGTTTGTAACAATTTTCTTATTATAATTGCAGAGGTCCAGGAAGATCTTCAGGTCAGGAGTGGAATAGACCGTCACCAACTCCAGCAATAGTTGAAGAGCTTGCGCCGGCCACTGAGGGGCACACACCCCGACCGAAGAACCTCTCCAAGACGACGAGGTGCATTAAGATCTCCTCAACGGCGGCTCCAAACAAGGAATACAGCTTTTCAAGAAGCGTCACAACATTTTCTTCATTCTGATGAAGAATGGAGAAAATTTTTGATGGAAACTCAACATGACAAAGATTAAAATGAGAAGGAGAGACTAAGACTTCGTGGTATTTACAATTTTATCTTTTTAAGTAAGTTTCCATGAAATAGACTGTGTTCTTTGCTTGTTAAGATAGAATAAGTATACTAATAGTATCTAGTTATGTTACCTATTATGTTCCTAAATTAGTAGATAGGTACCTAATTATGACAAAATAATAAAACTGAATAATATTTAAAACAGAGATTTATTTCATATATTACTATTTGTTCACTGTTTTTGTTTTTGTCGTGTTTTTTATATATTGTTTTACGTCCACTAGTGTTTAATTTACTATTTATTATTGTTTACTGCCTCTTTGGTCTGTTTTTATCACTAATTAAACACTAATATAGTTCTTAAATTCGAGTTTTTATTTTTGTACCAGTTCATTCACCGGCCAATAACAAAATTTCAGTTTTTTCACAATAAAATGCCTAATTTGCTAGTTATATAATGTTTTTACACACTGCCTACCGCTCTAATCTTAACTGGTTTTCTTTCACTACCTATTTGTTTGTTAAATAGGTACAAACATAAAAAATGTTTGTGTCCCAGTGTAACTACACTAATATCTTCGCCGTCTGAGGTCCGATCCGGACGCGGGAGGCACCACCAGGTAGAAGAGAGTCCCGGCCTCGATCCCACACCAAATCCCGACCTCCGTATCCCGAGCCTACAGCAGGAACCCACGCAAGTCTCCAGACCGTCAACAATGGCGGTCCCCAGACTTGCGGCGCCTGTATCTTCTGAACGGAAGCTCGTAGACCTTCGGGAGTTTCTGTGCCGGGTGCAGGAGAGGCCAGAGCATCCACCGGGACGCACTCCCGACCTCCCGGGAATGACGGGAACAAATCCGGGAAGTTTGCAAGTTCATTCACCGGCCAATAACAAAATTTCAGTTTTTTCACAATAAAATGCCTAATTTGCTAGTTATATAATGTTTTTACACACTGCCTACCGCTCTAATCTTAACTGGTTTTCTTTCACTACCTATTTGTTTGTTAAATAGGTACAAACATAAAAAATGTTTGTGTCCCAGTGTAACTACACTAATATCTTCGCCGTCTGAGGTCCGATCCGGACGCGGGAGGCACCACCAGGTAGAAGAGAGTCCCGGCCTCGATCCCACACCAAATCCCGACCTCCGTATCCCGAGCCTACAGCAGGAACCCACGCAAGTCTCCAGACCGTCAACAATGGCGGTCCCCAGACTTGCGGCGCCTGTATCTTCTGAACGGAAGCTCGTAGACCTTCGGGAGTTTCTGTGCCGGGTGCAGGAGAGGCCAGAGCATCCACCGGGACGCACTCCCGACCTCCCAGGAATGACGGGAACAAATCCGGGAAGTTTGACAGCTCGAAATTACACGTCACGTTCCAAAAATTTTCTTATTGAAAATTTTGTCACATATTTTTTTTATTTATTTAGGTCTGAGACCGATATGGCCAATTTGGAATAGCCAGGGTCAAGTTTTAGAATATTTGGTCGGGGTGTACCAAAGAAAAACATTGAATTTTTTTTTTTTATGGAATATGGTAGAAAAACATAGGAAACGTAAAGAGATTTAATATTTTTTTTGAATTTTCGAAAAAAATAATAGTAAAAAAAACTTAGTTTTTTTTTTTAATGGTAGTGGTATTCTATAGAGATTTATCTTAAAACTAGAATATTTACACCTAAATCTATACTATATACAAATGCTGGACGCCAGGAGGATTGTTACGGGAATCCTGCCACCTCGTTCCACGGCTCTTTGCTCAGCGACTATTTAAGGGCATGTCCCGAGGCTATGGACAAATTGCAGTAATTAATTATTTTGTCCATGGCTCCAGTGACAACGAAGATAACAAACAATATAGTGCAACTCACCCCTATCTGCATTCGCAGCACACAAACACAAATTTCGAAATAAAAGAATATTACAAAAGACAATCAATTTCTGGATCTCAGTTTTTATTCGAGAATGTCGGTGGTTTGTGCGAGCTAAATGACGGCACGACCCCAAATGACCTTCCAACCGATCAGCTGGAATATTTAAATAATTTATGTGTCTTATTAGATAAAATTCGCTCAACAAAAAGATACCCATCAGTTGAGATTCGATACCACACACTGCGGAATGCGAAGCAACGAACAGGACCACTAGGCTATCATTGCTTACGAATGTTTGTCGAAATTAGCGATGACTATCGTCGTAGGTACCGACCGCTCCACGTCACACAGGCAGCGCCCGATGTATAGCGGACTTTGAATCGAACATAATAATAGTTTAACGAAAATAAAATTGGAGCACGACATGTTGTCTCCGTTTTCCCGCCGAAAACACTAACACTAACAGTAATTGGCACTCGGGGAACGCGAATATGTAGATTTCAAGGCGAAAAATTAACTTTAAAAATTATTTAAAAATTTCTTGTGAAAGAGCGCGTCAAGGGTGAACCGACCATTTGCGCGGCGAATTCAAACTCGTTTGTTTGTTTGTTAGGTTTGTTCGTTTGTTAGTTTGTTAGGTTTGTTCGTTTGTAAGAACATTTTCTTATATGTAAAACACATATAAGAAAATGAAATAAAATGGCTAAAAAGTTTGTACAAGTTGTATATAGGGATGTCACAATCTTAAAATAGGCGGTTTTTACCCTTTTTCAAATTTCCGTTAAAAATCAACTCTACAAATATTGCTCTACAATGTGCTCTATTTGTAGAGTATGTCTTTGTCTACACTTATATGCTATTCTCCGTCTTATAACTTGATAAACAACGAAGTTATGTCGTTTTTAGCCGTTTTTTTAGGGTTTTTTGTTCAAAAACAAAATGGCCGCCGGTCCTAAGCCGGTCCGACACACCTTGGGGGACAGCCCTAAGCCTGGGTTGAGCCCTCGAACAAGTCTCAGGCTTGTAGCCCTTCTAGTTCCGGAGATATGTCCACTTTAAGATTTCCAAGATGGCGTCCAAAATGGCGGCCGGAAACTTTCGGTGGCTATATCTCCGAGACTATACGTGCTATACCCCTGTTGTGCGAGTGTTTTAGGACGGTCTCGGCGTGCTCTATCGATTAGTGGGGGAATCCGCCCACCAAAGTTTTGTCCCTCCGATTTGGGTTTTGGGGCCCGGGGGGTGTAGAGTCGAGCGGGGGATGTACCCTAGAAGAAACCCCAAACTCGTATCTCTACCGGTTTCCGAGATATAACCTCTCAAAGTTTTTCAAAATGGCGGCCAAGATGGCGGACGCCGACTTTGAGTGGTTATATCTCCCTACCTAATAAAGGTAACCCCCTAGTGTGAGGGTTTTTTAGGACGGGCTCAACGAGCTCCGTCGGCTGGTGGGAGATTTCGGCCCCTAAAGTTCGACACCTCCAAAATCAGAATTAAGTGGCGGAGGGGGTAGAATACCCAGTGGGAAGGTGCCTAAATCAAACCCCGTCTTCCTACGACCGACGGTTTAGGAGATATGGGCGGCCAAAGAAAAACAAGATGGCGATTCAAGATGGCCGCCAAGGTTTCAAACCTTTATATCTCCGCCGCCGGTGGTCGTACAAAGTCGTGCGAGGGTTCGTTTGAATGGGCTCGTCGAGCTCTACCCAATGCACGATACAGTGAAACTATGTAGAGCTCTAAAAATGTTTTTTTGACTCTAGGTAGAGTCAGTTCCTAAACCTACTTAATTCTATGTTGCGCCTTAAAATTAGTGCCTGCCGTTGTCCAGATATTCCCAAGTCCCTGAAAATCCGGGTTTTTTGCCCCCCTCTCCCGGGGGAATGTTCCACCACCTTTGGATTCTATAGGAGAGTTGTAGATCTCGGCGATCTACACAATTTACAAAAAATCTCGTAATTTAAGCCTAATGGTTGCCGAGCGATTTAATTTTGAAAATCCGGATTTACGTAAATAATTTCCTAAAATAACCACCCCCCAATTTTGATGCAAAAAATTTGGAAAAAATATGGTAGGCAGAGGCCCCCCGAAAAAATGACCTCCACGAAGAGAAAAATCGAAAAAGTCAATTTGGGGGGCAGTTACGACCCCTGGAAGTTAGGAATTTTCGTGACTTTTTTCGCCCCCGATGTCAACCTTATATCTCTCTTATTAATGTCAGAAATTACTCTAAAAATCTGAAATAAACTAAAACTAGTGTGGATTGAACCCTTCTATTTTTAAAAGAATTTTAACTTAATATTTTGGGGTATTTTTGTTGATTTTTCCAGCTGGTCGAAAATTTGTCACACTTATGCTAATAAAATCAAAAATATCACAGTAAAAAATTTAAAATTGGTGTCAAAAGTTTCGGGGCAGTCAGGTCTTACACATATAAAGAAATAAAAAAATATAGTATAAAAATAAAAAAGTTATTGATAAAAAACAAAATTTTTGAAATTCGGGTCATAAGTTTGTAACTAAAATAAAAAATATTTTTTCCCGGGGAAAGTGTCCTAATTTTTGGTCACAAACTAATTCAACAGAAAGTCTACACAAATACAATTTAAAAAGTTTATACCACAGATCGTTTTCAAAAGTTATCACGGTTACAAAGTTCTAAATTGGTACTTTTGAAAAATAAATTTTTTTGAAGTTCAATAACTTTTCAACCACTTAATTTCTGGTCACTTTTCTTTTTTCCTCCTGGTCCTCTCCGCTTCCTCTAAGCGATGGCAATGTTCAAAAATCCCGAAGTCCTGTTTTCAGTTTTTCCGACCACGTGTCGGAAGATGATTATGTCCCGTAGCTCCGGCGTCCTTTTCCTTAAAAATCCGATGTTGGTCTCGGGAGATAGGTCTCACCGAGACGCGTCGTTTGACCCCAAGTGATGGTTAGGTTGTCGATGAAACGCCGGAGTTATCGGCGTTTTTGTCATAAAAATCCATGGACTTAGTCACCTTTTTCACTGAAAATTTTGTGAAAACATTGAAAAAATCACTTTTCTCACACTTTTCTTTTCGCACTTTATCACTCACGACTTTTAAAGTTGTGTAGAAGTTTTTCCAGCGTGATTGGACGTTTTTTGCCGTTTTTTCGTATTTATAAATACGGAGCGCTCCAAATTCGTGACGCTCTCGCCGGCGGGAGGTGCGCGCGTCGGTCGTTTGTTAGGTTTGTTTGTGAGGTTTGTTTGTTTGTTAGGTTTGTTCGTATGTTAGGTTTGTTCGTTTGTTAGGTTTGTTCGTTTGTTAGGTTTGTTCGTTTGTTAGGTTTGTTTGTTTGTTAGGTTTGTAGGTAATAAAATAAATGAAATGAATGAAATGAATGAAATGAATGAAATGAATGAAATGAATGAAATGAATGAAATGAATGAAATGAATGAAATGAATGAAATGAATGAAATGAATGAAATGAATGAAATGAATGAAATGAATGAAATGAATGAAATGAATGAAATGAATGAAATGAATGAAATGAATGAAATGAATGAAATGAATGAAATGAATGAAATGAATGAAATGAATGAAATGAATGAAATGAAAGAAATGAATGAAATGAATGAAATGAATGAAATGAATGAAATGAATGAAATGAATGAAATGAATGAAATGAATGAAATGAATGAAATGAATGAAATGAATGAAATGAGATAATAAATATAAGATAAATATAAGGTAAGGTAAACATAAGATAAATATAAGATTATCACTAAGATAATCACTAGTTAGTACATACCAATTTATTAGGTAACATCAACCTAACCGCTAAGTGTTTCCAACCTACTTTTTAGGTAGATTTACCTACTCACTTTGTATGTCTCACCAACTCACTAGGTATTATTGACCTACTGAATAGGTAATATTTACGTAATCACTAGTTAGTACATACCAATTTATTAGGTAACATCAACCTAACCGCTAAGTGTTTCCAACCTACTTTTTAGGTAGTATTTACCTACTCACTTTGTATGTCTCACCAACTCACTAGGTATTATTGACCTACTGAATAGGTAATATTTACGTAATCACTAGTTAGTACATACCAATTTATTAGGTAACATCAACCTAACCGCTAAGTGTTTCCAACCTACTTTTTAGGTAGTATTTACCTACTCACTTTGTATGTCTCACCAACTCACTAGGTATTATTGACCTACTGAATAGGTAATATTTACGTAATCACTAGTTAGTACATACCAATTTATTAGGTAACATCTACCTAACCGCTAAGTGTTTCCAACCTACTTTTTAGGTAGTATTTACCTACTCACTTTGTATGTCTCACCAACTCAATAGGTATTATTGACCTACTGAATAGGTAATATTTACGTAATCACTAGTTAGTACATACCAATTTATTAGGTAACATCAACCTAACCGCTAAGTGTTTCCAACCTACTTTTTAGGTAGTATTTACCTACTCACTTTGTATGTTTCACCAACTCAATAGGTATTATTGACCTATTTAATGGGTAATATTAGCAATACCAACTTAGTAGGTTGTATTAACCAACTAATTTGTTAGTAATAACCTAAGCGCTATGTAGCCCCCAACTAACCTAATTGTTAGTTACTACCAACCTACTTATTGGGTGAATGTCGATACTAAAAATACCTAAATTAGGTTTAATTAACCTACTTTTTTGGTAAACATACCAAAATAGTCGGTTGCCGATACCTACTAAGTCGGTTATTTTGGGTCTTTATAAAGTAGGTATTTTTAACCTAAATAATAGGTTGATTGTACCAAGCTATTGTGTAATTATTACCAAATCAATAGGTTAATTCTACCTACTTAAAGAGCAAGTTGATAAACCCAATTAGTAGATTATTTTAACCTTAATAAGTAGGTTGCATTTACCGACTCAATACGTTAATGTGTACCTACTATTGGTTAAAACACGGTTTTACCAAAAAGTAGGTTTAATCTACCGACTTTTTGCATTACCAAGCGCACTAGGTAGAATTAGCCTACTTACCTAATATGTTTTTAGGTACATTTAACCTGAATTAGGTACATTTTACCTACTTTTGACATTAACCTACTAGATTAGGTTTGTAATTACCTAACTTTTTTCCCAGTGTACGGTATTGTTTAGAATTTTCTTCTATTTTCGCGATGTTAAATTAAAATTAAACTCCTTTTTTAGGGTTCCGTACCCGTACACACACACATACATACTCACAAACTTTCAGCTTTATAATATTAGTAGGATAAGGTGATGTGAACACAAAACGTTTGTCACCCAAAAATACCAATCTCAAAGAAAAACAAAACACAATATACGTTGAAGATAACTTAGAAAAATGATAACCCAGACCACCTTTCATTTCAGCTCAGTACCTAATGCAATTCATCTCTTGAAAGAAGGGTCCTATCAAAGTGAACCTCATGATAATCAGAACATAAACCTTGAATATAAGGCCTGCTTTATTCGTGCGATTTTTAAAAATCGTGTATTGTATGACATCATTTTCTATTTTCTTTAAATAAAATTAATTCTAGATTCTT